>SJYX01017145.1:0-66051 GCA_006410675.1 Oreotragus oreotragus
AGCCCATCAGGCTTCTCTGGCCATGGGATTCTCCAGGCCAGAGTACCAGAGTGGCTTGCCATGCCCTCTTCCAGACCCAAGGATTGAACCTGTGACTCTCAAGTCTCCTGAGACTCTCATGTCTCCTGAATCAGGCAGGTTCTTTACCACTAGGGCCACCTGGGAAGCCCTAGGTATGTATACACTCTAGAAAAGTTTGAGTTTCTTACAGTGTCCAGAAATTAAGGAACTGGGATAGCTCTTGATGGAGAAACAGGATCCAAATATTAATTCAGAATAACCAAGCTTTCCAGGTGGTGCTAGTGGTAAAGAACCCATTTGCCAATGCAGGAAATGATGTAAGAGATGCGGTTTCAACCCATGGGTCAGGAAGCTCCCCTGGAGAAGAACATGGCAACCCACTCCAGGATTTGTGTCTGGAGAATCCCAAGGACAGAGGAGCCTGATGGGCTACAGTCCCCAGGGTCACAAAGAGTTGGACACAACTAAAGTGATTTTTTATGCATGCAAAAACTGGTAAAGAACCCCTCTAAAGAACACCAAGGACTAAAGCTGGAAACACTAAATTTCCTCTTCAAATAGAAGGACCAAGTACATGTCAGGGAATGAGAGCTGAAGTCCGAGGTTATCTGAAAGGATGTAGGCATGACAGGGATGTAGGGAAGATCAAGAAGAAATACAGCAGAATCCTGAGATTTTTGTTGTTGTTGGGGCTGGAGTTGCTGTGCTTTCATTTCATTTCGTTCTATTCATTTAGTTTTGATTGGCCCTGTGGTGCATGAATGTGCCCACTTTGAGCTCTATATTAACTTCTCTGCAATCTGTTTGGATTTTGTTGTTCTTGCTAGAATTACCCAGACAAATAATTCCAAAGCATACCTTGAGGCTCATTTATTGATTGGTTTGGCCAAGTCCAAAGGCTATTCTTTCAAACCTCAATTATCTAGCTGATTTATGTCCACATGTGCGACTGCAGATTTGCCCCAGCACAGAATGCTGTGAAAGCAAAATAAAATGTGATTCAAGACTTTAAGAAGACAGAATAACAGTGCCAGTTACCTTTTGAGTCCAGTGCTTTGCGTTTAACCCTGCAAAAACCTCAACAGTGACGATTATCTCTGTGCCAGTGTTGACTGAAAGGGGCAAAGAATTGGATCAGTGCCCTGCAGAAGAGTGAATGTCCTCTGAGTGTTGGGCAAGGAGATACCAGTCCTGCTTGTTAAGCACTTGTCTCCTTTCCCCAGCTAAAAGTCTACTGAAGAAATCTAGTAATTAACCAAGGTTTCCTTCCTTCCTCTCTTCTCTTTCTGCCTCTCCCCACCTCTCTGTCTAGGGTAGTAAACAGGCACTAGCTTGGCCAAGAGTCTGAAAGGAAGGTGATTTATAAATCTCAAGGGAAACCTGAAGAATCTGCTTCCAGCCACTTACCCCTGGCTGACTTGTGATCCTGTGACATGGAGAGGGGAGTACAAGGCAGCCGGGGATGTGCTACAGATGAGCTCTGTCCCAGGCTGTACTCCTGAGCTCCTATCAAACATTCTTACATGTAGGTCCCTAGGAGGGGTCCTGGAGGAGATGGAAGATAAATGAACGATTGCTTGGAGAAAGCCCTGGATGGGAGAAGGAGGAGTTCCAGGCAGGTGGTCACAGCTAGGGTGATCTAATTTGGAAAACTGGGGCCCCGTCAGTGGGATCTGAGACATGTGAGATGCTAGGAGGCTGCGGGAGGGATTCTTGGTCCTCTGAGCTCTCAGGTGGTAGGAGAAAGTTAGAGCTTTTGAAATCTTGAGGTAGAGAGTACCACATTGCAGGCAGAGTGTGGGAATTGCTGGTGCCTTAGTGTAAGAACCATGGGTGGATCAAGCTTGTTTAACCCTTTGAAGTAAAAGAGATCCTCCATTGCCTGCTAAGTGATGTTGAGCGAGGATTTTAACGTCTGTGATGTCTCTTCGTTTATAGAAGGGGGAAAGTAACACCTGACACACCGTAGTGTATGAGACTTATGTAAGCTAATGAATGAAACTGTGGAGCTCAGCCTCTGACCCTGTCCAGTAATCAGAATAAGCATTTAGAAGAGAGAGGATAGTCCCGATTCCTTCATTTCCATGTTTACATTCTGGAATATGTTGCATCCTAGTGTATTCTTGCAGGTGGACCCAGAAGAAAAAAATCATTTCTTCAACCTTCAAGATCGCATAAGTACATATATTTTCTCTTCAATATAATAATTTGATGTTAAGATCAAATGATATAAAATATTTTTGTGGCTTGTGTTCTCTCCTTACCTGTAAATATTCTTATATTAGCAAGTCATCTTCAAAAGCATGATCTTTAGTGGCAGCATACTAGTTTTTTGAATTAACATCCTATAGTTTATTTGAAAAATTATATTGCTTCTGATTAAAGAAGATAGTGAAGGCTCTAGTCATTCTTATTATGCTGAAGCTCCAATATGTTGGCCATCTGATGCAAAGAGCTGACTCATTGGAAAAGACCCTGATGCTAGAAAAGATTGAAAGGAGGTGACAGAGGGTGAGGTGGTTGGGTGATATTACTGACTCAATGGACATGAGTTTGAGCACACTTTGAGAGGAGGTGAAGGACAGTGAAGCCTGGTCTGCTGCAGGCCACAGGGTTGCAAAGAGTCAGACATGACTGACTGGGTACACGTATGAGTGACAGGTGCTAGAAAACTCTAAAGGAAGGTTGTGATGAAACTTCTTCGTCATTTATCAGATAAAGCTAAAGAATGATTCCATTTATAAATGCCCGTTTAATCATAATGAGGAGGTGAAGGACAGTGAAGCCTGGTCTGCTGCAGGCCACAGGGTTGCAAAGAGTCAGACATGACTGACTGGGTACACGTATGAGTGACAGGTGCTAGAAAACTCTAAAGGAAGGTTGTGATGAAACTTCTTCGTCATTTATCAGATAAAGCTAAAGAATGATTCCATTTATAAATGCCCGTTTAATCATAATATTGGTTTTCTCACACTTAAGGATTATTTTCTTCTCATTTATTATCTTATCCAGTTTTACTTCTCTCTTTGCTACTAGAGTAACCAAATTCTCAAGAAGAATTATGTTGGCATAAAAAAATGATAAATAACTTGCTACTTAAGTGAACCGTGGTGTTCACTTAACTTCAAACATTTCCTGGAGAGAGATGTACTTCTCTTAATTATACTAAAGTATAAATTACCAAAATAACTCCTGTCCCATTGTTAAAGCATAGGAAAACATCCCTTAATTCTCAATTTAATTAGAAGGCAAATGACTTGGGGGCACTGAGACCTGCAATTTCCTTCTCTGGTGCCAAGGAGGTGCTGCTGCTGCTGCTGCTAAGTCACTTCAGTTGTGCCTGACTCTGAGCGACCCCAGAGACAGCAGCCCACCAGGCTCCCCTGTCCCTGGGATTCTCCAGGCAAGAACACTGGAGTGGGTTGCCATTTCCTTCTCCATGCATGAAAGTGAAAAGTGAAAGTGAAGTTGCTGAGTCGTGTCTGACTCCTAGCGACCCCATGGACTGCAGCCCATCAGGCTCCTCCGTCCATGGGATTTGCCAGGCAAGAGTACTGGAGTGTGTGGCCATTAACCTCATCACTGAACTGAACGAAATCCCATAGATGCTACTATGGAATAAAAAGGATACAATTGCTGATTTGGGTTGTTCATAATCTGTTTGAAAGTCATGGAGGAAGTTGTCTACATAAACTAGGTATTTAAATCTCCATCTGAGAGGTATTTGGGGACATAAAATATGAGTGCATCCTATAAATAATTGCCATTTTAAAATATAGTCAGGGATGGTTGTGACTAGGTTGAGCCAAAGGGAGATATATTGAAAGGTATAAAAGTCTCCTGTGGGAGAGAATCTCCCCAGGTGTGTTGATCTCTGCCTTTTTCTCCGCCTACATCTATTTCTCTCTAGTGGGGGTGGGTGGAGGTGTCTCTTATCATTACTCTATGATCCCAGCATCTCCAACCTTCTTTTCTACATACCAATTCACGTGCTCTTCAGCACATGTGGCAGAATGTGGCTGCTCCAGGATTCCTGGCAGATTCTCTCTGTTCTGATGCCACAGAAATCAGATAACATCAATCTCAATTCCAGGTGGCAGGAACAGGATGACTCAGCTCAATGAATGGCTCCTGGTCAGCTTTTCTTCCAGTCAGCTCTGACCAGTGAGAGGCACGTACCCAGGACTGTAGGGCCCATCCTTAAAGTTCAGAAAGCAAGGGTAGTTCACACTTTCCGGTGTCCTCAACAATACAGTGAACAAAGTTGTATTTAGTTCTTGTCCCTGATGATGCGATGAAGTAATGACACCTAGCAGGCATTCTGCACATTTTTGTACTTCACCCTCCTTCCAGCCCCTCCCTAAAGCTGTAGATGTCCCCCGACCATCACTTTCTAGCAGGTGCCAGAACTGAGTGGCCAGTGAATTTCAAGAGGACCCTGGAGAGGTGGGTGGGACCAGTTTATGCAATGCCCGGAAGCTCATGGTTATGACCATACTTTGGCAAAGGTTAAGGCATGTTTTGGTAAGCAAAATGGAGTGAAATTTGTGTTTCTAACTGATTGCTGTGGAGCAAGAGGTGAAGACTATCTAATTGAGTTGGACCAGAGCTCCCCCTCTCTCTAAGACAGGGGCCTGCAAGTCATTCCAGTGGTTGGGTTTGTGGCATTTCCTAGCACTCTCTAAACATCTGGCACTTAAGCCCAAACTGCTGGATGCATAAACCACATCTTCTTCTCATTCAAGACTGCTTTCACACATACTCCACAAAAAAAGAGGCCAGTGTGTCCAGCCACACCCAGCTGCATCTGCTTCTCAACATGCTGGGAGAATGGGGTACCTGCGTGCTTTGGTACCCTTCTGGCAGTCAGTGCCAGGCTGCACCAAAAGATGTTGGTAAGAAACAGAGTCACAGATGTAGAGAACAAACAGGGTTACCAACGAGGGAGGGGGATGGGGCGAATTGGGAGATTGGAGTTGATATACGTAAACTTTATGTGTAAAACAGATAACTAGTGAGAACTTACTGTGTGGCATGGAGAACTCTACTCAGCGCTCTGTGGTGACCTAAATGGGAAGAAAATCTAAAAAAGAGGGGGTATATGCAGACATGTAGTTATTCACTTTGCTGGGCAGCAGAAATGAAGACAACACTGTAAAGCAGCTCTCTGACAATATTTTTTCAAAATAAAAATGTAGATGTTCTGAACACTGTGGACTTCCCTGGTGGCTCACACAGTAAAGCGTCTGTCTACAGTGCGGGAGACCCGGGTTCGATCCCTGGGTTGGGAAGATCCCCTGGAGAAGGAAATGGCAATCCACTCCAGGACTATTGCCTGGAAAATCCCACGGACAGAGGAGCCTGGTAGGCTACAGCCCATGGGGTCGCAAAGAGTCGGACACGACTGAGCGACTTCACCTTCACTTTCACTTTCTGAACACTGTAGAACATCAGTCTCATGGCAGCTGTGCAGAAAAGGACAAGAGAAGGAGAGAGCAGATCCCCACCTGGAGAGCGCCAATTATGACGGAGAGTGGGGGCCTATTAAAGGCTGATTTGTATTTCCCCAGAATCATATGTTGAAGCTGTGATTCCCATTTCCTCAGAATATTTGGACATAAGTCCTTTAAAGAGGTGACTAAGGTAAAATAAAGTCTTTAGAGTATGCCTTCTTTCAATATGACTGGTGTCCTGAAAAGAAGAGGCAATCTGGACACTCAGAGAGACAACAGACACCAAACATGTACTCACGCCGAGGGAAGGGCACAGGAAGCCGAGGAGGCAGACGTCCGCAAACCAGGGAAGCCGCATCTACCGAAGCCTGATCGTGGACCACCAGCCTCCTGAATTGTGGGGAAAAGTCTGTTGTTTAAGGCACCCCTTTGTGATATTTGGTTGTGACATCCCAAGCAAGCTAATATAGCTAATTCCTATATTAGCTATAGGAATAGCTAATTACTACTAGCTATTTCCTGAGCTATAGGGAAAGGGAAAGGGAAAAAGGCCAAGGGGCTGACGTGAGCCAGGAAAGATAAAGACAAGGACTTTGAGCTCTCTCAGTGTGGCAGTCACGGGGCGTCTGCCACATTCTTCCAGTTCTTTTCCTGTGGGAGCACCGGGCTTCCTTGCCCCTTAGAAGATAGTGGTGGTCTTTGACTTACTCTAGTCAATGAAATGTGAGTGAAGGTGCCATGTGCTGTATCCAGACAGAAATTTTCAGGGGCCAGGACTCACCACACTCTCCCTTCTCCTCCACCATGTGGATGGACAGTCTCTCCAGCGGTGGCTGCTCTGTTAGCCTGGGTTAAAAAGAGTGGTGGCTGGTGGATTAATGGCTTAGTAGTGTCCAGCTCTTGCGACCCCATTGACTGCAGCCCGCCAGGCTCCTCTGTCCACGGGATTCTCCAGGTAAGGATACTGGAGTGGGTTGTCATTTCCTTCTCCTTAAAAGAGCGGGATGATGGCAATAGAGGTCCCAGTGAGCCCATGATAGACATGTCATGTGGAAGAGAAATGAGCCTTTGAAAAATGATTAACATAGTATAACCTATCTTTTTTAGAAAAAAAAAGTATTAAAAAAATTTTTTGGCTGTGCCTCATGGCATTTGGGAACTTATCTCCCCAACCAGGGACTGAACCTGTACTTCCTGCAATGGAAGCACAGAACTTTAACCACTGGACCTCCAAGGAAGTCCTAACCTGACCTATTTGACTAATACATTTGTACAACGGAGTTCCTCCACTCAGGTTTGTGAGGAAGCAGAAAAGAGCAGGTGTTGAGAAATTGTATAAAACCCTCAGAAGCTATGACATAGATGTGAGCGATGCTTGTCCAGGGGCCTGGATGAGATAAGTGGGCATTTGACAGCTGAAATCACACAAGAATTTTTACTCTCTGGATGCTACTTGCAAACACAACCTTTGTCTATGTGTAGATAATGCTGTCCATTCATTATATGTCTTATGACAAAACTATGATACACAATATTTGTCTCTTTCAGTTACTTCAGAAGGGCTTGGACAAGAGTGGAAGGACCAAACTTGAAGTGTTCCCTGAGCCTCATGACCAGTGAACATGCATGCGAAATTTCACTCAGATAGCATAAAATGATCAACACGAAATGAATAAAATATAGAAGCAGTTATGAGAAAAAAATACACCAAACCTAATGTCAATCCTGCGAATGCAGGTGAAGATAGCCCCTGTTTCTAGGCATCTCGGCCTGTCCAGTGAGAAGGAAAAGCTTGTTTACGGTTTTTCGAACAAGAAAGAAATCTAAGTTTGGATGCAAATGAACCTGGATTCAAATATGAGCATCTTCACTAACTCATTCTGTGTTTTTGGACTAGTTAGTTATCTTAGTCTCAGTTCCCTTGTCAAAGAAACAAAGATAAAATATTGATATCACAAGCTACCTACACAAGTAAATCAAATGGTTTGTGTGAAGCCTCTGAGTACTGTCTGGTTCGGTTGGAACTGGTTTCTTCCCTTCTTTCCTCCTTCCCTCCCTCCTTTCTTTCCTCTTAACTGCACAAAGCAAAATGCTTGGGAGAAACGCCTCTCAGAGTAGTGAAAGGTGGGGCCCTCTTGGGTTGTGATTCAATTTTTTCAAGCACCTCCATGCTCCTCTCATCCNTTTTTTTTTTGGTTTGTTTAGCTACAACTGTGATAAGAGTCATGAAGGGGAATAAGGTGACTTTGAGAGTCTATCATGGCGAGGGTTTCTGAAACAGTCTGGAGAGAACAGAAAGAGACAGTTTAAAGATACCCAAAGAACAAGTGAAAATTCACTGAATGTTGAAGGGAATGGAAACCTTTCATGCAGAACTAGAGGTGTGAATCCTTTCCCCTACAATTTCTTCTCAGGTATCATGGTGTTCCCTATTCTTGAATGCCTGGGTCAGCAAGATAATTAGTAGATAAGAATAGCAAGTGAAATACATAGAAAAAAAGAGAAATAAAGTAAGAGTGGAGTTTTCCCAACTGAGAGATTTAACAGGAAGGCCAATTAGTCCAAGAAGAGGTGGGACACCACGAAAACTGAAAGATGGGAATTATTCAAGCTGTTAACAAGTGTTTGGGGTTATAAACCACCAAGAGCAAGGGTCTCACTAGGAATTCCTGTGCCTCCAACACTCCACTGTAGCCTTCACTGACCAGTGTTTGTCTCGTGTCTTTATTAAGTTTGCCTACTACACAAAGGCTCAGGTACAAGAAGTAATGACATCTCTGGGGCGGGGGGGCAGATAAGAACTGATCAGTGTGGATTTCTGGGGTCACTACCACACCTCATTGCTGACAACATCCCTGAGGATGCCACATCCAACTCCCTAACATTGCAGTGCTTTGATCTCTTTAGCAGGAATCCTCGTGATTCAGACACTTCTGCTCATGGCAGATCTAGACCTGTTGTCCTGTTGTTATGTTGAAATGCTCTAACCCCTAAACCTTAAATTCTTGCATTCCAAACTCTGAACACGCCCTCCTTGCCTCCTAATCTTGCCGCATGTTCTCTATGCTGTGCTCATCACACATATCCTTTAATCTTAAGCATATCTTTGGTCCATTGACACCTCCGTTTTCTCCCGGACTACTAGGTCCTTCCTGCTCTCTTTCTTATCACACCTGGTGCACCACCTTCTCATGGTCTCCATCTGTCAGCACTACAGCTGTGGGCCATGTGCTTCTGGTTTTGTATCTAGGCTGCCGTGCGCTGAAGACAGTGATACCGCAATATAGACAGCACCGCAGAAATACGGTCTCCCACCGAAGCTGACAGTCAGTGCGCTCCTGTCCCTCATGTGAGCCATGCATGCCCACCGACATTCACAGTCNGCCATGTGCTTCTGGTTTTGTATCTAGGCTGCCGTGCGCTGAAGACAGTGATACCGCAATATAGACAGCGCCGCAGAAATACGGTCTCCCACCGAAGCTGACAGTCAGTGCGCTCCTGTCCCTCATGTGAGCCATGCATGCCCACCGACATTCACAGTCTTCTCAGCCACCTTGTCTAATGTGTCTCCCACATCTCAGAAATAAGAACCCACAATGCCAGAACCACATCAGCATCCTGCTTCTCCTCCAGCAGATGGGGTTTCCTAGATACGGAGCCAGCAATGAATTCAAGTGCAAGTGACTTATTGAGACTTGTTTTGGGGAGAAACCTGTAAGAGGGGGAGGGAGGCCGGATGGCGCAGATGTTAAGATGTGGTGCACTCTGACCTCTGTGCTCAGCCTGATTCTTCAGGCTGAAAATGCCACTCTTGGGCATTTCCTGCTCCTTTCAGCAGAAGGCAATTTACCCTGGAAGACTACAGCAGGGAGCCCGACAGTCAATGCTCCCAGCCATGTGCTTCTGGTTTTGTATCTAGGCTGCCGTGCGCTGAAGACAGTGATACCGCAATATAGACAGCACCGCAGAAATACGGTCTCCCACCGAAGCTGACAGTCAGTGCGCTCCTGTCCCTCATGTGAGCCATGCACGCCCACCGACATTCACAGTCTTCTTAGCCACCTTGTCTAATGTGTCTCCCACATCTCAGAAATAAGAACCCACAATGCCAGAACCACATCAGGATCCTGCTTCTCCTCCAGCAGATGGGGTTTCCTAGATACGGAGCCAGCGATGAATTCAAGTGCAAGTGACTTATTGAGACTTGTTTTGGGGAGAAACCTGTAAGAGGGGGAGGGAGGCAGGATGGCGCAGATGTTAAGATGTGGTGCACTCTGATCTCTGTGCTCAGCCTGATTCCAGGCTGAAAATGCCACTCTTGGGCATTTTCTGCTCCTTTCAGCAGAAGGCAATTTACCCTGGAAGACTACAGCAGGGAGCCCGACAGTCAATGCTCCCAGTAGCTCAGGGTAGGGGAACACCAGTCCAATCAAGGGGACCTGGGCACATGACCCACCACAGCTCCTCCAGCATCCAAGCCCACAACCTTACCTAGGTCTATTGTCTTCTCATTGCTGAATTCCTGTGTCAGCCACCCCTCCACACAGGTCTAACCCAGGTGAATTGTCACCACAGCGCTCATTACATGGTCAATCTCTAGTTTAACCATCAGCTTACTCATTCGATAAGCTTCCAGACAGTGGGGGCCATCCATTCTTCTCAGGATCCCTCGTGCCTAGTACACAAAAGAAAGCTGTCCTGAACAAAGGTTTTGGGCTCATTTGTGGTTCTAATAATAGGCATTTCAATCAGGTACGTAGGTAAGAGTTTGTTGTTGCATTTTTGTGTGTTTTTTGTTTTTAAAAAGAAGAGCCTTTCATCAATCAGATTGCATAGATGACAAACTTCAGCAGCCGCTTCAGATAGTTAGGGAGTTTGGGATGGACATGTACACACTGCTATATTTAAAATGGATGATGAACAAGGACTTACTGTAGAGCACAGGGGATACTGTTCAATGTTATGCGGCAGCCTGGATGACAGGAGAGTTTAGGGTAGAATGGATACACGTATATGTAAGGCTGAGTCCCTTTGCTATGCACCTGAAACTATCACAACATTGTTAATCAGCAACATTCCAAAATAAGATAAACAGTTAATGAGAAGGAAGTAGCCTTGATCCATGACCTTCATTTGCCTAATTTCCTGTCTGGCATTTTGGGCCTCAAAGGCCATAACACAAGTACCACTGAGAGCACCACACAGAGGGCACCTCAAAGGGCCCCTGCAGCACCCAGCCTCAGGATGAAAGAAACAAGAAGCCAGGGCTTGTGGCTGCTCCCCCTGTGCCACGATGGGGGACATCCCCTCATCATGAGACTCCCGCCCCAGCCACTTCTCACATCACATGTCTGGCAGTCTCAGCGTGTTCTTTTCCCTATTCATTCTCTTGCTACTTTTAACATCAGGGCCCTGAAATGCTTACCACCTAGGAGAAGACGCCTCCATTTCTCCAACCCAGCGGTCCTCTCGCTTCATGGGAAAGGACGGTTACCCGACCCAGAGGCGTTAAGTGATCTGGCTTGACAAACTGGAACAAACCGGCAGTGCACAATGTTGATTCGGCCTCTGCAGTGCTACAGGCAGCCAGCCACACACAGGATCAAAACCCAAGGGCAGTGCGTATGTCTCCCATCCAAGTCTCCCTGCTGCGCTCCAGGAGGGGCTGAAGACCCTCAGCTGGGACTAGGCACAGCCACGCGTGGAAAGGGGCAGTGCTGCCTATGGCCCGGCCCCACCACGACTGGAGTCGTGTTACTGTGCTGCGATGTGCCTAGAAGGTTCCCACGTAGATCAGCAGGCCTGACCCAAACACTCAGTGGGACCCTGGCTTACATGTGCCTGAGTGTATGTGTAGGGAGGGGGTGGGGTCTTCCCCTGTTCCAGAGATGTCCTTGGACTTCCCCTGGCATGTGTGCTGTGTTTCAGTAAAGAGTGACTGATCATCCACCTGTCAAAACCAAAACCACCCCAGTTGCAATCCTCTTCCTCTATCTGTTGTGAAGAGACATGCCATGTAGGTGAAAGGTGTACAGACAACAGAAGGATGAATATGAATAAAATTCAAAAAGGCCCCCAAATTTAGAAGTGGGCTTGAGAAATTTGGCAATCATTTTTCTATTGAGAAAGAGCTAGTCCACAAGGGAGGAAAAAAATCAATCCAGGCCACACACCGGCAGAAATCAATTTAATTAGGGAGGGGGTGGTGAGCACAGAGAATGAGAAAAATGAACCAAGGTCCACCCACACATTTCAAAAATTCAGAACAAGGACCATAAGAAGGGTAACAAAAAAGTGAAGAGTTTCATTTTCGTGAAAACCAAGTAAGGGTGAAAAAGGGAAAGGAGGTCACAGAGATGTTCAAGGTCAAGTGAAGAACCAGGAGAAGGAGGACACATATACCCCGGTCTTCTCACGCCCCTCACCCTTGGCTGCACCCGCTCAGCCCCCGGCCAGGACAGCAGAGCCATCAGACCCACTGGAGCTCTCCTGGAGCTCTTTCTTTATCCTCTCCTGGGCAATTTAGGCTGATGTCATTACCATTAGTGGCTTTTGCAGAATTCGGGTTGCCAGATTTAAGACAATCCAAATATGATTCCCAGTTAAATTTGAATTTCAAATAAGATAATAGATGTATTTTCTAGCGGAAGTATGTCCCATGTAATAGTTGGGACATACTTATACTAAAAAAAAAAGAAATAAAATTCTTGTTTACCTGAAATTCACGTTTAAGTGTCTTGTATTTTATCTGGCATCTCCACCCAGAATCCTACCATCAGAACCAAACTTCATTGGTATTATGCAGGCTAAGTTGCTTCAGGTGTGTCCGACTCTTCGCAACCCTATGGACTGTAGCCCACCAGGTTCCTCTATCTGTGGGGTTTTCCAGGCAGTAATACTGGAGTGGATTGCCATTTCCTTCTCCAGGGGATCTTCCCGGCCCAGGGATCAAACTTGCATCTCTTACGTCTCCTGCACTGGCAGGCAAATTCTTTACCACTAGCGCCACCAGGGAAGTACTTCTAGCAAAATTCTTACATAGAATGTGACCTAAATAGTAGAAACCCTAAGCTCCTGTGGACAGGCTGTTACACAAGATTTAATCAAATATTGGGTTGACCAAAATGTTCATACCATAAAACTCGAATGAACTTTTTGGCCAACCCAATATTTTCATTGACAAATATGGGAGCTTGGAAATATTAAACAAGATTCCCTCCTGGGAGGCAGAATCAAGACAAGAATCCATGTGGCCTGTTTTTCTCCCTCCTTCCTCTCTGACAAGAATTTTCTTTTCATAAACTTTATGTATAACATACAAAGCTTCAGGGGCTAAATAGTGAAGTGGACACTAAATTCTAAAATAATTTTGTAAGGCTGAAACAAATAAAATGAGTAAAAAGAGTATAATAAAGAGAGGGTTAGGCCTTTGTGAAATCTAACTTTATAATGTACCTTTTGAATCTTATTTTGAAAGTCTGCAATCAATTACTTTTCAATCAGTCACCCAAACCTTCCAAATGCACACTTGGTCCAATTCAAAAGCTCCACAAAACAGGCTGAGTCTCTTCAGCACATCCATCACTGAGCTGAAAATGTCTGCCTGCCGGCAGACACCAGCCAACGCAAAGAAGGTGGGAGGAAGCGAATGAAAAGGGCAGCAGCTCTGAAGGAAGAAAATGTTTCCTTTGCCCAGTGTGTATCTAGGGGCTGGGGGAATGCTTCCATTTACTAAGGAGCCCTGTTGTCATTTGAGAAGTGCATTTTAATGCTAAAACCTAACAGGGACTCTCACCTAGCAGCAAACTGGGTCCTAGATCTAGGCCAGGCTGTTTGATCTTTAGAGACCTTTTCGTTAAAAAGCCCTCATTTTTTAGAAATGAGATCTAAAGTGCATTCTCCTTTTTTAGGAACTCCCACAGTTTTAAAGGCTTCAGTGGACAATTCTGATGTTCCACTCCCCATATGGTGTCTTCCCAAAATTAATGTCCAAACGAGAAAGTACAGCCAAGCTTGGATCCCAAGGTCATCCAGGACCTGCATAAAGTCTGTATCAGTTTGGATACTTGCCTATCAATTACAAAACACCCCCTTAAAAGCGGCTTGAACGATGTTTTTGTTTTCCCACAAGATAAGTCGAGAGATGGATGGTCCTGGTGTTGTTTCAGGACCTCCCCAGTGTTGGGGCTCTGGGTCAACTTTCCACCTATTTTCTCCACCTGTGCCTCAATACTGCAAGATGGCTACAGCAGCTCCCTGTAAGACAACCTTGTGCTTGAAATCCAAAGCAGAAAGAGATTTTCCTTACTAGATTTTTTTTTTATCATCAAAGAGAAAAATCTTTCTTCAAAACCCCCAGCAGGTATACACTTGTGTCCCGTGACCAAAGCTGGGTCACATGCAAGGGAGTCTAGGAAAACAAGAATCCAGAATTTTTAGATTTTATGTAGGGAGATGAAGGCTCCGACATCATCAAGGGGTATACATTGCACACTAGTGTCCTGCCATCAAACATCACCCAAGTCCTAAAAGTCTGCAAACTGCTTCATCTCCTGAGTTCTTTATATTTAGTCATGACACCAGCAATCTTTCTGTCACTGCTCTGGAGACCACCAATTCTTTGGGGTTCCTTCCTTTCCCTAATTCCCACAACCAATCAGTCTTCATGTCTTAAGGATCATCCATCCCTTCACAGAGAGTCTTCTATCTCTTTTCTCCTTTTTGTTCTAATACTCAGATGCTTATCACTTCATAGCAAGACTAAAGTACAGAAGCTACAAGACTATTCTGCCCTCATCCTATATACCACATTTAAAAAACTAAGTTTCTTGTTCAGAAAACTTTCAAGGAGTCCCTATTAACCACAGAAGATATTCTAAAATATTTAGCCTAATCATTAAGGTCAGCCATGATCAGCTGCGGTGGTTAAGAAAACTGACTCTGCAGTTAAATGACTTGTGTGAGATTTGGCTATTGACAGCTGTCTAAGGTTCTATTTCTTCATTCATAAAATGGAGGTGATAATAATACACAGCATACAAGGTAAGTGTCAAACAATGGTAGCTATTATTTTACTATTTTGTTGTTGTTGTTACTAAGTAGCAGGTACTCTACTCTGAATTAGGATGAATGGGCGGGTAGGTAGTACACAGTGGCTGCCCTCAATGAGCCAATTTCAATTGCTGAAATAAAGTCCAACCCTTCCGCTGGCTGAATGTACCTCTAATCCACCACTCAACAGCCATTTTTTAAACAGATTCTTTGTCTTTCTCTACTTGACTAAGGTACTCTTGCCTGGAAAATCCCATGGACAGAGGAGCCTGGGAGACTACAGTCCATGGGGTCGCGAAGAGTCGAACACAACTGAGCGACTTCACTTTCACTTTTCACTTTCATGCACTGGAGAAGGAAATGGCAACCCACTCCAGGATTCTTGCCTGGAGAATCCCAGGGACGGGGGAGCCTGGTGAGCTACTGCCTATGGGGTCGCCCAGAGTCGGACACGACTGACGCAACTTAGCAGCAGCAGCAGCAAGGAAAGTACCAAGGTTAGCACCATTTGGGGCTGAGCTCATTCTTCAAGAAAGCTTCTGCTAAAATCCCTAAACGAGGACTTCCCTGGTGGTCCAGTGGTTAAGAATCTACATTGCAGAGCAGGGAACATGTGTTCAGTCCCTGGTCAGGGAACAAAAATCCCATATGCTGTGGAGCAACCAGGCCTAAGGGCCACAACTACTGAGCCCTTGAGATCCAGAGTCTGCGTGCCAAAAGTAGGACCTGATACAGCCAAATAAATAATTTAAAAAGTGATCTCCTTCTCCCCAATGGCAACCCACTCCAGTATTTTTCCCTGGAGAATCCCATGGACAGAGGAGCCTGGCGAGCTACAGTCCAAGGGGTCGCAAGAGTCAGACACGACTTAGCGAGTAAACTACCACCAACTAAAATAAAACCCCTAAACTTCAGTTTGTCCTCAAGAAAAGCTTCATTTGCTCTGAGGCCATAAACCCTGGCTCATGTCTTGATTTATTCTTTCAAAGCAGTTTATGCTTCCTTCAGAAGCTGTTAACAGTATGTCTTTATCTTGTTCCAGTATCTATGCAACTTTGAAAAACTGAAATGCAAAGACACGGTGTCTCTTTATTTTATTAGGCCACAGTTAGTTCCCATCAATTTTAAGCATCAGCGATGAAAAGTCACGCCAGGGATTAAATGGACACACATTTTACACTCTTCTCACTTTGTGACGGTCTTATGACTTAGCATTTTCATCTTTACATTTCAACTCCTTTTTTTTTTGTTTTTTTTTTTACTCATTTTTTTTAAAAAAATGTGTATTGATTTTTGGCTGGGCTGAGTCTTCATTGCCGTTTGCAGGCTTCTCACTGTAGAGGTCTCTCTTGCTGCAGAGCGTGGGCTCTAGGGCGCACGGGCTTCAGTAGTTGCAGCATGTGCTCTCAGGAGTTGTGATTCCAGGGCTCCAGAGCACAGGCTCAATAGTTATGGTACACGGGCTTAGCTGTGCTGTGGCATGTGGGATCTTCCCGGACCAGGGATCGAACCCATGACTCCAACATTACCAGGTGGATTCTTTACCACAGAGCCACCAGGGAAGTCCCCTTTTTGTTTTTTAAATTTTTATTGGATTATAGTTGCTTTACAATGATATATTAGTTTCTACTGTATAGCAAAGTGAATCAGCTATACATTATATACAGATATCCCCTCTTTTTTGGATTTCCTTCCCATTTAAGTCCCCACAGAGCACCAAGTAGAGTTCCCTGAGCTCTCCTACATTAGGTTCTCATTAGTTATGTATTTTATACATAATGCCAATAGCGTATACGTGTCAGTCCCAATCTCCCAGTTTATCCCATTCCCCTCAGCTCCTCTTAATTTGACCATAAAAAAAGACAATACTGCATACAATAGCAACATTGCAGTCTCATTCTCTGCTGTTGCTTTTTTTTTTAAGGTATGTCTTTAAAGATAAGTTGGACCTATGCCCTGCTTATACATTCTGGCCACAAAGGAATTCCATGCAATGAACGCTTCTCTTGCCCTCTGAAATGATCTAAGCAGTGAAAGGCCAGGAGAATGCCTCAGTTCACTAAGTGTATTAGTGGCAAAGTGCCGGCAGGGACCCGAGCCCCTGCCTTTCCTCTTGCCTCAAGAGGCAGGCGAGTTTCTCGGTTTCTCCAGGCTGCGCAGGGACACCTAGTGGTTAAGGACACTGACCCTGGAACTAGACCGCCTGGGTTCAAACCATGGTTGTGCGACCTTGGGGAATTCTTTAACTTATTTGTGCCTGAGTCCTTCATCTACATTGAGAAGAAAACTGAGTGAGCTCAGAGGATTGCTGTGAGAATCACAGGAGTTAATATATGTAATGTGCTTGGGGCACTGCCTGACACATGATTAAGAGCTCCGTAAGTGTGAACTGTTGTTATTACTAATACTCTTTCCCTTGGCTTGGCCACCTGTCAACAGTCTTGACGGCTTGTTGGAACACTTCCTAAACATTCCCCCAAAGCACTCTATTCAAAACCTCAGGCCAGCCTATGACTCAACCAATTTCATTCTGTAGAAAAGAGTCCCAGAAGAAAAATGGGGAATGCTGGATACGGTGGGGCTAATGCTTTATCAGGTTCTTCAGAAGGCTGGACAACAGAAATGCAAACTGCTTTGTTTAAAGGGAATCCATATTTTATTTCTCTCCAATGAAACAATGTTCTCCTTAAGAGTCAAGCAGCATTCCTCCCACTGCCTACTCTTTATAACCTCCTACTCAAATATACATGCCACTAAGAAAACCGTTCAAGTCTGCACAGTTCAAATAGCTTTGGCTCAATAAAAACCAGACTTCTGACAAGCTCATTAATCCAAAGATCTCAATCCTAAGGTAATGTTCATTTATCAAACTCATAACTAGAACACTTATGTATAAATATACTACTATGATGAAAATACAATCTATTTTAAAAAGTCATTCTAGTGGTACTTTTTCTCACTTAGTGACCACTTAAAAAATAAATACTATAATTTATACACTTAAACAATTTGCTTCCTTTACTATAAGTTCTTTTTGCCATCTCTAATAATAAGTCTGATAGTCCAATACCGGAAACCAAGAATAGGTTGAAAGAAGCAGACTGTAACGTCTTCATAGTTTCTGGATAAACAATGCGATTTACAAGGCACATAAAATACGTGATGACAAACCTATTAGAAGTTCTTTTCACCTAAAGACTATAAAAATACTTTGGCTCAGTTATCTGTGTTTCAGGTCTCTTAGTACAGCAAGTGGCACTAACAAAAAGCAAAACAAAGACCAAAAGAAAGAAGGATGGCAGAGAACTAAGAAAGCACAGACCCTAGAATAATCTGAAATTGGCTCCAGCTATCCTGTGAGAGCTGACCGATGGAAACAGGGAACCTCTTGTTTCCACTCTATAGATCCAGTTCTTAATGAATGCTGTCTGTGTTCCAAGTGCAGTAGCAAAATAATAAATCAGAGTGAATTCAACGTAGGTATGACCTATTCGAAAAGACTAAACATTTAGTGCATTCGCTTTCCTGTGGTTCATAACATGCGTGGGCGCGGGGGCTGGAAGGCTGGTGTGGAACCGAGAAGCACTACCTCTGACGCTCCTACACTGTTGGTGGGAATGTAAACTGGTGTGGCCAGGATGGAAACCAGTATGGAGGTTCCTGTACAAACTGAACAGATTTGCCACATGATCCAGCAATCCTACCCCTGGGCATATATCTGAACAAAAGTATAATTCAAAAGATGCATGTACTCGGTCCCTGTGTTCATAGCAGCACCCACGACAATAGCCAAGACATGGAAACAACCTACATGTCCATCGGAAGATGAATGGATCAAGAAGGTGTGGTGTGTATACACACACACACACTAGCACCACCTGGGAAGCCCATGTATGTATGCATATATATGTGTGCGTATATATACTTACATATATGTGTATATATATATATTCACATATAGCATGATAGATCTAGGGATTATCTTACTAAGTGAAGGGAGTCAAAAAGAGAAAGACAAATACTGTACAATATCACTTACATGTGAAATCTAAAACATGACCCAAATGAACTTACCTAGGAAACAAAAACAGACTCACAGCCAAGGAGAACCGACTTGTGATTGCCAAGGGGACAGGGGACTGGGAGGGATGGATTGGGAGTTTGGGATTAACAGATGCAAACTCTTATAGATAGGATGAATAAACTTCAAGGTACTAATATATAGTACATATTAGTACAAGGTACTAATATATAGTATTGGGAGTTTGGGATTAACAGATGCAAACTCTTATAGATAGGATGAATAAACTTCAAGGTACTAATATATAGTACATGTTTTATTATATCCTATAATAAAACATAATGGAAAAAATATATGTATGCATGAGTTATTCTGCTGTACAGCAGGAAGAAACACATTGTAAATTAACTATGCTTCAATAAAAAGACATATGATTAATATAATGGCTTTAATACACTTAAAAATGGAGAGCTTTCTAAACAAAAACCTGCCTTTCTCCCCAGCAATTCTACTCCTAGGGTATATATCGAAGAGAACTGAAAATATACGTTCACACAAACATAGCCAAAAAGTGGAGATAACTTAGATATCCATGAACTGATGAATGGATAAATGAAATGTGGCATATCCATACAATGGAATATAATTTAACAGGAAAAAGAAATGAAGTAGTCACACATGCTGAAACATGGATCAACCTTGAAAACATCATGCTAAATGAAAGAAGCCAATCACGAAAGGACAAGCTATGTATGATTCTCTTTATGGGAAATGTGCAGAATAAGCAAATTTATAAGGCTAGAAGGCAGATTAGTGGTTGCTAGGAGAAGAAGGGAACAGGGAGAGTCATAAGCAGAACTCCAGAAAAGGGAGCAAGTGATAATGGGTATAGGATTTGGGGGAGAGAGTAATGAAACATTTTAAAATTGATTATGAAGATGGTTGTACTACTGCATAAATAAATTAAAGGGGTGAATTTTGTGATATGAAAATTATATTTCAGTAAAGCTGTTCATTTTTATAGAAGTATAACTGATTTACAATGTTGTGTTAGTTGCAGGTGCACAGCGAGGTAAATCAGTTTTATATGTAAATTATTGTTCAATTGCTCAGTTGTGTCTTTGCGACCCCATGGACTGCAGCATGCCAGGCTTCCCTGTCCTTCACCATTTCCTGGAAACTTGCTCAAACTCATGTCCATTGAGTCTATGATGCCATCCAACCATCTCATCCTCTGCTGTCCCCTTCTCCGGCCTTCAATCTTTCCCAGCATCAGGGTCTTTTCTAATGAATCAGCTCTTCGCATCAGGTAGCCAAAGTATTGAAGCCTCAGCTTCAGTATCAGTCCTTCCAATGAATATTCAGGATTGATTTCCTTTGTGATTGACTGGTTTGATCTCCCTGAAGTCCAAGGGACTCTCAAGAGTCTTCTCCAATACCACAGTTCAAAAGCATCAGTTCTTCGGTGCTCAGCCTTTTTTATGGTCCAACTCTCACATCCATACATGACTACTGGAAAAACTATAGCTTTGACTAAATGGACCTTTGTTGGCAAAGTAATGTCTCTGCTTTTTAATATGCTGTCTAGGTTGGTCATAGCTTTTCTTCCAAGGAGCAAGCGTCTTTTAATTTCATGGCTGCAGTCACCATCTGCAGTGATTTTGGAGCCCAAGAAAATAAAGTCTATCACTGTGTCCATTGTTTCCCTATCTATTTGCCATGAAGTGATGGGACCAGATGCCATGATCTTAGTTTTCTGAATGTTGAGTTTTAAGCCAACTTTTTCACTCTCCTTTTTCACTTTCATCAAAAGGCTCTTTAATTCCTCTTCAATTTCTGCCATAAGGGTTACATATAAGTATCTCCACTCTTTTTCAGATTCTTCTCCCACATAAGTCATTACAGAGTATTGAGTAGCGTTCCCTGTGCTATACATTAGGTCCTTATTTTTACAATTAAAATAAATTTCCCAGTTGACTTTTATCTATTTATTAATGGCTGCACTGGGTCTTTCACTGTTCTGCTGCTTGTGGGCTTTCTCTCATTGTCGGGTGCAGGTTTCTCATTCTGGTGGCTTCTTTTGTTGTGGCACACAGGCTCTAGGGCGCGGGGGCTTCAGTAGCTGTGGCTCCTGGGCTCCAGAGCACAGGCTCAGTATTATGGTGCACAGGCTCAGTTGTCCTGCAGCACCTGGGATCTTCCTGCAGCAGGGGTGGAACCCTTGTCCCCTGAGCTGGGAGGCAGATTCTTAACCACTGGACCACCAGGGAAGTCCTAGGTCCTTGTTCCTTACCTGTTTTATATATAACAGTGAGTATGTGTCAATCTCAACCTCCCAATTTATCCCTCCTTGCTTTTCCCCTCTTGTGACTCTATTTCTGTTTCATAAATAAATTCATTTGTACCTTTTTTTTTTTTTAAGGCTGCTCTTTTAAAGCTGCTTTTCTCTCATTTTTTTTTTTTAACTGAATAGATATTTATTACTCAATACAAGTGACAGGGTTAAGAGTGAAGTATATATTAACTACATAGACAGTATATAACATACACAGTAGACCTTTGTCCTTCACAAGTGATATTCTGGAAATATTTCCAAATCACCAAATAAATGATTACCACTAGGGCTGAGGTATTGTACTACAACGCGGGGCAGCGAGGAGTGGGGGGGTCATTCATTTTGGAATCTACGTGGATTGTGACTCCAGGAGTCATGAAGAGCAAACTCTGCATAGTCATATGTGGTGGTCCTGGCTACCAATAAGATACTAGCATGTGCTTTTATTCCCCTGGATCTCCCCCTGCCACCCAGCACCACCAAAGAAGCAATTCTTTTTTCTTTTTCCACTTTACAAGAATTATTGAATATGTGTCGATAGATTGGGATACAGACAGTGGTTGGTCAGCCGGCGACAATGGTTTATTCTTAACAGGCATTGCCAGCACTCATGAGGATCTTCGAGTTCCATGATCAGTCCCCCGCCCCCGCCACCCCTCACCTCCATCTTGATCCCATCTCATTCATATGTTTACGAAAAAGGTTCCAACATGTGGTTATGAACTGTCAATCTTATTTATAGGCAAATAATCTTTTTCTGCATATTTTAACCATCCTTTTCAAAATATACTAGTTGCTGTCTGCTCTGGCTTTTTTGAATTTCCAATTAAATATGCAATTTGCTGTGCTTTTGCAGTAGATATAGTTAGCATTGCAAATACTTATGCTTACTGAGCAAACACCTGTGTGCTCACTTCCACCATAACCCACAGAGATGGAAGCTGCTGACCTTTAAGCAAATGGCAGTGCATACATATTTTCTTCTGTAAGTCACTGAGTGTGGGAAGTAACTAGTCACATCCAGAAAATTCCATTTGTGTTTGTATAAGGGGTAGGGAAGCAGAAAAAATGGAAATGGCCCAACTCCTGCTCTGTTAGAACCTATGCAAATGAACAATTTGACTATGTAGGACTGATTTCCCCAAACCATTTGTTCTGTTTAGTTTCTTTTGTTTGTTTTATTTTCTTCTCTGACCACAAGGCACGTGTGATCTTAGTTTCCTGATCAGGGATCAAACACACGCCCCTGCAGTGGAAGCACAGAGTCTTAACTACTGGCCCCCAGGGAAGTCCCTGCTCTATTTAGATTTTACAGTCATTTAATTATTATAATCCATCTCAGACAAATAAGGCATAAAGGATCGTGAAGCAACCCATTGCTTACTACTACCCCACAGGAGCAATAAATGCATGTAGAGCCCCTGACCACATTATTATCTCCACGTTTGATTTTCAAATGGTTGGGAAAGGACAAAAACGTGATGCATAATTCAGAAACTGCAGGGCAAAACATGAGGGACAGCCAAGCTGACATTCAATAAAGATACTGCCCTTTAGAGTCTGATACAAAGGGATTACCTGTCCAAAAATAAACCCACTCCCTGGAATCCACACTGCCAGGATGTCGCAAATGCTCATCACTATGTTCTCTTTTAAGCTAAAACACCAAAGCTTCTATACAGAGATAAATGGACATCCCTTCCCATTCATAGTGGATAGCTCCATGAAAACACCATGAGTAGTTCTATCTCTGAATATTCATTTCTGAAACAAAATGTTCCCAACATACAACACTTCTCTCAGAAATGGCCTATAAATTTTTCTACTTATTTTTAGGAACAAAGTATTCATTTAGGAGCTCATCTACTTTCTAATCCATCTACCAATTCAAGTCAAAGGAAGTTGGTTTTTTTAAAATATTTATTTATTTATTTGGCCCTGCCAGGTGTTAGTTGTGGTCAAGGATCAAACTCGGGCCCCCTGCATTGAGAGTGCAGAGTCTTAGCCACTGGACCACCAGGGAAGTCTCTCAAAGAGAGTTTAAATCTTCCTTTTCAATGGAAAAAACAAAAACAAAAAAAACCCCATATTTGCAGGAAAAAGAGAAGGATACAAGGTCAGGGGAGCAAGAGATGGTTGACTGCTAGTTCAACATAACTCCAAAACCCAGAGAACACACAGGACATTGAAGCAAAATGGAAAGGCAACCACAGTGGGTTTCCTATGTGACCTGAGAGTTCTTCTATTATTCACTATTTACTGTGAATTTATTTATCACATTAGATTCTCTCTCCTAACAGACCTGAGGGAACATGACACTGGATGGTTAGATTTTAGCCAGAGGATAGAAGCACTCAGTAAATATCAGCCACATCCATTAACATGGATACAGCTACACTGTGTACTATATCTAGCGTATTTATTTTTAATATCATGAACAATGAAGGCAATTATCATTTTTCATTATTTTCATTTCTTCAGTGCCAGTCATCTTATTAGGTGAAAAAACAATGAATTGATTTGTGAGGCACTGTGTAAGCATATTCTTTAAGAAATCTACTTTTCCTCCTGGCAAACTCAGCCATTTAAATGAAGAAATAAAAGTATAAAATTTAGCCATATTTATAGAACATTCAATTCACATTAATCTTTGGGTCAATTTTCTACATTTTATAGGTGAAAATTGTTTTTCTTTGGGCCTGAAATATCCTGGAGGTATAGTAAATGATCCACTTCTCTATTTGGAGGTGCTGTATTGTAAAATTATAGTAGGTGTATTAAGGTAAATTGTTGTGAATTACAGTATTTTTCTAATATGATGTCATTGCAGCCATCACCTTTACGTGTTATCTCACCCTCCTCCCCACCTCCCCATTCTCCTCATCCTTTTCCTTTTTCTGACTACATTCACCTTGAAAAATTCACCTTTCACTTTAATAACAGATATTTGCCAAGCAGGATGCAACTCTATTCGTTGATAGTTCAAAAAAGAGTCTGCAGAAATGTGTTTATGTGAAAAAGAAGTGGACTGTCAAATCAAGCAACTGAAGGGTAAAAGTTGAAGAAAACTTCAGGCTAGCATTAGGAAGTTTTTGAGTCACGGGCAGGTTGTCTGATGGAGAGTGCCCCTCCTCCTGATGAGGCTTTTCATGGACTGACCTTCACTGTGGTGTTTACTGAACGTTCCTCTTGTCTCTATCCAAGCCCTTTTCCTCTTTCCTTACCTTTTGCTCTCCCTCTACTAAGTAAATAAAATTGCCCCTTGGAAGAAAAACTACGGCAAACCTAGATAGCATATTAAAAAGCAGAGGTATTACTTTGCTGACAATGTCTGTCTGGTCAAATCTATGGTTTTGACTTTCACATCTATGGATGTGAGATTTGGACCATAAAGAAGGCTGAGAACAGAAGAATTGATGCTTTCAAATTGTGGTGTTGAAGAAGACTCTTGAGAGTCCCTTGGACAGCAAGGAGATCCAACCAGTCCATCCTAAAGGAAATCAGTCCTAAATATTCATTGGAAGGACTGATGTTGAAGCTGGAGCTCCAATACTTTGGTCACCTGATGGGAACAGCCAACTCATTGGAAAAGACCCTGAATCTGGGAAAGATGGAAGGCAGGAGGAGAGGGGATGACTGAGGATGAGATGGTTGGATGGCATCACCGACTCGATGGACACGAGTTTGAGCAAGCTCTGGGCGATGGTAAAGGACAGGGAAGCCTGGTGTGCTGCAGTCCATGGGGTCACAAAGAGTTGGACACGACTGAGCGATGCAACAACAACTGAATAAATCTTACTTCTGCCTCCATGGGCTAGAGTGACACTCTGAATTTCATGTCTGTATTTCCTGTGGCCAAGCCAATATTTCAATTATATTTTCTACCAGTACATCAAAGTCAACACGTTCCAAACCAAACTCATAATTACCCACCCCCCCATACACACACCAAAATGTCAGCATTCTTTATCTCAGCAGGTAAAGCCACCCAGACTCTTTGTTTTCTCATCGACCTCATATCCAGTCAATTGCAGAGTCTCATCCCATCCACCAAGTAAACATCTCTTGCAAGTGTTCACTGCTCCTTTCTAGCCTCTCTGAAATTGGCCTGATCTTGGTACAAGTCACAATTATCATAGTTATGGCCTCTTTAACTGGTTCTCATCCAGTCCAATTATATTCATTCTTTGTTATGACACCAAAATTATCCATTTAAAGGAATCCGTTACACCATCCTCTAACTTGGGAGTCTTAAGTGACTTCCCATTGCTTTAAAACTAATCTCTACTTGCAAAACAGAAATAGAATCAGAGGTGTAGAAAACAAACTTATGGTTACCAAGGGGAAAAGTTGGGGGCGGATAAACTGGAAAGTTGGTATTGACTATCCTTGGAAGGAAAGTTATGACCAACCTAGACAGCATATTAAAAAGCAGAGACATTGCTTTACTTTACTTTAAAGGTTCATCTAGTCAAGGCTATGGTTTTCCCAGTGGTCATGTATGGATGTGAGAGTTGGACTGTAAAGAAAGCTGAATGCCAAAAAATTGATGCTTTTGAACTGTGATGTTGGAGAAGACTTTTGAGCATCCCTTGGACTGCAAGGAGATCCAACCAGTCCATTCTAAAGGAGATCAGTCCTGGGTGTTCGTTGGAAGGACTGATGTTGAAGCTGAAACTCCAATACTTTGGCCACCTGATGCAAAGAGCTGACTCATTGGAAAAGACCCTGATGCTGGGAAAGATTGAANAGAAGACTTTTGAGCATCCCTTGGACTGCAAGGAGATCCAACCAGTCCATTCTAAAGGAGATCAGTCCTGGGTGTTCGTTGGAAGGACTGATGTTGAAGCTGAAACTTCAATACTTTGGCCATCTGATGCAAGAATTGACTCATTGGAAAAGACCCTGATGCTGGGGAAGATTGAAGGTGGGAGGAGAAGGGGACAACAGAGGATGAGATGGTTGGATGGACATGAGTTTGGGTAAATTCCAAGAGTTGGTGATGGACAGGGAGGCCTGGCATGCTGCAGTCCATGGGGTCACAAAGAGTCAGACATGACTGAGTGACTGAATTGAACTGAACTGAACCATATATAAAATAGGTAACTAATAAGAAACTACTATATAGCACAAGGAACTCGACTCAGTACTATGTAATAACCTATATGGAGCTTCCCTTGTGACTCAGCTGATAAAGAATCTGCCTGCAATGTACGAGACCTGGGTTCGATCCCTGGATTGGGAAGATCGCCTGGAGAAGGGAAAGGCTACCCATTTCAGTATTCTGGCCTGGAGAATTCCATGGACTGTATAATCCATGGAGTCGCAAAGAGTTGAACATGACTGAGCAAATTTTACTTTCACTTTTACTTTCATAGGGACATAGAATCTAAAAAAGAATGGATATATGTATAACTGATTTACTATATAGTAGAAAATAGCAGAAGAGTATAAACCAACTATACCCCAATAATATATACATATTTTTTTTTTTTTGCAAATCTCTATACCCCTTCCCATGGTTGCAAGTCCTTACATAATACAGTCTTTGCCTGCCTCACCACCACATCTCCATCATTTGACTCACTCTATACTCTGGCCCATCATACTGTCTTCAGGGCAAGAATGTGGAATGCTGTCCATGACCTCTTGGCTCTTAGGGTAGAACACACTTCCATGATGGGCTTGTACTTTCCCATATACCTCCTATTAAATTTAGATCTTTAGATCTCATTGTAAACCCTTGGCATGGCCTTACCTGACCTCCAAAGATGGATTTGGAGTTTAATATGTCCTCCTTGTTAATATGTTCTCAAAATACCCTGTCCTTTCCCTTCTTATACCCAATATAATGTCAATTTAATTTGTTTAACATTTATCGTCTCTTTGAAAGAGCAAGATCCATGAGAGAAGAGATGGTGCTATCTTTTTTATACTACTGGTACCGATTTCCTTTTATTCCTAAAACTATTGCCACCAATTGGTGGTTTGCACAACAGAAATTTACTCTTTCCTAGTTCTACAGGCCAGCAGTCAGAAATCAGTATCGTTGGGACTAAATCAAGGTATCAGCAGGGCTTCCATCCATCAGAAGTTCAAGGAGATAATAACTGTTTTCCCTTTCCCAGCTTTTGGTGACTGCTGGCACTCCTTGGCTTGCAGCTGCATCACTGTGGTTCTCAAGACCAACATCTTCAAGTCTTTGTTCCTTCACCCACTGTCACCTTCCCTGCACATGATCTCTCACTGCTTTCCTTTTATAAGCACACATGTGATTGCATTTAGGGCCCACCCAAATATTCTAGGATAATTTCCCCATCTCTAGATCCTTAAGCTCAGTCACATCTGTAGAGATCTTTTTCCCAAACAAAGTAACACTGACATGTTTCAGAAAGTAGAACCTGATATCTTTGAGGGCCATTATTCACCCTACCACACTGTCAAATTCCTAAATTTCTCTCTTAAGTTCTGAATTAGATAGGCGTCTTTGTTTTCTGTGTATTTTCTGTGATTCCATGGATCAATTTATTTTAAACTTTTAAATTTAACAGGTTCAGAATTTTTTTACTCCCTGAGTTGGAATGTTTTGCTAACTGTACAATTCACCCTGCAGTCTTAGAGACTGAGCCCTTTCAGATATGGTAGAAGCAGACTGGAGCTCAATAATGATATAATATCTCAAGAGGTCTGAATAGTCCAAGCTATGGTTTTTCCAGTAGTCATGTTCAGATGTGAGAGTTGGATCGTAAAGAAGGCTAAGCACTGAAGAAATGATACTTTCAAACTGTGGAGCTGGAGAAGACTCTTGAGAGTCCCTTGGATAGCAAGAAGATCAAACCAATCAATCCTAAAGGAAATCAATCCTGAATATTGAATGGAAGTATTGATGCTAAAACTGAAGCTCCAAAACTTTGGCCNCTGGAGAAGACTCTTGAGAGTCCCTTGGATAGCAAGAAGATCAAACCAATCAATCCTAAAGGAAATCAATCCTGAATATTGAATGGAAGTATTGATGCTAAAGCTGAAGCTCCAAAACTTTGGCCACCAGATACAAAGAACTCACTCACTGGAAAAGACCCTGATCCTTGGAAAGACTGAAGGTAAAAGAAGAAGGGGATGGCACAGGATGAGATGGTTAAATAACATCACCAACTCATTGCATATGAATTTGAGCAAATCTGGGAGAGAGCAGAAGACAGAGGAACCTGGTGTGCAGCAGTCCATGGGTCACAAAAAGTAGGACAGAACTTAGAACAGCAACAATCTTGAGAGAAAGTGTCATTACGCTGGCTGGAAGGCAAGAACAAGGATTACTTTGCAGGTTTATATACATATACACTTTTTAATGGCAATCTACTGGTGAAAAAGGAGTTAGGGACATATAGCAAGAGCTGTTACCAGTTGTGTGAGATATTAACATTGGTGTAGATGACCTTTAGCCTTTACTCCAATGATAAAATGACAAGATTCTATCAAACATGTTTTTCTAATCAACAGTACTTTTATCGTAGGAAATACAGGACTTTTTATGAGTCCGTACCCCTCTCCTTTTAAGCTACAAATGCTGCATCATCTTTTCTTCTCTCTTGTCTTGGGGATGCCAACAACTATATCACTTTCATCATATAGATCACAGACCATGCAATACCATTCTGGAATCCGTCCCATTGAGATTGGACCAGCTGTTATTAAATTGTATATATCGAGCTCTCATATTTAATTTATTTTTTATTGCTACAATAAACTTTTAGGGAAGATATTCATTCTCATTTTAAAGAAGCCCAGCTTCAATGTATGTCTGATAAGCACAGAAATGCTAGTTTAACACTGGAAAGGTAGACATCCGGATTTATCTCAGATTTCTTACGCTTAGTAGCAGGAATAGCAAATAATGTCTGTTGAGTATTCACTCTATATCCTATACCATCCTGTGGACATACAGGGCTTCCTGACAGTTATACAACCCAGTATTATTCATAGTATTTTGGGGGGCTGATAAAGAAACATATTTAGAGGGATTTCCCTGAGAATACAGAGGGATTAAGCGACAGAGGTGGAATTTAAACCTGTATCTTTAAAAATGCCAGCTATCTCCTTCTACCTTTGTTGCCCTCAAGTTAAAAACTATGATGTTTCAATTAAGACAGAGATGCAAAAAAGATAAATACTGTATAATGCCACTTAAATGCAGTACCTAGAATAGTCACATTTATAGAGATAGAAAATATAATGGTGGCTGCGAGAGTCAGGGGAAGGGAGAAATGAGCTGTTTAATTGGTTCAAAGTCTTAATTGTGGAATATAAAAAATGTCTGGAGATGATATTTTGCAACACACGTTGCAAAATGAGGATACTTGATGCTGTTCGATTGTACACTTAAAATGCTTAAAATAAATTTTCTGTGATGTATATTTTACCACAATAAAAATATGATTTTTAAATATATGTTCACTAGTTAACTGAGAAATCATTGATGAAAAGCAAGGACATGGGCTCCCACATTTGAGAGTCTGAAGGAATTAAATAGCATTTTGCTTCAGACAGAGGGCCAAGTAAACACATTTATCTTTCTCATCTTGGATCTCTGTTATTCTATTATTTTTATTGTAGAAGCTTCCCAGAGGCAGTTTTGCCCTCTAAAAGGCTTATTAAGACTCTCCCCTTTTTTAAAAAAGAAATATTTATCCTCCAATTACTGAAACTGAAGGTGTCATAAATAGCAAAATGTGACCTGTTTGGAGGGAAAAAAATAAATGTGCAGAACACAGCCCCTAATTTAATTTCATGGGGCTTTCTTCATTTAAATGATCCGATGCAACCTTCGGGGGACCAGGGAGAGACCTTCTCACAGGGCAGGTACCTCCAGGGAGGAAACTGTGAACCGAAATATGATGCACGTGAAATGAGGCAAAGCTGTGGATATCAACAGAGACAGGAATACAATGAGGTGTCTATTACTTTCATGCATCAAGGAGCTAGGAGTGGTGATTAAGCAAATGAGTATAAATCCTATGATTTTTTTGCTTTCTGAATTTCCTTTGGTTTTATCTCCACAGAGGGCCGTTCAGCTCCAATTAAGTTTGGTAGCTAGGTCCACAATATGAAAGTATTTTGAGTCAAAAGGACAAGTCTGCTTTTGCTAGGTTTAGCTGGGGAAAAAGAAAAAAAAGGTAGATTGAAAGGAGCAGATTGACTGTCTACACTGCAAATCCGGACTGTTCCCATTAGACATGTCACAACTACTCCCTGAATTCGAGTCACTGGATGGAATCATTTCAAGGGAAGCATGTGGATGCTTTCCTATTCACATATGGGAAGCATCTGAGAAGCCAGCAATAAGGAAAAAGAGCTAAGTAGCTCTTGCTTTGAAACTAAATTAGTTTCTATAGAGTTAACTTTGCCTTATGTAAAATGGCTTCAGACTTCATTTCATGGGAGGAGAGAGACTTGAGTCACTTTTTAAGAGCAAAAGAAGGTGAAAAGGAGTAACAGGAAGAATCTCCCTGTGTGAATGCAAATCAGTTTTTATCTTGTGGGTTTAAATTGCATTGTATGTGTATGTATGTGTGTGCGTATCTTGCAGCTGCAGCAGAAGAGTGTCCGGACATTTGTGAGCTGCTGGCACTGTTAAGCTGTAGGCACTCTTTGCATGGATTTGGATTTCTTTGCATAAGGTGGAAAGAGGGGGCCCTGAGGAGAGCTTCATTCATAGGTGCTTGAGGACAAAGATGGGGGGTGGGGTGGGGCAGGGCCGTGCTGGGCAGTGGGGAGCCCTGTATACTCACTGTTCTCAGAAGACCTCCTTGGATTGAGGCTGTTCTTCAGAGGGAGGCAAGGAGGACAGAAGACTAAGGTAAAACATTTTTCCTGAGGGTCCCTTTGAGACTCGAAACGCAAGCACCCCTGTTCTACATCCAAGAGACAATGGAGTTGGGGAGAAAATATTCCACCTTCTTGGAAACCTCTTGTCTCCCATCTGGCAAAAATCAAGGGAAGAGAATCATTATCTGAGTTGCTGATTTTAGGAGGTCGACAGGGATGGAAAATTTATGTTGAAAGTCAGTTTCCCAAGAAAGACCCTCAATTCTCAGGAAGTGACATCAGCAAGAAGCCTGGGGCAGATGAACATGCAATGATTTGTGAGTACATGTGGAGTGATCCCAGAGAAGGCAATGGCAACCCACTCCAGTACTCTTGCCTGGAAAATCCCATGGATGGAGGAGCCTGGTAGGCTGCAGTCCATGGGGTCGCTAAGAGTCGGACACGACTGAGCAACTTCACTTTCACGCACTGGAGAAGGAAATGGCAACCCACTCCAGTGTTCCTGTCTGGAGAATCCCAGGGATGTGGGAGCCTGGCGGGCTGCCGTCTATGGGGTCACATAGAATTGGACACGACTGAAGCGACTTAGCAGCAGCAGTAGTAGTAGCAGTGGAGTGATCCAAGGACCTCCAGAAAACGAAGAGGAGAGACTGTGAGGAGCTGGAGGTCCTGCAACCTGCAGGCAGGAGCCACCTTTCAGGGAAACATGAGTGAATCCCGTAAAACTGTATGCAGGCGGTTGATGTCCAGGAAATGCTGCTCACCTTTGTTGTTTCCCCAGGACTTTGTGTGCCACATGCTAATTTCATATTTCCAGTCATGGGCTTTTCCTATTTTTCAGTTCAGTTCAGTCGCTCAGTCATGTCTGACTCTTTGCGACCCCATGAATCGCAGCACGCCAGGCTTCCCTGTTCATCACCATCTCCCGGAGTTCACTCAGACTCACGTCCATCGAGTCCGTGATGCCATCCAGCCATCTCATCCTCTGTCATGCCCTTCTCCTCCTGCCCCCAATCCCTCCCAGCATCAGAGTCTTTTCCAATGAGTCAACTCTTCTCATGAGGTGGCCAAAGTACTGGAGTTTCAGCTTTAGCATCATTCCTTCCAAAGAAATCCCAGGGCTGATCTTCAGAATGGACTGGTTGGATCTCCTTGCAGTCCAAGGGACTCTCAAGAGTCTTCTCCAACACCACAGTTCAAAAGCATCAATTCTTTGGTGCTCAGCCTTCTTCACAGTCCAACTCTCACATCCATACATGACCACAGGAAAAACCATAGCCTCTATTCCTAGCAAAGATCTAGACTATCTTAAAAAAAAANTCCCCTTCTCTTCCTGCCCCCAATCCCTCCCAGCATCAGAGTCTTTTCCAGTGAGTCAACTCTTCTCATGAGATGGCCAAAGTACTGGAGTTTCAGCTTTAGCATCATTCCTTCCAAAGAAATCCCAGGGTTGATCTCCTTCAGAATGGACTGGTTGGATCTCCTTGCAGTCCAAGGGACTCTCAAGAGTCTTCTCCAACACCACAGTGCAAAAGCATCAATTCTGCGGCGCTCAGCCTTCTTCACAGTCCAACTCTCACATCCATACATGACCACTGGAAAAACCATAGCCTTGACTAGATGGACCTTTTTCGGCAAAGTAATGTCTCTGCTTTTGAATATACTATCTAGGTTGGTCATAACTTTTCTTCCAAGGAGTAAGCGTCTTCTAATTTCATGGCTGCAGTCACCATCTGCAGTGATTTTGGAGCCCAAAAAATAAAGTCTGACACTGTTTCCACTGTAGGTAATGCCAAAGGGTGCCACAGCCCGGAGGAGGGAAGACAAGAGTTGAGTTGGGCGTCCTTGGACATGTCACTTCATCTACCTGGGTCTTGGATCCCACTGCAACAGGCATGATCACAACAGCCCTGTTGGGTGCAGATGGCCAAGCCCAGGCTGAGAGAGACAAAAGGGTTCCTTTAGCGTTACCCAGCTACGAGGCGGCATAGCTGGACCTGGAATCCAGGTCTTTCCAATGAATGGCACAGGAGTCATTACTGCCCCTAATTATTGAGAGCTCACTATACACTGGGCATTGTGCTAAGCACTTTGCATGCATCTCTCATTTGATCTGCACCACAAAACTATGAAGCAGGATCACGGTGATGGTTACACAACATGCCAATAAACTTAATTATTATTATTAATCACTTTTTACAGATAAGGAGACTGACACACAGAGAGGTTAGTCACCTTGCCCAAGATTCCACAACCAGAGAAGATGGAGCCTGAAAATGAATGCAGGAGGTCTTGCTCGGAGCCCAGACACCCAACCACTAGGTTACCCTGCCAAGTTTATCTCTGAGGCAAAAGTGTGTGTGTGTGCATGGGTGCCATATGTACCCTATCTTTATAATATACATGAAATCATATGTCTATATACACAGATGTGTAACACAATTACATACACACATACAGATGTATATATCTAATTGTTAAGTATATCTTTTGGGAGGTTTTGCTGTGTATTTTATGCATCTTTACACATATTTATGCAACTATTACCTGGGTTATTAAAAAACACTGGGTCATCTCTCTGAGAAAGAGAAAAAAATACCTTGCCTTATTTTATATAAAGGTCCTAAGAAGAGGTGTTGAAAGCGAAGGAAGGAAGTGCTTGTGATATTTACATGCAGTTCCACTTTGGTCAAAATCCAGTATACACAGGTCTCAGTGAAACCACACAGGTCCAGGATCAACTCCTGAGAATCAAGCCTATCCATAGGATGCTCTGTTTTAGGGAGCTAAAAACTTTAAACTGGCTTCAACAGAGGACTCTTTCAGTCACAGAGCAAGAAATTCAGAGGCTGGTAGTTCCTGAGGTTGGTTCATTCTTTGGCTGTTTGCTACCAGCAAGGACCCATGAATGATTTCTTTCCTAGTGGGCACCAAGTGGCTGCAGCAGTTCCCCATAGGTGACAAAGAAGGGGCAACATTTTCACCAAGGGTCTCTTTCTATGAGCGAAACATACTTCAGTCGTGTCTGATTCTGTGCGACCCCATAGACGGCAGCCCACCAGGCTCCGCCGGCGGCTCTGGGATTCTCCAGGCAAGAACACTGGAGTGGGTTGCCATTCCCTTCTCCAATGCATGAAAGTGAAAAATGAAAGTGAAGTCGCTCAGTCGTGTCCAACTCTTTGTGACCCGGTGGACTGCAGCCTACCAGGCTCCTCCGTCCATGGGATTTTCCAGGCAAGAGTACTGGAGTGGGGTGCCATTGCCTTCTCCCATTGAAGGGCAGTGGTACTCAAATGAACATAAACAAAATCATATTAGAATTCAGGAAGCAGGGAGGAAGATGGATGACTTTGGACAGGCAAACAAGAGTGTCTGCCACACCCAGTGTTTATCTCAATTCAGCCCCAGATAACTTGTGGCTTAAACCCCTATTGAGGATAACCCTAAAACCACCAGCATTTTTTTTTTTTTTAGTTTTTATTCAGATGTTTGACCTTTGGTTTTTCCCCAGGGCACTTCCCAACTTTCTACCAGAGTTCCGATTCAGCCCTGAATGAGGCTTCTGGGAAAACTCAGAGAGGCCCAATGCTACAAATAAAAACTTCCACCGTATTAAAAGTACATCCTCGGAAAGGACAAATATCAGACGATTCCACTTATGTGAGGTGTCTAGTCAAATTCACAGAGACAGAAAGTAGAGGTCTGCGGGGGAGGGATAGGAAGCATTGTGGGCTGAATGAGTCTCCCCAAAATTCATATGCTGAATCCCTAATCCCCAGTGTGATGGCATTTGGAGCTGGGAACTTTAGGAGGGAATAAGGTTTAAATGGGGCTTCCCTGGTGGCTCAATGGTAATGAATCCTCTTACAAGACAGGAGATGCAGGTCTGATCCCTGGGTTGGGAAGATCCCCTGGAGGAGGGCATGGCCACCCACTCCAATATTCTTGCCAGGAAAATCTCATGGACAGAGGAGCCTGGTGGGCTACAGTCCATAGAGTCTCAAAGAGTCAGACACGACTGAAGTGACTAAGCAAGATTTAGATGAGGTCAGGAGAGTGAGGCCCCAATGAAGGGATGAGTGGCCTTATAAGAGAAGGAAGGAACGCAAGCACTCTCTCCACCACGTGAGGATACAGCAGGAGGGCAGCTGTCTGCAAGTCAGAAAGGGAGCCCCCACCAGAACCTGACCATGCTGGCACCATGATCTTGGACTTCCGATCTTCAGAACTGTGAGAAAATAAACGCATGTTGTTTAAGCCACCCACTCTGTGATATTTTGTTATGGCAGCCCTGGCTGACAAGGAGTTAAGGGATAGAGTTTGAGTTTGGGATGGATGAAAGAGTTCTGGGCAATGGGTCATGGTGATGGTTACACAACGTGCCAATAAACTTAATACTAAATTATACAGTTAAAAGGGTAAGTTTTATACTTTGGCCAACAGATGTGAAGAGCCGACTCACTGGAAAAGACTGATGCTGGGAAAGATTGAGGGCAAGAGGAGGAGGGGGTGATATAGGCTGAGATGGTTGAATGGCATCACTGAACTCAATGGACATGAGTTTGAGCCAACTCCAGAAGGACAGGGAAGACTGGAGTACTGCAGTTCATGGGATCGCATAGAGTCAGACAGGACCTAGCAACTGAACAACATGTTATGTGTGTATCTTACAACAAGTAAAAGAAAAATCATGCTCCCACAGAAGCCCCAGGTACTGTAGTGTCCATTTTACAGATGCAGAAACCGAATGACTTGCTGGCATCTCCCATGCAAGTCGGCGGCAGAGGCAGAGTTGGAACCAGGGTCACCCAATTTCGAGGCATCACACGGGGATGATGCCCCCCTTCCCCAGCCTTGGATGCCTCTTCACACTCAGGTCACATGTCAAAGGAAAATCCAGGCACCAGTGACAGCTCACCAGCAAAGGAAAACAGATCTCCTCTGGTTATTATTAGCCGGCCCAGGAGCTGGGTGTGGAGGGCACCAGCTGTGTGGCTCTCACGGGAGAGAAGCCCAAGATGAAGTGCAGGGCCAGCGTGCGTGCACACTAGGCAGCAAGCCCTGCACTCACCACAGCCTAAAACTTTCCACCAAAATCCCCATGTGCAGCCACTTAGTTCTTGGGGGAGAATTAATGCGGGTCCCTGGGGCTGAGATTTTCCATGTATAGCTTCAACCTAAAGGAAAATTTTGTTAGAAAGTTTAAAGGGTGTGACTATTTTTAAATGAAACATCAGGCCACAATGTCAGCACATCCAACAGAACTTGAAAGAAAAGAAAAAAAAAATACTTTCATCTCACTTTTTTTTCCTTTTTTTCTTATTACAATTCAAATGGCTAAACCATAGAAGAAAGTTAAGCAAGTTAACGCTTAATTAACAGTCTACTATAGTTCTAGGAACTTGCTTTATACTAAAGCAGTGGTTGCCAACTAGGGGAGATTTTGCACCCAGGGGATGTTTGGCAAAGTCTGGAGACATTTTTTATTATCACAACTTGTGGTGGGGGCAGAGGGCTGGTTGCTATGCTCATCAGATGGGTAGAAGCCAGGGCTTCCTTCTGCTCAGCATCCTATAGTGTGCAGGATAATCCCCCATTTCCTCCCATCGCCCCCCACACAAACAATTCTCTAGCCCCAAATATCAGTAGTGCAGACACTGAGAAACCCTTTCCCAGGCCAATGGTTCTCAAATGTAAGCTGCATCAGAATCCCCTGGAAAGCCTGTTAAAAACAGAGATTGCGGGACTGCACCCTCAGAGCTGCAATTCAGTAGGTCTGGAGAGAGGCCCAACTTCATATCCAACCAGGTGATGCTGATGCTGCTGGTCCAGGGACGACAGTGGGAGATGCACTGACCTGAGTCATCCTCACAACAGTCTTGAGGATTAACACTGTTCTTCCTACCTTATGAATATGAGAACAAAAGCTCTAAAGGGGACAAGGGTTGCCCAGAGTCACTCAAGCTATTAAATGACAGAACCAGTATTCAAGCTCAGATATATACATTCTCCAGCCTCCATGTGGACCCAAAGGCTTTAGCGTGCAGCCACTGTGGCCTGGGAGCCAGGATAGTACCATTAGCAAGTGCCTTCTCCAACCACAATCCTCTGTCAGTGAAGCTTCTAAGTTTTACAATAAGGGGACCAAGCTTAGAATTCCATAATCGTGTTCTCCTGGAAACACTGCTTACAAATCTAATATTTTTAAATAAGATCACTATTTAACAGTCCTTTCTGTGTTAAAGCCTTTTGTGGGTTGTAGAAATTTTATATAGAAGAAATATTTTACCCATGATTTCATGCCTGATTGACTTTAGGTGGGGACCCCTTCCCTATGCTTCATTCAGATCCATTTTACTGCATTTAAAGTTGTTTATATATCCATAAACCATAGATTTTTTTTTTTCTTCCCACTTGGATCCACCATGGGACATTTTTTCTGCCAAATCTTGCATCACACTCGAATGGTGTAATGGAAATAGCATTGGACTGGGAGCCAGGAGACTTGGGTTCCAGCAGATGGGAAAAGGAAGTCTCAAAGTGGAATATTGCAACAGCCCATTTTCTCCCTCCAAGGCCTACTGTTCCCTTGTGGACAAGGAGTTACCACTGGGTCACCCTGCTATGTGGTTAAGCACTCTCATCCCTTTAAATCATTCCAAGTTCACAGGAGAAGTGTTTATGTCAGCAGGGGAGAAAGTAAGTGAGGTTCCTCAATTCTTAGGCCTCTAGTTCCAATCACTAGAGCTCACTTCTTTTATTAGAAATGTCTTGGGACTTCCCTGGCGGTCCAGTTGGTTAAGACTATATCCTTCCACTGCAGACGGCACAGGTTTGATCCCTGGTCAGGAAAGGAAGGTTCTACATGCTGGGCTGCACAGCCAAAATAGGGGAAAATAAAAAATTTTAATGTCTTATTATATCTAAAGTGACATTCAAAATTGGTTGGGAGGAGGGGGAAATGGGGAGTTCCTAACCAAGAAGTATAAAATTCCACTTATGTAAGATGATAAGAGTTCTAGAGATCTGATATACAACATTGTGACCATAGAAATCTCACAGTAGTGTATTATACACTTAAAACTATTAAAAGGGTGTGTCTCATGTTAAATGTTCTTACCACAATAAAATTTTTTAATAATTTGTTAGCAAAAAAAAAGAAAAAAAGCAGTTTATATATCCGTTTCAACATCTTTATTCTAACTTACATTCTCATTTCCCCTCCCTATTTAAAATTCAAGATTTAATTAAAAACTAAGTTCTCGCATCCCCTCAAAAACTGGCATATCTTTTTTGTTTCTCATTCCCCTAATGCTTGAAAGGCTAAGGATTCTCACAACACAGTATTTCCACCTCTTCAATTTCTGCCATTTAGAATTCATTTTGTTTCCAGCCTTTCAAGATTCTATGTTCCACAGGCCAATTTCAGAGATTCCCAAGCATTTTTTTCCCCACATACTGGCTTCTGGTGAAAGATACACCTTCCTTTACACCCGGGGTCAGCAAATTATTGCCCACAAGTCAAATCTGGCCCTTATTTTGTTTTTGTAAATAAAGTTTTATTGAAATACAGACTAACCCATTTATTTACATATTGTCTGTGACTGCTTTCGTGCTATAATTGCAGAGTTGAATAGTTGCTGCAGAGACTGCAGAACCTGGAAAGCTTAAAATAGTTACCATCTGGCTCTTTATTGAGAAGTTTGCTAACCCCTGCTCCACATACAAAAATAAAAATCAATTTCATGAGAATTGCTTGCAAAATACATTTTTATGAATAGTACTGCATCACTAATCCACACATAGGACTTTGGCCATCTTGTTGCTGACTCCACAACCAGTATGAAAGAGTGTGCATAGCTAGATTCAGTAATTATTTGCTGAGCCAAATAAATAAATTACTAATTAAATTTAACAGAAAAACAGAATGAGATTCTACATAAACTAACAAAGCCTTTTCAGAAAAAGTGACCAAGTCTCCAATAAATTAGTGACTAAGGCTCAGCTTTCTCATCTGCACATGGGGACCCACATTCTCCATCCTTGCTACTTTGCAGAGTTGGTTGAGGCTTGTGAATGTGAACATGTCAGACACTCCAGCAGGCAGCAGCACAGTGCTATACAAAAAGCATCATTTTGGGGCACAAAGATCTGCGTCCAAACCCAGCCTTACCACCCATGCTACCTGCGGGATTTGGGTCACAGTCACTATCTCTCCAGTGGCTCGGCGGTAAAGAATTTGTTTGCAATACAGGAGTTGTGGGAGACACAGGTTCAATCACTGGGTTGGGAAGATCCTCTGGAAAAGGAAATGGCAACCCACTCCAGCATTCTTGCCTAGAGAATTCCATGGACAAGGTAGCCTGGAGGGCTACAGTCCATGGGGTCACAAAGAGTCGGACACAAATGAGAGACTAACGCTTTCGCTTTTTACTATATCTCTGAACCCTGTATCTTCATCCATGAACTGAGTTCTATCACCTACATTAAGCGGATTGCTGAGAGAATTAGGTGTGATAAAATGAAGTTAGGTAGAGCAACTAAAAGTAACTAGAACATAGCATGTGCTTCAGTTCAGTTCAGTTCAGTCACTCAGTTGTGTCCGACTCTTTGCGACCCCATGAATCGCAGCACACCAGGCCTCCCTGTTCATCACCATCTCTCAGAGTTCACTCAGACTCACGTCCATCGAGTCCGTGATGCCATCCAGCCATCTCATCCTCGGTCGTCCCCTTCTCCTCCTGCCCCCAATCCCTCCCAGCATCAGAGTCTTTTCCAATGAGTCAACTCTTCGCATGAGGTCGCCAAAGTACTGGAGTTTCAGCTTTAGCAACTTAATTTTCATATATCTAGATGCAGGTAAAGGCAGGGATGGGAGAGAGTTGAGGAGAGTGATGCATTCACCTTGGGTGCAAAATTCAAGGAGGCATCAAAATTCAAGTCGGATTCTACTTTAATGCAATATTTTTTAAAAAATCAAGATCAATACCAAAAAAAAAAATTTACAAAGAACAAAAGCTCACAGTCAGTTCAGTTGCTCAGTCATGTCTGACTTTTTGCGACCCCATGGACTGCAGCACGCCAGGCTTCCCTGTCCATCACCAACTCCCAGAGCTTACTCAGACTCATGTCCATCACGTCAGTGATGCCACCCAACCATCTCATCCTCTGTTGTCCCCTTCTCCTCCTGCCTTCAATCTTTCCCAGCATCAGGCTCACAATCTTAAATAAAAATAGGATCTAATAGTACCAGGATTAGGGTGAGGGGAATGAGGTAAGTCATGCTAGTTTGGGGTCATAGGCTGTCTTTATATAAAATGTGGCATTTTGTTTATCAAGAACTTTTTGCACTAATTTTGATTTTTAAATATTGCATTAAAATATTAGCTATCTTGATCACTGACTTTCTTTTTCACATCTGGCCCTTAAACTTTGTGTCCAAGTGGAGTGCCTTGCTTACCTCACCTACCCCCAGCCCTGGGTAGAGCCTACAAAATATCTACTAATGTGCTAGAAAGTGCCCCCAGGCCCATGGTTGTAAAACCTGGCTGTACAAGAGAATCAACCAGGGGAATTTAAAATATGGTAATAATAAAACCGTGTGTCCCCCGGTGGCGCTAGTATTAAAAAACCCACCTGCCAATGCAGGAGACATAAGAGACATGGGTTTGATCCCTAGCTTGGGAAGATCCCCTGAAGCAGGGCATGGCAACCAACTCCAGTATTCTTGCCTGGAGAATCCCATGGACAGAAGAGCCTGAAGGGCTACAGTCCATAGAGTTGCAAAGAGCTGGACATGACTAGCAATCTAGCACACAATGATAAAACTGATGCCCACGCCCAGCCCCCAGACCAATTCACTGGAATGAAGAGAGATGCGGGTGGTATGGACATTTGGTAGTTTTAAAAAAGACATCCTAACCACTTCCCCTGCTGAAGCTGAAGCTCCAATACTTTGGCCACCTGATGCAAAGAGCCAACTCATTGGGAAAGACCCTGATGTTGGGAAAGATTGAAGGCAGGAGGAGAAGGGGATGACAAAAGATGAGATGATTAGATGGCATCACCAACTCAGTGTACATGAGTTTGAGCCAATTTCAGGAGATGGTGAAGGGCAGGGAAGCCTTGCATGCTGCAGTCCATGGGGTTGCAAAGAGTCGGACATGACTGAACGACTCAACAACAGCCACTTCACACTCGCTAGGATGTCTATCATTAAAAAGACAGACAAGTGTTGGTGAGGATGTGGTGAAACTGGAACTCACATACATTGCTGATGGGAATGTCAAATGGTGCAGCTGCTGTGGAACACAGTTTGGTGATTCCTCATAATCTAAACAGAGTTACCACATGACTCGGAGATTCTGCTAGTAAGTACTGTGCGTGCTCAGCCACTCAGTCGTGTCTGACTCTTTATGACCCCATGGACTGTAGCCTGCCAGGCTTCTCTGTCCATGGGATTTTCCAGGCAAGAATACTGGGGTGGATTGCCATTTCCTCCTCCAGGGGATCTTCCTGACCCAGGGATCAAACCTGTATCTCCTGGGTCTCCTGCGTTGCAAGAGGATTCTTTACTGCTTGAGCCATTGAGGGAAGCCTGCTACTAGGTATAGACCAAGAAAACTGAAAAACGTTATGTTCATACAAAAACTTGCACACAAAAGTATACAGCAGCACTGTTCACAGTAGCCCAAGTGTGGATACAATCCAAATGTCTATCCACTGAAGAACAGATAAACAAAATGTGGTCTAGCCATATGATGGAATATTACTTGACCATAAAAATGAATGCGGTACAGACACAGGCTACAACATTTTCAAGGTTCAAGGTATGAACCTTGAAAATATGCTGAGTGCAAGAAGCCAGACACAAAAGGCCATGTATTGTGTGATTACATTTATATGTAATATCTAGAATTGGTAAATCTACAGAGACAGAAAGTAGGTTGGTGGTTGCCAGAGGTGGGTGAGAACAGACTCTAGTCTGCAGAGCAGGCCCCTGGAGTGATACAAATATTTTCTTCGAGTGATGAAAATATTCTGGAATTGGATAGTGGTGATGGTTGCACAACCTTGCTCCTTATGCAAAAAGCAATTGAACTGTACACACAAAAGGAGGAGATTTTATATTATGTGAATTATATCTCAGTTAGAAAAAAAAAGGCCTCCACATGACACTAACATGCAGTCAAGTCTCTATCTTCATAAAATGGGTGTGCTGGTAGTTGCCCATCTCAGCAAGGTCAGGGCTCCGATAGCAATCAGATTCGGGGAGCTTGACAGGGCAGGGCCGTGCCACTTCCTCCGCTAACCAGAATGTGTTAGCGAAGAACAGTTTCTTCCCCTTCGCCCTGTCCCTCTTTGCCCAAATCTACAGGGACTAGTCCTCAGCTCCAGTGGTGGGGGGCGCGGGTAAGTGGGTAGCATCTACCCTTATCAGGAGTTATCGCCTCATTAGGATCTGTCTCCCAAGCTGTGGCAGATGCCAGTTTCAAGCCACATTATCCACAGCAGAAATGATCTGGAGAGAGGGGAAAAAAAAAAAAGAAAACCACGGCATGGGTGCCAAGGAAATACACGCGAACTAAGAATAGCTTTGGCGCTCAGCACGCTGTGCAGAAAGGTGAGAAGGTTGCTCTCCCTGACCCAGCAGTCTGAGATCTCAGCTTCTTTTAAGAGAAAAAGCAACCACTCCAGTCTTCCCAGCAGCCTCCATTATCAGGAAGCATGAAAGGTTGACTAGGAAACCACATCAGCTTTGCCGTGTCCAAAAATATAATCAAAGCTTAGCGGCATCTCCTGTGATTCCCATGCAAGGGGCCAAGTCCTGGCTTCTTTCTGTCTATATGCTTGTCCCCATTACCTGGCTCAGCAGACATGCCTTTGAGGTAGCAACAGCCTTCGGAAGGGAGGAAAATTCTCCCCCTGTGGAAATCCCCTTTGGTACAAAAATAAGCACTGGGTTGGTTATTTTCCTATTTCTTTTTTTTGTCTAATGTGAGCTGGGTGACTTGGGTGTTAGCTGTCTGCAGGGCAAAGAAACCTGGTGATGCCAGATCATTAATGCAGCAGAAACCACCAAGCAGATGCCCCACAAATATAATGGTCTCACATCCCCAAATTGTTGGGAATATTGTTTTATTTTGAAGTCTTCTATGAAAACACCCCCGCATAAGTTTCACTTGGCTTGAGAATATGTCCACCCACACAAAAGGGTTGGCAATTTATTGTGCACCTCGCCAGAGTGTATGAGCATGTGTGTGTGTGTGCGTGTGTGTGCATGTGCATATGCGCACAAGCACAAGAGAGTGCATGCATACAGTCATATATTACCCTCGGCTCAGCAACTTAGCACCCCTCCCAGGTGGCTTCCTGAGAGCTATCATTTGCACATCAACCTCCTGCAAGCTAGTTCCCCATCTCCAAGGGTTAAGACACTCAAATGCACTTCAAAAGGGTGTTGGGATTGTGAACACAGACACTGATGGTCAATCACCCCTCTCTCAACAACTGTCTTCTTAGTCCAGAGCCAAATGCAATCATACTTCAAAAGTCCTCCACCTGGAGGAGAGGTTAGTGAAGCTTTTGTTTTTTCCACTTTCTTTTAAGAAAACAGTAGGGGGTATTTGCGGGGCTGTTTTTTCTCCTGGGTTGTTTTAGTTTGGGAGGGGTAAGAACTAGCTAAATTCCTCCTCAGAGGCAGGAAGCAAGATCAGATGACCTCAGATTCTTCCTTCTGTGCAAACTGTTATTGAAAGTCCCCCCTTTCATAAAACCTTTATATGATGGATCCCAACATAAACACAGATAATCTCAATAGCTACATAAATTTGATTGGTCTATCATGGATACTTAACATGATAAAAACACAGAAGTCACTACTTATTCCCAGGCCACACTTCCAGCAACTTCCCCACTTTGGGCCACAATCATAAGGTAAACCGTACATGAGGTCCTATGAGAAGTTAGTGTTAATGAGAAGCACCATGCACTAAAATCGACATGTTTTCTCCAAGAAGGCTATAGTAGGCAGAATTCTAAGATGGCCCATGAAATTAAAAGACGCTTGCTCCTTGGAAGGAAAGCTATGACAAACTTGGTGTATTAAAAAGCAGAGACATCACTTTGCTGATAAAGGTCCATATAGTCAAAGCTATGGTTTTTTCCAGGAGTCATGAACGGATGTAAACGTAAGACCATACAGAAGGTTGAATGCTGGAGATCTGATGCATTTGAATTGTAGTGCTGGAGAAGACTTGAGAGTCCCTTGGGCTGCAAGGAGATCAAATCAATCAATCCTAAAGGGAATCAACCCTGAATATTCACTGGAAGGTGTGGTTGAAGCTGAAGCACCAATACTTTGGCCATCTGATGTGGAGAGCTGATGCACTGGAAAAGACCCTGATCGTGGGAAACACTGAAGGCAAAAGGAGAAGGGCATGACAGGGGATGAGGTGATTAGGTAACATCATCATCAACTCAATGGACATGAATTCGAGCAAACTGCAGACACAGTGGAGGACACAGGAGCCTGGCTGCAATCCATTAGGTCACAAAGAGCTGGACATGACTCAGTGACTGAACAACAACATGACCTATTATGTCCTTGTACAACCCTTACTTTTTGAGTGTGGGTAGAATATGTGGCTTGCTTCTAACCAATAGAGTATGGTGAAGGTGATGGAATGTCATTCCTATAATTAGGACTCATTCTATAAAACTCCCATCCCAGTGGAATGGGGAACAAGACTTCTCTGCTGGCCTTGAAGAAGCAAAGAGCTACGTTGTGAACCACTACAGAGAAGGCTGTATGATCAGGGAACCATGGCTCACTTCTGGGATGTAAGGGTGGACTCCAGGCAAATGGTCGGTAAGAAGCTGGGGTCCTCAGGCATAGACCTGCCAGGAGATAAATTCTGCCAACAACATGAATGAACCTGGAGGCAGGTTATTCTCCAGTTAAGCCTTAGATGAGAATGCAGCCCAGTCAACACCTTGACTGCCGCCCTGTGTGACCAGCTAAGCCATGTCTGGACGGACAGCCCATGGAAACTGAGATAATAAATGTGTATGTTTCAAGGTGCTAAAATTATGATAATCTGTATGCAGCACCTAAAACTAATACAAAGATCCTTAACTATCTATTAAGAGCTGAATAGGCTCTCATCCAATACCCAGTACAGAGGTTTATTAACTCTAATTCCATACATACTTCAGATGTATATTTTTCTATAACACAGCTGGAAAGAAACATAGCACCAGGAAGACATCGCCATCAGGAACAGACCCTATACAAAAGGTGCTAATGTCATCTTTACCACACAGTGTGTAATCAAAGAACATTTCACAGATGCAATAAGAGAAAGGAGAGAAAAACAGAGAGATAGACATAAAATTCAAAGTAATAAAGACTATCACTTATTGAAAATCTAGTGTGTGCGAGGCACCATGATAGGGACTTTCTATGTTTCATCTTCACCAGAGATATAACCCAACCTACAACTTGTAACCCACTGTTTTTTTTTTCCTATCTTAAGACCATGAGCACCATAGCCAAAACTTGTGTTTAAGAATGCACTCAGCATTGATAAGGTTTTGAATAAACTGACATTAGACCATACTGTCTATTGTGATGAGCAAATGTGATGGGTCAACATGTAAGGGGGACAAGTTCTGGACTACATGGATGCTTGATTAGACACAATAAATTCCCATGCCTCCCAACCAATCTGTATTTTGGCAAAGGCATGCTTTCTCTTCAAAATGCTTAGAACAGCATGGCAAGACATTGAATCATTAAAACCAAAAGACAGATTCATCTTTCTTAGCAGAGAATCTGTTGGCAAAGTAAATTCAAAAGCATCACAGACTCTTACCAAAAAGTCAGCTTAATATACGTGAAGAGAGTACATTGTGACAAATGCTCAAGAATGAAACAGCACATAGCAGGGTCACTGAAGTGGAGGGACCAGGGCTAGGGTGATGCAGATGAGGCATTCACCTTGGATACAAAATGTAAGGCGTTCCACAGACACAGAGAACAGTCTTAGATCGTCAAGGGTGACTGGAGGGAGAGGGATGGAATTGAGGTTAGCAGAGGCAAGCTATTATATATAGAATGGATAAACAGCAAGGTTCTACTGTATAGCACAGGGACCTATATTCAATATGCTGTGATAAGCCATGATGGAAAAGAATATGAAAAAAATGGACATATGTATATGTATAACTGAATCACTTTGCTATACAGCACAAATTAACACAACATTGTAAATCAACTATACTTCAAAAAAATAGTTTGAAAAAATTGTTTGCCACCAAAAAAAGTTAAGAGGTGCCAAAACACCCAACACCCAGGAAATGACAGGTAAATAATACAATGTAAATACATGTATAAAAATATAAATAAAATATACTTTTCCCTAAAAATGGAAAAAATGATTCATGAACAAAATATTCAAGTATTTCTAAAAGACAGACCATTGTTGATGGTTCATTTTAAGACCCTGAATTAGTATGCAATGGGTGTTTTCCTTTCCAATCAGCCCTAGACCTATAAGGCCATCACGTCCCGACTTAGCAGGTTCAGGGGGGTCGACAACGACATTCAGAGACTGGACAATGCAGGCTTTACCTGTAGTCATGCTTTCTATTGTAGAGCTTTTACTAACTTTCCCACTTAGCTCAGAATATAAGAAGATCTGTTTTTTGGCAGGGGGCTATGCCATGTGGCTTGCAGGATCTCAGTTCCCTGACCAGGGAATGAACCCTCACCCTTGACCATGAGAGCACAGGGCCCAACCAGTGAACCTCCAGAGAACGCCCTGGCCAGATCTCTTGAGAGAGACATAGAGAGGAGCACATTTTCCCTACCCCATCATGCCTCAATGTGATCCTGCCCTGCACTATCAAAACCACCTTTCCCGGACAGCAGTCAGCAGTCAAAGCCTTTCCTCTTTATATACGCTGAATGGCCAAACACAATGAACACAGTTTCAAACTGTCTGAAATTTGGGAATTCTGGATACAGCAAAATTTGTCTATTCTTGCTAAAGGTGAATTACCAGGAAAGGAAAAGGAAATCTTTGGAACAAATGTCACTAGACTCCTATTTTAAGGAGTCTCTGCTAAACCAGATCTGATGGGAAAATTCCTCCAAAGGTTCCAAAGGTTTCATTTATGGATTCATCTTAAACATACACTGAACGACGCAGAGAGATCAACAACAGTCTCTGGAGCCAAACTGCTTGGATTCAAATCCTGACTCTATCGCCTATGACGTGAGAATTGGACTATAAAGCTGAGCGCTGAAAAATTGATGCTTTTGAACTGTGGTGTTGAAGAAGGCTCTTGAGAGTCCCTTGGACTGCAAGGAGATCAACCAGTCCATCCTAAAGGAGATCAGTCCTGGGTGTTCACTGGACTGATGTTGAAGCTGAAACTCCAATACTTTGGCCACCTGATGTGAAGAACTGACTCATTTGAAATCTTTCCCTGATGCTGGGAAAGATTGAGGGCATGAGGAGAAGCAGACGACAGGGGATGAGATGGTTGGATGGCATCACCGACTCAATGGACATGGATTTGTGTAGACTCCGGCAGTTGGTGATGGACAGTGAGGCCGGCGTGCTGTGGCTCACGGGGTCACAGAGAGTCGTCATGAAAGAGCGACTGAACTGAACTGAACCGCCTATGAGTTGTGTGACATTGGGCAAGTTCCCTTCACCTCTCTGAGCTGAAAATTGGAGGACTATCATACCATTCATATTAACATTTCCACATCAACACTTTGTTTAAATTCAGACCATCTTTAAGAATCTAGAAAACAGATTTCAATGACATTATAACCCCCATCCTCTCCTAAACATATTGGGCTTCTGTATATTGGGCATTCAGGGCTTCCCTGGTGGCTCAGACTGTAAAGGATCTGCCTGCAATGTGGGAGACCCAGATTCAATCCCTGGTTGGGGAGATCCCCTGGAGGAGGGCATGGCAACCCACTCCAGTATTCTTGCCTGGAGAATCCCATGGGCAGAGNCTAAACATATTGGGCTTCTGTATATTGGGCATTCAGGGCTTCCCTGGTGGCTCAGACTGTAAAGGATCTGCCTGCAATGTGGGAGACCCAGATTCAATCCCTGGTTGGGAAGATCCCCTGGAGGAGGGCATGGCAACCCACTCCAGTATTCTTGCCTGGAGAATCCCATGGGCAGAGGGGCCTGGCGGGCTACAGTCAATGGGATTGCAAAGAGTCGGACACAACTGAGCGATTAACACACACACACACATATTGGGCACATACTAAGCATCAGCACTCTGCTAAGCATTTTGGATACATTTCTCATTTAATTGTCCCTACTACCTGTGAAAGAAAAAATATTCTCATTTTATGGATGAGGAAACAGTTGCCTGGGACTTCCTGATGGTCCAGTGACTCTACATTCCCAATGCAGAGGGCCCAGGTTTGATCCCTGGTCAGGGAACTAGATGCCACATGGCACAACTAGGACCGAAGATCCCATGTGTCACAACTGAGACCCAATGCAGCCAAATAAAGAAAATAATTGCTTAAGGATGTTTAATGATTTGGCCGAGGTTACAGAGCTGGTAGGGGCTTCTTAGATGGCTGAGTGGTAAATAATTCACCCGTCAATGCAAGAAACATGGATTTGATCCCTGGATGGGAAAGATCCCCTGGAAGAGGGAATGGCAAGCAACTCCAGTATTCTTGTCTGGAGACTCTCATGGACAGAGGAGCCAGGCAGGCTACAGTCCATAGGGTTGCAGAGAGTCCGACAGAACTAAAGTGACTTAGCATGCACGTACACACAGAGCTGGTAAATGGCAGATCCTGAACTCACACCCAGCTGTGTTTAACCTCAAATATGACGCTTTTAGTCCCTGGGCCAGTTTCTGAAACTTGTCACCTGTATACCACTTTACTGACCTTTGCCACGGTCACTGCCATGTCTTTAAAATCCACAGCTGTTATTTCTTTAAAATTTGTCTTCAAGTTAGTGGAAAACTACTACTACTTCTTCAGTAGTAATATCACTACTCGTTCTGGCCTTGTCCTACATCATAACGTCTGGGAGATCATAATTAAATATGCCCGTACTGTGTTTTTAATACAAATAAAACTAAACATGTAACTGTTTAAAATGCAAAGTGTTTTGCCCATGTGCCACACCCTGGGCCTAAATCACTATGTACATGTAGCATTGCTGGTCAATTTGCCACAGTCTGGGATGCTTGAAACTCTGGAAGCAGCAAAAACAATGGAAGGAGGCAGGCACCCAGAGGAGGAAAGAGAAAAAGCTAAGATAATGGGTAGGCTATGCACTGCAGCTATGAAAAATTCTGCATCACTAAGAACATATTTTCTGCAGCGGAAAAGCATTACCCTGGGAGGTGGGCGACAAGGGCTGAAATCACAGTTCTGCCTTACGCCTGGGGACTAGACACTGAGCCATAATAAGAGGAAAATAATAAATTAAATGGGCTTTCCTGACGGCTCAGCTGGTAAAGAATTCACCTGCAATGAGCAGGACACACAGGAGATGGGGTTTCAATCCCTGGGTTGGAACGATCCCCTGGAGGAGGAAATGGCAACTCACTCCAGTATTCTTGCCTGAAAAATTCTATGGACAGAGGAGCCTGGTGGGCTGCAATGCATGGGGTCGCGAGAGTCAAAACCGCAAAATGGGAATCGTATATCCTTATCCTTCTGAAGAGATTTGGACTAAATTATACAACCCTCGCCTTTTTCTCATCTGATTCCATGACTTAAAAAGTAGGAAGATAGGATAATTGGGTGATCAGGATCATAGTTAATATTCATTCATTCATTCATTCTACAAATATTTGTTGAGTATCTGTTATATGCAAGGCCTGGTGCTGGGATATGGGTGAAATATATTATAAAATCACTAGTCTTCACCAAACTTCTGCTCTACAGAGGTAGAAGCTTCTGATGTGCCAACAAGTCTTTCCTTGATTTCTTATGGCAGTGATTCTCAAAGTTTAGGGTGCATCAAATTCCCTGGAAGACTTGTTAATATGCAGATGCCTGGGTCCCACTCTCAAAGTTGCTGATTCAATAGGTCCTGGAATGGGATCCGATCCCTGGGTTGGGAAGATCACTGGAGGAGGGTATGGCAACCTGCTCCAGTATTCTTGCCTGGAGAATCTCATGGACAGAGGAGCCTGGTAGGCTACAGCCCATGGGGTCACAGAGTTGGACATGACTGAGCAACTAAGCACAGCACAATATGTGTCAAGGTGACGTTAATTCATGCTGCTGGTTGGGGGCCCCTCTTTGGCAACCATTGCCTTTCAGCAAGTCTATAAGAAAGGTACTTGTATTTTCTTTGTTGGACAGCTGGAGAAACTGAAGCTCAGAGAAGTTAAATGACTTGCTCAAAGTAACACAGTAAGGGACAGTACCAAGACTCACACCCAGTTCTTTCTGACTAAAGGATCTCTGAGATTTGCCACTGCAATAAACTGCCTTTGTTTGAGGGGCAGGAGGGTGGTCCTGCCGTGCTGATTCAGCGAAGGTTGAACAGGTGCGCTTTCTTTCTGCCAGAATGTATAAAACTCAAAGAAACGAGTCCTCCTGCCTGTAAGCCTGGACGTTCCTGGTCTGGGAGCTCAAGATGACACTCGCCAGGCATCTCAGGTGAGACCTGGTCTCCAGGTGAAGGCACAACAGCTGCACCCCTCTCGCAACACCCTGGGATAACTAATCTGCAGGGCTGGATTGACGTCAGCCACAGTGGAAACTGCTCTCCTGCCCTGACCTGTTTAGAGATTAAGAGAGCACAGAACAGAGACGGGGAGGGGGAGGGGGAGACAGACAGAGAAAGAGAGAGAGGCAGAGGGAGAGAGGAAGAATATCAGAAAAAGTGAATGGAAAAATCTGCAAGCAAACCAACCACCTGTAAGAGTACAAGGTCAAAGGAAGCTAACCTCACACTGTTGAGTCATAAAATGCAAATGAGGAGAAATTCATGTGCAAGGTTCCAGAAATATCTGGAGGGGGGACTTGTAGCCCCATCTTTATTTTTTCCTTTTTCCTTTCGCTAAAGCTATAGGATACTGGCTTCCTAATAATCCTCTCACTGCCCCTCTTTGTTGCTGTTGTTGTTCAAGTTGCTCAGTTGTATCTGACTCTTTGTGACCCCTGTGGACTGCAGCACACCAGGCTTCTTTGTCCTTCACTATCTCCCAGAGTTTGCTCAAACTCATGCCCTTTGAGTTGATAAGCCCCTCCTGGGATCTGCCAACTTACAGAAAAAGTATTTAATATAATCACTCTGCTTGTCTTTTAGAGAGGAAAGAATCAAGTGAAAGTTTCTAGTGAGGGCTGGAAGATATTGGAAGATTCAAGTTGGTTAAAAGTGTTAATTAGTTATAAAGAAGAATGTAAGAATAAAAAGAAATATTTGGGTATTTGCAGGATAGAGTGGTTAACAGTAATCAATTTACAAAGTGGCATCAATATCTTCTATTTGTATCTCGTGTTGAAATGAAAACAATCCATATATGGAAAAGCAAAACACAGACTATATTTAAATAGAACCTGTCATATATCCATTTATATACATTTCCAAATAAACATACGGAAGAAAAAATAACTGGAAAACTCATTCACTGTGGCCCTGTTTATGCTTTCTTGCAAGACTAATTCTTTACTGAGTTTGGCTTTCTTCTGGATTATATTTTAGAATCTGCTGGCATGTTTACTGAGTGAGGCTGCCTTGAGAGGAGAAACAAGTCTTCTGAAATATGAACAAATGTGGAAATGAACACCTACCTTCACCTTTAAGGGACTTTGTCAAGGCAAAATATTCCTAAGCAACCAGCCTTAGGAATAGAATGGTAAACAGAAGCACAATTCCTGAAAGCTGCCCTTTCTACTATCTGAAGGATGTCTGTAGTTTAGCTCTTTAAATATATCTCTAGGACACACAAAAATCACAAAGATAATCCTGTCTTTGGGATCTAAATCCACAGAGGTCAAAGGTCAAAGAGATGCTAGCTATTATAACAGCCACTCTGAGGCTGAAGAAGCTTCAATGTGCTGTGACTCTTACAAGAATGTGAAGTTGTTGGGACTTCCCTAGCAGTCCAGTGGTTAAGACTTCATGCTTCCAATGCAGGGGATGCACTGGTTTAATCCCTGGGGGCGGGAACTAAGATCCCACATTCCTTGTGGTGTGGCCAAACAAATTTAAAAGTAAGATAAAATAAAAACAGCGAAAAAGAGAAAACAACCTGTTAGAATGTGAAGTTATGTGCTATACAGCTAATAAATCACCATTCTAACACAATTCAGGGAAGAGTTATGTACTATGCATAAGCTCCCCCCACTTGAGGTTCAAAAGCAAGTTACAGAATTTCTTTTGGACTACTAAGACAACGAGGTAGCTGGGCAATGAAATATCACTTTCAATTCCAGTATTTAATTCACTGCTACACATAGCTCTAGAGAACACTGAAAACGAAAGTGAGCCTGAGGGCCTCCCATCAAATCCAGCTATTAGTGCGGAAAGACACAGAGGGGCGATGTGAACATGCAAAGCCAAGAAGCAAGCTGATCCCAGCACCGAGACCCACACTTGGTTGTGCCTCCCAGGACCAAGGTGTATGTCTAAGGATATGCACGAAACCATGTTCCACGGAACCCTCAGGGTTCCAGTAACCCCAACTGCTTCAACCTAGTAGTTTGACTTTCATCTACTTTTTATATAGAAGTCTTTAAGATTTCACTTGGAAAAAAGGTTACTATCCCAGTTGTTGTCTCTTATAAAGCAAATTCACTAGTTTGCTTTACCTCCCTCCCTACCAGGTCTAAGTTATCTGATATTGTTTACTGAAAGGATGGTGATAAAAGTGTGAGAACACTTCTCTGGACTTTCACTTGTCCCTCCACTGCCCCCACTGCAGCTCCTATGTCTTTCAACTGGCTTTACCCTCCAGAACAATTACCTAAGATACGATCTACCCAAGTGTGGTATACGTACTCCTGTTAGTATCAGGGGATATTTAGCAGGTGCCTGCACATGGCATTAAATCACACAGAATCACGTGGTACGAAACGTATTCACCTTCTCCAATTCGTTTTCAACTACATCAAGATTATACCAAAAGAGTCTCAGCTTAGTGCTATTCTATCCTTAACAACTTCCTAGTGTTTGCTAATCTCCTTCTTCTAAGCAGGTGTCTCTATTTCCTCATTTGTAATAACAATACTTGCCTCATAGGATGGTGTGAGGTTCAAAATAGATACGTGAAAGGTGCCCAGCTCAGTTCCTGGCATAGAAAACAACCAATGTCAGCTCATGGGATCTTACTTTATGCCTGTTCCTGTATTAGGTTCAGGAAGGCAAGGTTCGCTGGTCCCCCTGCCCTCAAAGGGCAAGCCCTCGACCCTGGCATTACTTTTCGGTCATCTGATACACGCTGTATCCAGACCCCCTCCTCCACTATGGCGGTACTTGAACACGTCTCTATCCAAGGACTTATTATACTTTAAATGCTCTTATGTACAAGTCCAGGTCCTTATAAAACAGCTCCTTGCGGGCAGGAACCATACCTCTTCCAGTTTCTTATATGACAGGTATTTGATATACCAGCGTTGACTGGACAGATACTGCAATTCACCATGATTACAAATTCTCAATCACAACAGGCATAAGATAGCAAACATGAGCTGGGTTTTTAAACACACCAACATACTGCTTGGCAAGAAGCCAAGGCTTAGGCTTCTTAGGTTAAGAGGGCCACCTATCCTTAGCTTTGAATCCACAAAGAACCTTGGACCCAGACATCCAATACCATCTCAAAAAGCCAAAAATCCTACTACACTGTGAGGGTAAAATGTATTGATTTCCTAAATGAAAACATTTAAAACAAATCACCAACTTGCATAATCTTGTTTGGGCCTCTCCTTATTTTTCTTCATTTCCAACATACCAGGAAACTAAACAGAAGGAACATCGCCTAGATCACTCGCAACCTCTAGGAAGTGTTGAATAAACAAGAATCTTACATGTTCAGTGCCTTATATACTATATATGAAAATTAACTTCTCCCAAAAACAGATTAAGCAACCAAGTTGACTGGGGAAAAGCTATTTTGCTGGTATTTAGCTATTTGGATCTATAACCCTGATTAATGTTTTGTCTTAACTTCCTTGTTAAAATAAAAGTAGAGATTAATATTACTCAAATGATAATCGATTACATTCTTCGGGGAAAAACAAAAACGACACCTGTGACTTTAAGACCATTTGGAAGCATGGTTTTACTTACAGTAAAACCCTGCCAGAGATTTCTGTTATAATGAAAGTTTCTAACAGAAACTTACGGAAAACCGCAGATCTGTTTGTCCACAGGGATCTAAAGTCCAAGAGTTTTGAAATAACAGAGAAATGGTCAAATAAGAATATAAGATTTTGAAGCTGTTTTTAAAAGTGCAAAAAAAGAAAATAAGATTAAGCAAGAAGAGCAAGATTTAAAGTATTAAATGCAGATCACCTCGATATTATAAAGTGGAAAAAATAAAAAAATGTTTTGGTGAATGCTTTTGGGTGGTATGATTATTGGACTGCTTTGTACTCTTTAACACTTTTACATACTATCCAAATGTTCAACAGAAAGCCAGATTTTAAAATATAAAATACAGGGAACAGATTAAAAGGCGGAGTGATTTGCGCTTAACACTCCAGAGGATATAGAGTTTTCTCTGATCTTGGCCCCTTGAATGCTGTATTTCAGGAAGATGCAAGCAGGGACCTGTAAAGACAGTGAAATGCCAGCTAGGGAGGCTTACTTAGTTAAAAGAAAAAAAAATTCATTGGCAGTCAGTCCCCTCAGGGCAGACACTGTTTCCAGCAGTTTTGAAAACAGTTTGTTCCAAATTAACCTTTTGATGAGAATCTCCAGCAGGCCCAGAGGTGAGAGGCCCTATCCCAAGCAGGGGAGCCAGGAACAGTGAGCGGGGAAGTCTTCAGATCAGGAAATGAATGGCATATCTTCTCCCTACCCCAAGATGGTCTGAGAAGCAGAGTGCCCCATCTGCACGTGGCCCAAAAGGAGAAACATCCTGGGATTTGAACGATGAGTTTCTAGAACAGGACGCAGGGACCTGGTTTCTTTTGGCTGTGAGATGCTCACGTGTCAGTGAGCTGCGGGAGCTCTGAAAGTCGCCCCCAGGGAAGCAGTCACCACCGCCCTGAGCTGTGGGGCTGTAATGACTGCCAGCCTTTCTGCCCACACCCCCTCCCGATCCAGGCCTCTCTTTCTTTAAACCTGTCCATCCAACTGTAGTGCTGAGTTGCGTCCCCTCCAAAATTCATGTTCCCCTGGAATCTTAGGATGTGACCTTATTTGGTAACAGAGTCCTTGAAGATGTAATTAAGGTAAAAATTGAGAGGAGATCATACTAAATTAGGGTAGGCCCTGAATCCAATGAGCGTGTCCTTATTAGAAACAGAAATAGGACACACAGAGAGACACAGGAAAGAAGGCCACGTGAAGACGGAGGAAGAGATTGGATGATGCAGCCACAAGCCAAGGGACACCCGGAGCCACCAGAAGCTGGAAGTGGCCAGGAAGGGTCCTGCCCTGGAGCCTTCGGAAGGAGCATGGCCCTGCTGATGCCTTCATGTGGACTTCTGATCTCTGGAACTTTGAGAGAATACATTTCTATAGGAAATTTGTGGAATTTTGTTACAGCAGCCCCATGTAATGAAGACACCTATCACCCCAAGTTCTCCACCCTGGCCCCATGAACCCAGCTCCGACACATCGCCCTCTCCCTGTGACTTCTCTGTTGCTCTCTTCATTCCAAATGGGGCCAAGTGGCCCCAAAATGGTTCTAAGGGAGTCCTGCCACTTACTGGCTGTGTGACACTGGATATATATTACATTAAATTCCGGGAGCATCAGCTTTCTCATCTGAAAACTGGGAAGAATAATGTGTTAGGTGTATTCTATTACTAGGATGATCAAAGAAGTCATCTATGCAAAGCATTTAGCACAGCAACTAACACTTAAGAAATATCCAATTGATTTTATCTCTCCTATCTGGTGATGCTTTTACTCAACTATTTATGCCCCTTTCATTGACAGTTTTTCCTAAGCTGATCTGCACAGCCTTAGATAAAAGTGGAGCTGAGAGAAAAATGAATGATTCTAAGGTTTCTGGAACTGGGCAGGAAAATTAGCAGTTGCTAGATAATAAATTCCAAAAATGGTATCCCTTTACAGTTTGCAAACTGCTTCCACTCTGTGAGTTGTTTGAGCCTAACAGTAACTTTGCAAAGCAGAAGTTATTATCCCCATTACATAAATGAAAAAGCAAAGCTCAGAGAATTGAATTTTTATTATTGGGCATTGAGCCTTTATAAGATCCCTGATTTGTCCCATCTATGCCTGTCTCTGGGGCTTCCCTGGTGGCTCAAACTAAAGAATCTGCCTGCAATGCGGGAGACCTGGGTTCAATCCCTGGGTTAGGAAGATCCTCTGGAGTAGGGAATAGCTACCCACTCCAGTATTCCTGACTGGGAAATTCCATGGACAGAGGAGACTGCCGGGCTACAGTCCATTGGGTCACAAAGAGTCAGACATGACTGAACGGCTAACACACACACACATAAACACACACACACACACACACACACACACACACCCCTGCCTCTGTCTCAGTGTCTGCTAATAATAAGTGCTGGACAACACTTTAATGAAAACGACAAGAGAGGACTTCTCTGATGGTCCAGTGATTAAGAATCTGCCTACGAATGCAGGGGACATGGGTCCAATCCCTGGCCCAAGCAGATTCCACATGCTGAGGGGCAACTAAGCCCATGTCCACAACTACTGAGCCTGTGCTCTAGAGCCTGCAAGCCACAGCTACTGAAGCCTGTGAGCCTAGAGTCCGTGCTCCGCAACTGGAGAAGCCACCACGATGAAAAGCCCACTTGCTGCAACTAGAGAAAGCCTGTGCGCAGCAACGAAGACCCAGTGCAGCCATAAATAAACAAACTTTTTTCAAAAGAAGAAAATGATGAGTGATAAATTTTTACATGCAACAGCTAAATACAGTGTGAATGTAGGGATCAGAAGGGGGTGGGGGGACTGTGAGTCAGCAGAGCATCTCAGAGGGATGAGGTCAATAAAGGACACTCAGGTATCCAGGATTACCATCACAGGGTGAAGGTCCACAACAGCAAGTGTCAGTGGGGGGTACAAAGTCACCCAGAGCCATTACTGTACCAGCATCAGTTTGTGCCTCCTATTTTCTACCCCCAAATCTAGATTCGAGATCTAATGAGCCCCCAGTGCACTTAGGAGAATGCTGGGGCAGAGAACTCTCAGCTGAGATGAACACACACTCAACCTTTTAATAGATACTCAGCTGCATACTCGTACATACCAGACAGCAGGCAAGAAATGGAGAGGAACACAGATATGGCCTCTGCCATCAGGCTGATCCCAGACTAAACCTGTCCTGGCAAATCCAGGGAAAACTGTCTTGTCTGTGTATTTTCTGTGGACCCTGACAAGTTTAGAAGCTTTGGCTTGAGATATACCCTAAAAAGGTCCCCCTTCTTTCAAGACCTGATTCAAATAGCTCCTCCACCTCGGAGCCTCTTTAAGCCTTGAGGAAGATTTAAAATCTCTCTGCACACTCTCTGTCTGCACACCCAGAACACCCTCCTACCCTCTCCCCCACACACAGAGTTACCAAAACCTTCTCTACCATTAAGCAGACTTGGAGGAAATGGCCAATTTATCATTTTTGCCAACTGCAAAATTAGCAAAATAATTCCATTTCCGTTTCTCCCTTTTCCCCCCAATTCAACAACTCTGACATTGTCCACACTGGTGATCCTCAAATTGCTGCTGCTGCTGCTAAGTCGCTTCAGTCGTGTCCAACTCTGTGCGACCCCATAGAGGGCAGCCCACCAGGCTCCCCCATTCCTAGGATTCTCCAGGCAAGAATACTGGAGTGGGTTGCCATTTCCTTCTCTAATGCATGAAAGTGAAAAGTGAAAGCAAAGTCCCTCAGTCGTGTCCGACTCTTCGCGGCCCCATGGACAACAGCCTACCAAGCTCCTCTGTTTATGGGATTTTCCAGGCAAGAGTACTGGAGTGGGGGTGCCATCACCTTCCCCGGATCCTCAAACTAGGATATGTAAAACCTTGAGGCTCCTCAGATGAATTTTTTTGGGGTGGTGGGAGCAGGGAGCAGGTCTAAATTTCATACGAGAATTTAATTTTGAGTTCTCACTTCAAAGCTAATTTTTTTAATGGCACAAGATACACACACACACACACACACACACACACATATATATATACACACACACACATATACATATACCTGCTGGATGCCCACCTTGGAAACCAGTCCTGCCCGGCAATTTCAGTGCTTTATGAGCCTTTTGGTGCTGAGCTGTTCTGCTTTAATTATCACAGGTTAATGAGCATCGGACTGAAGCGGACTTAATACAGAGATAACAGGCTCCCCGTGAAGGCCAACCCCTACTGTTCTTCCTTCCTCACGGGACAGGAGCACTCAGTCACCAAGGCACACACCTGAGCCTCACCAAAGACAAAGCAGCCCTACAGGAGTAAGGGGAGCCCCATCAGGCTCCCAGGAAACATCCGGCTTTCAGTAAAGTAGTGCTTGCCCCACTGATGGGATCCACTGGAATATACTGGGTTTGTGAAACAGTCTGTGTTTAAATTTTGCAAATGTGTGTTGTTTTAATCACTGTTTAACATCTATAAGCATAAGGCATTTACATCTAAGTTTGTGCAAGGGTGGTGCAGCGGTAGGGTGGGGGATGGGAGGGTTGAGGGGAATCTCCATATGGGCACTACTGATATTTGGAGCCAGATAATCCTTTGTTGTTGGGGCCATCTTGTGCACTGCAGGATGTTGATCAGGGTCGTCTCCATACGAGAGGCTGGTGGTACATCATCCTCCCCAAAATCATGACAACGAAAACTGTCTCCAGATTTCTCCAAAGGACCTCTGAGGGGGGCAAAACCACCCCAGGTTAAGAACTTAGCTTATGTCAGTAGAAATTTAATCAAATAATTATTTACTTAAAATTATTAAATCTATATAACATTTCTGAAAGTCTTTCTTCCTTTATAAAAGGAATATTCTGTGAGCTTGAGAAACTCCAACTGACGGAGTATCATACCAATGGATGGATATATCTGTAGATATATTGGAATGTAATCAATACTCTGAATTCTTACTGTATCTGGCCTCTTTGTGTTCTGTTCTCTGCCCAGCACCAGAGGATGAAAATGGACAACTCACGGGTCAGATCCAGCCAATAAAAGTGTCCTTTAAATTGTGCATTAGTTGCCAAACTTTGAAAGTTAGGGGAAATCATGAAAAATCTGAATGTCTGACTTCTCCTGAAAAACCAACAGAAGGTCCAGCAATTCTAAGCTCACATTCGTGCATGGAAACCCCAGCTGGAACACAGTACCTGTGTCTCCACTTTCCAGCCTGCTCTGTCTCCTCCCTGCCCCCCTCTGCTTATTATCTTTCATCCAGTCAGCAGCAGCTCCACCAGGGATGGCTTTCTGATTCAAAGAGGAGGCTGACCTGAAACGCCCTGAGCTAGCAAGCAGCTTCGACCGTATGTTTATTTCAGGGGACACTACCCCATTCATTATGATGGCCTCTTTGGCATCTCTAAGCACTGAGTTTGCAAACCTAAGCCCTACGTGATGCCTTGCACAGCATCCTAAAACACGACTCTCTGATCGTGCCACTTTCCTGCTCATGAAATATCACTGTCTCCCACTGCCCACCAAACTAAGTATTCAAAGCTCTTGATATGGCCCCCGTCTCAGTGGTCAACTTCTGCATGCTCCACTACAAACTCCAAACGCCCTTGCCCTGTCCCCTACTTGCTGTTGTTTAGTCACTGAGTTGTGTCCAATTCTTTGCAACCCCATGGAGCCCCACCAGGCTCCCCTATCCATGGCTTTTCCCAGGCAAGAATACTGGAGTGGGTTGCCATTTCCTTCTAAAGGGGATCTTCCCAACCTAGGGATCAGATGTGCATTGGCAGGCTGATTCTTGACTGCTCAACCACCAGGAAAGCCCTCTTGGCTACTTAATTACCCTATCACTTACCCACTATTGTCTCCTAGCCACCTTTCAATACCCATTTCATATACTGTACCTGATAAACCTTATCTGGTCTATCAGACCAGGCATGATCTTGACCCTGTTTTCAATAACTCCTGTGTTGTACATAGAGTTTGTTGGTGAACAAGTCCCAGAGCCCCAAGGAATAAGTAGGAGCATTCTCAGCTTTAAACACAGTGTGGCAGAAGGTAAATCTTCCAGTAGGTATGTATTAGGCTATTTGTTGCAATAATGGTTGAAATAACAAAACAGTCAAAAGTATCCTAGATGACTTTTACTAGTAAAATGTCAAACCACCAAACATCCATTTTATGGCTTTCCTTAGTGCTACTCACTAATTCCACATTCATTTGTCACAAAGGACTAGTGCTAAGTCATTTCAGTTGTGTCCAACTCTTTGTGACACATGGATAGCAGCAGGCCAGGCTCCTCTATCTATGGGATTCTCCAGGCAAGAATACTGGAGTGGGTAGCCATTCCATTCTCCAGAGGATCTTCCTGACCCAGGAATCGAACCCGCGTCACTATCATCTCCTACATTGTCAGGCAGGTTCTTTACCCCTAGCACCACGTGGGAAGCCTCACAAAAGACTACACCTCCTCATTTCCTTTAAAGTAAGGCATGGCCATGTGACCTGCTCTGACCAATGAAACACAAGCAGAAGTGACATATGTCATATCCAAATGGAAGCCTTCAAGGGTCAATGTGGTCATCTCTACAACCTCTTTATCTGCCTTATCTGCCTCTGTGATTGTGAAGTTGAAGCCTCCATCAGCCTACACCCATGAGTGGCTCTGATTATCAAAGATCCCTGCTGGTCTGTGCTGAGCAGTAGCATGAAATAAGGATAAACTGTTGTTGTGTTAAACTACTGAAATTTGAGGATTTGTCACTGCAGAACTTCTTAACCCACGCTGACTGGTACATAATCTATAGAATACAATGCAGCACTCTAAAAGATGAGACTAAACCATACAAAATACACATCTAACAACAAAGCCCTGAAATACAAGAACTAAAAACTCACAGAACTGAAGGGAGAAAAAAACAACCTAATAATAATAGTTGGAGACTTTAATACTTCACTCTCAACAACTGATAGACATAGACAAAATCAGCAAAAATGGAGAAGGCTGGAAAAAGTAGGAACTGATTCACATTAAGTGAAAAAAATACAGAATAATGTATAAAGGTATAAATATAACAAAACAATGATACATATTTCCTACAAGTGCATATATGTATATGTAAACACACAGAAAACAGTCTACATAGCAAGCCGATCATACTAGTTAGTTCTGGGGAGCAGGAAACAAACCATAGAATTGGAGGGGTGTTCAAGGGTATTTTAATGCTATCCGTGATACTCTAATTTTTTACCAAGATAATGAGTCATACATTATATGAATAATTTTTTACCAATATAAATGAAAGAAAAGTAAAATAGATCTGATGATGGTGGATTTGACCTGGAATAAAGGAAGGTTAAGAAACAATTGCCTGGATTAAAATAAGACAGATGAATAATAGTAATTCATTGATGCCATTTATTGAGCATTTTCTATATGCCAGGCACTAAACCAGCTACTTTGTATGGATTAACTTAAAACCTCACAAAATTCCCATGGGAGAAGTGCATGGTCTCTCAGGTTTAAATAAAGACACAATGAGTTGAGAAGGTAAATGGCCAACTCTTAGCGACCCCATGGACTACAGCCCACCAGGCTCCTCTGTCCATGGGATTTTCCAGGCAAGAATACTNCTTAAAACCTCACAAAATTCCCATGGGAGAAGTGCATGGTCTCTCAGGTTTAAATAAAGACACAATGAGTTGAGAAGGTAAATGGCCAACTCTTAGCGACCCCATGGACTACAGCCCACCAGGCTCCTCTGTCCATGGGATTTTCCAGGCAAGAATACTGAAGAGGGTTGCCATTCTCTTCTTCAGGCGATCTTCCTGACCCAGGGATTGAACCTGGGTCTCCTGCACTGCAGGCAGACTCTTTACTATCCAAGCTACCAGGGAAGCCCTTCCTAAGATCACATCCTGAAATGCAGTCTCCTACCATCTATAAGGAAACACAGGGCTCACGTGGAGATGGAAGGGTGACGGCCCACACCGCAGCACAAGGTAGAGGGGAGAAGAATTCAAGCACAAAGCAGCAGGGTTTCTGAACCCAGAGACCACCTGGCTTCAAAATGGGTTTGCAGTCCACAGACGGCAAACTCCCAAGAGGAAAAATATAAGCCTCGGGGAAAACTGTGGACCCACTGTGGATGGAAGCACAAAACCCTCCTCGTGCTAAATTATGGCTTTTTAGGTACTGTTCTTACCCCCATACTGGTTCCTGATTTATCTCTGAGAAGCAGGCAGAGTGCAGTGGTCCAGCTCAGGGACCCTGGCACCTGGGCATGAGGCCTGGCTGCTATTCACTCACCTTGTGACTCTGACTTCTTATTTAACCACTCTTGGCCTCGGTTTCCTCATCTGTCAAATGACAGCAATAGTGAAACCTACCTCAAATGGTTGTTACAATGATTATAAGAGCCAATATATGTAAAATCCTCAGAATAGCATGGGGCACATTAAATACTACATTAAATAATAGCTGCTACTATTATTAATTCCATAAAAGCCTATTGGGGTGTCTAGCATCTGATACCTGTTCAATACCTATTAAGCAAGTTGAATAAGACTGTCTTTGAGGCCACACAGTGAAACCTTATCACAAAGAGGCTTTTAGAGACTTTTCTAACTGAGGTGGTCAACACACAGGCTTTGGAATCAGACTGACTTAGACTCTGCTACTAACAGGCTGTGTGACTTTGGGTAGATTGCTTCACCTCTCTGAGCTTCAACTTCCTCATCTGTAAGATGGATACTGAAACTATTCCCGAAGAACTGCTGGGGGAATTAAATGCAATCAATATATAGCTCTTAGCACAATGTCTAGTACATAATAAATATTAAAATAACATTAACCGCTATCAGCAACTAAGTCACCGCATTGGGTGCACTTAATCCTACTCCCTTTCCATCACAAATAATGTTATAAGGGCAACCAAGGAGGATGTGTAGCTAGTAAAGTGGTTTGAACCTTTCAAAATAACAGGAAGTGATCAGTAAATAACAGTTGCTCTTCCTAACAAATTCACATGCAAATCCCTAAAGAGGTTAGCAAATATATGTTTGTGTGACAGCTATTTATGGAGGCTGCATGCTTTTATTTGCCTAGAATTTGATGCACTATACGTAAACAAAATATGACGAAGGCTGTAATAGAAGCCGTCCCCAGACAGAAGCCAGGACTCCTTCCCAAGCTCTCTGGAAGCCTAACTCCTCTGCAGGCAGGATGACATGGTATATTTAGGCTTCTAATCACACCCAGAAATGTTCCCACCTATCTGAAGACAGGGCAAACCCAGCGAGTCTCAAATTAGAAACATCCAACAAAATCTCATCAACCGATCTAATGCAAATGTTTTAACCTCTTCTCAGAGAAATTCTGTGAGAAATTCTGCCTAACAAGTTTAAAAAAATTCATGGCTGAAGATCACCTACCAGTACGTATCAATCAACTTGGGGTAAAGGAAAGCACATTCTGCACATATTAGTAGAGTCTCCTATTTAAAGAAAACCTGGGTAAATCATATGGTAGGGTGACCAATAGTCACAAGTGAAGCACTTGAGAAATTTTACATGAATCTGACTTCATGTAAGATATTTCTGAAGACCTGGAATCAACAGAGTTGATAGATTCGATGATTAATATGCTAGGCCAGTGCCTTACTGACAAAAAACTACTATTTTAGAAGAATGGAAACACATCTAAACCAAATTGAACACCAATATTTAGAGCTATATGACCCAAAGTAGAAAATACCCATTCTCATTTGGGAATTCATTCATCCATCATTATTAAGCTTCTACCACATCCAAGACACATACACATACCAGCTCTCCCCTCCTGGAACTTACAATAGTGGAGAATGAAGGAGAAAGAAGATAAATATAGACAAATAAAACACAATCCATCCTCATCATTTACAGATTTCCTGTTGCAAATCTGCCTACTTGCTAAAATGCATTTGTAACCCCAAAATCTTTACTCACAGCATTTTCACAGTCATTTGGGGACATAGGCAAAGCAGTGAAACTATTCCGCTGCCCACTGTATGTTGTCAGTTGAGGCTGAATGGAGTGACACTCTGGCCTCTTGTTTCAGCTCTGGTTCTATAAGCAGGTGTCCTTTTCAGGGTTATTTAGAGCCACTTTTTGTGCCTTTTTCTCTTTTAAAGACTGCACTTTTCCAAATGACACTCCAACATAGTGCTGAAAAGCTGTTTAGAGTTCCTAAGAAAACTGGGAAATGTGACTTATGGAGAAAACACCTGTGTTAGATAAGGTTCATTCAGGTGTGAGCTATAGTAGAGTTGGCCGTGATACTAGATAAGATATCTTTAAACGGTAACACACATAAAGCAAGGTTATATTCTGATCAGTTGGCAAAACTATGACCAGAGGCTTGCAAGAACCTAACCTTCTATCTTCCCTTGGGGCAATGGTTCAGTATTTGTGAACTCAGCGATGACTTTATAGAACATAACTGCCATGAATAACGAGAATCGACTCAATCAAATCAATAAACACAGCAAAGCCAACAACTTAGCCGAAATAGAACTAAACAGGGGAACTTTATTCAGACTATTAGGGTATATAGTATAGATAGTGTCTACCTTTTATGTAGAATGGGGGTAATATTAATTAATATATTTGTCATATATGTATATATTTGCCTATATATAATAAGTGTTTGCTTTAATAATGGAGCTTAAAAGAAATAAAGCTTAAAACAAATGAATCTGTGTATCAAGTGAGTGACATAATTACATAGAGGAAAAATTCATGTGATTTTAAAACACAATGTTTCAACTGTTTTTGTTGAGTAAGACATCACAATGACAAAAAAGAAACTCAAAAGATATTAATTATATTCAGTGTTCTTATTTAATAGTAGCAATATAAATATCATTATTTTGAAATACATATAATTCGTATTAAGATCAACATAGAAATCAAGATTCTTAGCTTAAGAGAAATGAAGTACAAATATAAAATCAAAAGCTAAGTAAAATTATATAACATTAGATTTAAATTATAAATTCATTTTCCTCTCTCTGAAAAATTTATGTCTTCTATCTACAGAAATGATAATAAGTAGCAATGAGCACCCCCAGTGCCCAACTTGGTTTTTAAATTCCATTTTCTCTCAAAGGAAGCAGGACTTCTTTAAGAATGGAACAAAATAATAATTTGGGCAAAACTTGTGCCAGAAGGCATGGAAGCCATTCAAGACAACCAAGGCCACGTCTGAAGAACTTGGGAGGGAACTTAAAGGGGCTTTGACTGGTCAAAGATGGAGCATTTTGAGCTTCAAAAAAGAGTCATGGCTGCTGTGGATTGTGACACAGCAAGTACATTTTTTAAATTCATGACTTCAGAATAATATTAAGGGACTTCCTCGGTGTTCCAGTGGTTAAGATTCCATACTCCCAAAGCAGGAGGTGTTGGGTTTGCTGCCTGATCGGGGAACTAAGATCCTGCTTGCTGCAAAGCACAGCTAAAGAATACATATTCTTTTAATATCACTGGCCATTTTTTTCCTCTCTACATTTGAAAAACTGGTTAAGTAAAGGGAAATGATCAACATTTCACCTGCCTTTCCATTTAAACTTTTAAACATTTAAATCAACTGATGTGGTTATCAGTTGATTTCAAAGTAACCATAGAGGAGATAAGTAAAGGTTATTGGTTCCAAATAGGAAAAGGAGTACGTCAAGGCTGTGTACTGTCACCCTGCTTATTTAACTTATATGCAGAGTACATCATGAGATACGCTGGGCTGGAAGAAGCACATGCTGGAATCAAGATTGCCGGGAGAAATATCAATAATCTCAGATATGCAGATGACACCACCCTTATGGTAGAAAGTGAAGAACTAAAGAGCCTCTTGATGAAAGTGAAAGAGGTGAGTGAAAAAGTTGGCTTAAAGCTCAACATTCAGAAAACGAAGATCATGGCATCTGGTCCCATTACTTCATGGGAAATAGATGGGGAAAGAGTGGAAACAGTGTCAGACTTTATTTTGGGGGG
>SJYX01017146.1:0-60310 GCA_006410675.1 Oreotragus oreotragus
CCAAGTTCCTCTGTCCATGGGATTTTCCAGGCAAGAATACTGGAGTGGGTTGCCATTTCCTTCTCCAGGTGACCTTCCCAGCCCAGGGATTGAACCCGGTCTCCCACGTTGTAGGCAGACGCTTTATCATCTGAGCCACCAGGGAAGTGGTTCATGTCAAAGGAATGATTTCACTGAGCCCAGACTCCTGCATCTTCCCCTATGTAGAAAAGTTCCTACATTCTTTAACTTGGGATATCTGTTTTTTCTTAATTTACAGAATCTTTTGACATTCAAGCCACGTGCCCTTTGCTGCAAAATTTCTATATAAACTAGATCCACCTCTCACCTCCTCAGAGCAGTACTCACAGGCCACTTGAAATGCTATCTCTCAGTCTTGAAGTCCTAAAAATTTCCACCAAATAAAACACAACTCTCCACTTTTAGGTTGCATGTATTTTTTCAGTCAACATAATTATAAACTGAAAGAAAAAGAATTAAAGAATATCTAATAAATTTTTGAAAGAAAAAAGCTATCAGGTATTAAAACATAAAGCTAGAATAATTAAAACATAGTATTACTGATGCAAAATGGAATCTTTTAGTGAATCTTGAGACTTTGGAATATAAAAAATCCAATTTATGAATGAATGATAAATAATGCATTATAAACTAATATGGGTAAAGGGCTGGATTTTTAAGTATAAAAGCAATTGAAAAATATGTCAAAGATGACGTTATATTTGACCACATAGAAATTTAAGCTTTTATATAACAAAAAATTTATGAAGATTAAAAGCAAATCACAAACTGGGAAAAAATATTTGGAGTATAAGTGACATGCATGAAGTAAATCTCCTTACTATGGAAAAGTCCTAAAAAAATCTGTAACAAGAAAACTGCAACCCCAATTGAGAGTAGTCAATGGACAGGAATAGTAATTCACAGACATACACATTGGCCAAGAAGGATGAAAAATATTTATCACTAGTAATCAAAGAATGCAATTTAATGTAACAATGAGATAGTTTTCATATATCAGATTGGAAGGGAATTTTACTGATGATCATAGACCAGCATTTATTGGTTATTTTCTATGTACTAGGTACTTTTTTGAGTGTTTATGTATAATATGTCATTTAAATGTCATAACAACTCTGCAAAGTAAGCAATATTGCTAAGCCCACTCAATAGAAGAGAAACTAAGACACAGAATAGCTAAGCAACTCCTCCCAGCCAAGCAACTCTTCCTAGTCCACACAGCTAGGATGTGGACAATATTCAATTTTAGACAGTTTGATTCAGAAGCCCGATCCCAGTGCTAACCTATGAGGCATGAATTAATGTTGGGAGGAAATCATGAAACAAACACTCTTCTGTGCTGCTGGTGGTGGAATAAGTTGGTAATGCCTCTTTGAAAAGCAGTTTGACTCTAAGTATCAAGGATCTCAAAAGGATTTGTGGTTCTTGATTCCAGTAATTTCATTTCCAAGATTCAAATTCTAAAGATGTTAGAAATAGAGAATTACATGAAGAATATTTACTATAGCATTATATATAAGACTGAAAATTTTAGATACAAGCCAAAGTGCTCAACAATAGGAAAGTATCTACTAAAATAAATATGGATTTTAAAATACATTTAATGATATGAGGAAATGCAATAATATAAAATACTAAATTTTAAAAAGCAAGATATAATATGTATATAGTATGGTCTAGGTATTTTAACACAGAACAGAAAGACTTGAGCAAACACATCAAGGTGTTCACAGTGTTTATCTCGAAGGGGTAGAATTACAGGTGAACTTGATTTCCTCTTTTTTTTTTTTTATTTCCTCTTAATACTCTTCTGTGCCTTGCAAACTTTCTACAAAGAAATCTGATATTTTTTTTCTCTGTAATCAGTAAAAAGCCAGTGAGCATTAGATTATGCTTTAATTATTTGGAACATTATGAATGACTTTTACTCCTTTCAGGACATAAACTGCATACCAGTTAGAGGAATCTCCCAATCTTATCCAAAACTAAAAACAGCAGCAGAGTGATTATTTCTGTCAAAAGCAGAGCTGCAGAGAGAAGGCCACAACTCTTTCCTCCTGGAGTCAGAAGAGAAACTACCTGAACTGCCCAAGATGTGAGCAAAGGATGCTCGCAAACCTGCAGCCTCAGTTTTTGTTGGTGTGCTTGTGCTCAGTCATGTCTGCCTCTTTGTGACCCCATGGACTGTAGCCCTCCAGGCTCCTCCGTCCATGAGAGGCTCCCAGCAAGAATACTGGAGCAAGTTGCCATTTCCTTCCCTAGGGTATCTTCCCGAACCAGGGATTGAACCCGCATCTCTTGATGCATCTCCTGTATCCTTGCATTGGCAGGTGGATTCTTTACCACTGTGCCACCTGGGAAGCCCTATAGCCTTTGTGGGAGGAAATAAAATACATCAGCATACCTTCTTAAAACAATATCCTTTGATAAACACAGCTAATGTCTGAATAAGAAATGTCCATACTCTCTGGCTGTTGTATTTTTATAGTACCCTGCAGAAGAGCTGATGCTAGAAGACATGAACTCAGTTCTAAATTTCTCAGCTGCATGACTATGGGCCAATCATTTTATTAGTCTCTCTGAATCTTAATAATGTCATTTCCCAACTAGGAATACTAAATGTGCAGGGCCAATCAGCTTAAATGCCTCCAAATGTGTAGGAGTCATTTGGATATAAAAAATTCCCTAGGTAAATGAAAATTATTATTATAATTATACCTTTCTCCATACCCAAAAAGACTCATTATCATCAATGGAACAGGTTACCTATCATCAAAAAAAGGACAGAAGCTGCATAGAACTCCAGATGTGCTGGACCATATTTCTCTAAACCTTGATTTTCTGAGGTCCTACCTGCTCCCCTCTCAATGCCCCTAGGCCCTCAGGAATGAGAGAGAATATGAGCTCCTTTACTGAACTACATCTTGGCCTCCTCTACCCAGCTTCAAAACTGCTTCCTTCATGTGACCTCAATAGACTTTTAATGTAAACAAACATTTCCTTTGAATCTCAAAGGGCCATATTTGCTATAGTCATATGTTTGTCTTAATGGGGGTGAATAACAGTCTGTAAATATTCAAAGTCTTGCCCTAAAAACTTATTAAGCACTTTTTCCTAAGTTAATAAGTATAAAGAAAAATGCAAATAATTACATAGCAGCTATTATGTTTTTTAACCAAATGCTTTTGTCTCATCAACCCTGGGTCAAGCAGACATGAGTAGCTCTGGCCCACAATGAAGCAAGGGTTCTTTTTTTTTTTTTTTTTAATAATTTTATTTATTTATTTTTGGCTGTGCTGAGTCTTTGCTGCTGTAAGGGCTCTTCTCTAGCTGCAGCTAGCCAGGGCTTCTCTCTAGTTGTAGTGTACTCTTTGCGGTAGCTTCTTTTGTTGCACAACAGAAGCTCTAAGGTGAGCCAGCTTCGCTAGTTGTGATACGTGGGCTCAGTAGTTGTGGCTCCCAGGCTCTAGCAGGCAGGCTCAATAGTTGTGGTATACAGGCTTAGTTGCTCTGCAGCAGGTAGGATCCTCCGAGATCAGGGATTAAACCTGTGTCTCCTACACTGGCAAGCAGATTCTTTACCACTGAGCCACCAGGGAAGCCCAAGAACTCTTAAAGCATTCTCCAAAGTTCTTCTCCTAGCAAATTTAGTAGGCCTCTGGAAGTTAATCCAAAAATTAGGAAACTTGAGCTAATAATTAAAAAGAGTGTCTGTCCAAGATTTTAGAGAGCCAGAGTCTCAGCAAGGTTCTCTGCAAACTCTGAAAAGTCTGTAGACCTCAGTTTCTCCAATTGTAAAACAAAGGCCAAATGACCCCTAAGGTAATTTCTAGCTGAAAAGTCTATGACCATAATTGCCAAGGTCCATTTAGTTCTTGGGTTTCCCCAGTGATTCCAGCAGTAAAGAATCTGCATGCAATGCAGAAGATATGAGTTCGATCCCTGAGTAAGGAAGATCCCCTAGAGGAGGAAATGGCAACTCATTCCAGTGTTCTTGCCTGAAAAGTCCCCTGGACAGAGGAGCCTCCGGGCTACAGTATAAAGGATCGAAAAGAGTTGGATCTTGGCCTAAACTCCCAGACAGTCTCTCTCCCTAGACTAAGTACAAATGAAATTCAAAGATTCTCCACTTCTCCCTAAGAAGGACCATGCTTAGGGCTCAAAAGGATTCCCGCCCTGAGACCCTCTCTTTAGAGGAACTCTTTTGCAGAGCTCTCCTCTGGTTGCTTTTCCTCCACACAGATCAAAGACCCTGCAGGGCCAAGCGATGTGCCCAACAAGAGCCTGCCCCACTCTCCCTGTATTAGTCAACTCCAGCTGTCATAATAAAATACTACAGACTGGCGGCTTAGATAATAGAAATGTATTTTCTCACAGTATAGGGGTTACAGGTTTCCCAGGTGGCTCAGTGGTAAGGAATCTGCCTCCCAATTCAAGAGACACGGGAAACATGGGTTTGATCCCTGGGTTGGGAAGATCCCCTGGAGGAGGAAGTGGCAACCCACTCTGTATTCTTGCCAGGAAAGTTCCATAAACAGAGGAGTCTGGGAGGCTACAGTCCCTGGGGTCACAAAGAATCAGATACAACTGGGCAACTGAGCACTCACACACACTTCCTTAGAGGCCTTATCTCCACATACAGCCATACCGGAAGTCAGGACTTCAAAATATAAAGTCGGGGGTTGGGGGACACAACATTTAGTGTATAACATTCCCCTTAGAAGGAGTTCCTAGTATCCAGGACTCCACCTGGGACTTCCCTCGAGACTGCCAGGTGGCACACTTTCAACTCTGAGCTGTGTGTGGTAGTGGGGATGAGGCGGGTACACCTTCAACACTGAGGCGGGGCACAGGAAGAAGCCGGGCATTGGAAGAGGCTCGGGGCCAGGGGCTAGACTCTGCCTCCATTTTTACCTCCAAGTTCTGACACAGAGCTCTGAGGAGTGGTTGTAAGGAAATATTTCTCAAGATAGGAGATTTTGTTAATGTCTTACTTAACAGCTTTCTAGCTTGATCTATAACACTTTTCCGTTTTTTACTGAGATATAATTGATACATGACATTGTGTAAGTTTAAGGTCTACAACTTAATGATTTGATGTATGTATATACTGTGAAATGATTAATGCAATAAGCTTAGTTAACATCCATCACATCCTATACGTACAGCTTTTTTTCTTGTGATAAGAACCTTACTATTGAGTCTCTTAACTTCCCAATATGTAATACAGCATTGTTAACAATGGTCACCATGCTATACCTTACATCCCCAGGTCTAATTTGTTTATTTATGAGGTATGGTTTACTTGATCTCTAACATTTAAGCAGTTAAAATATGGCAGACGGGGCTGATTAATAATCTGTCTGGTGCCCTACAGATGAGAGGGGCAAACCTGATGGCAGTGCTGTCCAGGTTCCCTCTGGACTCCCTTCTCACTTCTCTCTCTGATGAATTAGCCACCATCATCAGGTAAGGACGTTAAGGAGAAAAATACTAGTCTGATTCTACCTGATAGCAGGTTCTTGACTCATCCCTACTATATCCTGAGAAAAATTCTATGTCATGATTCCTGTATCACAGGATTAATACTTAATTCAAATTTATGCCAATACCTAATTCAGCTATATGCCAATTGATGTTATAAGCCCTTTACATGCAGTGATTCATGTGATCCTCCAGCAACCTGTGAAACAGCATTATTACAATTCCTATTTTATAAAGAAGGAAATGGAAACAGAGAATTTAGGAGACATATCCAAGATCACCCAGCTAGTAAGTGGCAAAGCTCAGATTTGAACTAAACAGTTTGGCCTCAAGATCCTGTTCTTATCCACTTTGCTTTACCACTCAAATAAGAGGTAATATATATTGAGCACTTCCTGTGTAACAGACCCTGTGCTATTGCTAATACTATGAGGTTGGTACTATTATTTCCTCATTTTATAGGTGGGGAAACTGTACTTTAAAAAGACTAAGAAACCACCCAAAGGTACACCGCTTTCAAGCCATGCTGGTATATTCGAACATGGGTAATCTGATTCCAAGCACACGTCCTTAACTAGACCATTTCTGTTTGTTCAATGTCCTTCCTTGAAGAAGAAGACACAAGTGGCCGGGGGAGCCTGACATATCACTGGGTCAGATTGTGACAGTTACCACAGAGGAAATTCATCTATGCTCAATGAAGAAATAGGCTGTTTTGAGTAATATGGCAATTTGAGGAAGTTAAATGGATTAAGATTACAGGTTGTGTTTCGCATTAGGAAATATAGTTGCATTTTTAGTTCCTGTGGCTTGATATGAAATCTCAGAGTGAATCATTAGATTCTGACTTTAAACATGTCTTCAGTCCCCGTAAGAGTGAAGCTCACTCTATTCCTCGAGAATTTATGAGCTATATGAAGCAGATGCGATCTAAAGCAGCCTATCCCTTAGACCTGTTTCAGTCTATAATAAATTCCTCCACAACAAATAAATCTGAAAGTTTGTCAGTGGGGAGGCTTTTCCAGTGATATCACAGTTTTCCTGCTTCATTGCTGAAGTCCTCACTGATGAGATCAAAAGCTGGAAACATAATATGAAGCATGTGTGAAAACACACAACTTCCCACCTCCGATATTTCGTATCTAAAGGTTCCCTCAGAGCCAACAGGATCACTGAGGGACAAAATGGATCAGAAAATATCATTCTTCAGCTCCAGCTGTGATGACACAGCTCTCTGGCATGACCGAATCATGCTATGGCTGTAGTCAAGGACCCAGTGGATTTCCAGGGACACGTCTTGGCTCAGGGTGACTTTGAGTGTTTTCAGTCCTTTTGTCTAGTGCAGAGTTTTGTTTGCTGATCTTCATTGTTTTTGAAATATTGTTTGATTATAGGGAAGGGCCTATGTTGAGTAGGTTAAAATATAAGCTCATAGTCAATACAAAAAGAGCTTAGCTCAGGGGAGAAGATGTCAGCCTATGCAGTGTGATTTCTTGGGGAAAGAACCTATTCCTCAAAGCAGAGTCCTTTTCAGTTAGCGTCTTAAACTTCTATAGACACACTTTATTTAGCCAGGCAAAGCCTTATCTATATTCACATTTATAACTAAAATGTTCTATCAGAAAAAAATAGGTATCTAACCCAATTATGGGCTTCCCCAGTGGCTCAGCAGTAAAGGCTACCTGCAGTGCAGGAGCTGCAGGAGACAGGGATTCAATCCCTGGGTCGGGAAGATTCCCTGGAGGAGGGCGTGTCAACTCACTCCAGTATTCTTACCTGGAGAATCCCATAGGCAGAGGAGCCTGGAGGGCTACAGTTCATGGGGTTACAAAAAGTCTGACAAGATTGAAGCGACTTAGAACGCATGCAGGCAATCCAATTATATTCAAATTACAAGTTCAGAATACTATAGGTTAAGTTAGGACAGTGGATCTCAAATTTTACTATACATCACAATCATCTGCAGGTGTTTTTTAAAACATAGATTTTTGGACTTCACCCTGAGAGTCTCTAATTTAGTAAGTCTGGAGTCAAGCCTGAGAACATGCATTTTCAAAAAGTTCCCAGGTGATCCTGATGCTGCTGGTGTGTGAACTATAGTTTAAGAGTCACTGGGCTGATGGTCCCCAAGTTTTTTTTCTCCACACTCACACACCTGGGCTTAGGACATGGAGGATGGGTTGCTCTCCTGTCAGCAACAGGGGATCATCAGGGCGGTGATCCTGGCTGCGTTTTAAAAGCACTTTGGAGCTTTAAAAAATGTCATTCAGGATTGTACCTTAGACCAAAGGACTTGGAACACCTGGAGGATGGCCTCAGGCCTGGGAATTTTGTTTTTAATTCCCCAGGTAATTATAAAGTGCAACCAGGGTTGAGAATCTTCACTAGCATGAGATCCTCTTGGGAGCGTCTGAGGCAGAGATTCCCAGTTTAACACCACTCCATCAGGTATTTTTGGATTTCACTGGTGGCTCAGATGGTAAAGAATCTGCTTGCAATGAAGGAGACCCAGGTTGGATCCCTGGGTCAGGAAGATCCCCTGGAGAAGGAAATGGCACCCCACTCCAGTATTCTTGCCTGGAGAATCCCATAGACGGAGGAGCCTGGTAGGCTGCAGTCCATGAGGCTGCTACAAGTCGGACATGACTGAGCGACTTCACTTTCACTTTTCACTTTCATGCGTTGGAAAAGGAAATGGAAACCCACTCCAGTGTTCTTGCCTGGAGAATCCCAGGGACGGGGGAGCCTGGTGGGCTGCCATCTATGGGGTCGCACAGAGTCGGACACGACTGAAGCGACAGCAGCAGCAGCAGCAGCCAGTGTTTTTGCCTGGACAGAGGAGCCTGAATGGTTACAGTCTATGGATTCTCAGAGTCAGACATGATTGAGCAACTAACACTTTCACTTTATTTTCTTTCTCAGGTATTTTTAATACATCTTCATGGGGTAATATACCTTCAGTCCATTTTATAACCAGATTGAAAATCACTAGATAACAATGTTTAAAAGTTAAGGTGTGAACACGTGCAGAATCAGGCCACTCCAGAAGTTCTCTTGCTCTTTGTCCATCCCCTGCTCAGCCAGCCCTGCCTTACCGACACCCTACTCATGTGAACATGCTTGCCCCCTGTCTCAGTGTGACTGTTCTAAACCTTAGGCCAGAATGACTCCACCTGCTAATTTATTAAAGGAAAACATCTGCCCTCATGATGGTCATTAACCTGAGGGGCTGGGAGGGATGTCGTTCAGCTGCTTGTTTCCTGGGTAGCTGATGAGTCCATCTGAGGTCAATTTTTCCTAGAAACGGTAGCCTCCTCCCTGCTGCCCCCTCTCCTCCTGCCTCGCCACCACACCAAGAGCGAAGATTGCTGCCACATTCTGCCTACTGTCTGTTGTACAGTGGCATGTTGCCCCAGCACCTTTTGCTGCAGACGTGTACAATCCCCTCCTCAATAAATCATTGCGGTCTCTGTCTCTGTCTACACACTCTATTTGGCCTCCAGGCTGGGCAAATACAAGGCTTGCAGGTTTGTGGGTGCAGCCTAACAACATGACATTCCCAAAAGCTAAATGGTCCGTGGCACTTGTCTAAATTCTTTTATGATTGTCATTTTCCTTTTTTTTTGTTGTTGTTCCTATAATTGATTAGGAGAAGGATAAGTTACAAGCTGGGAGTAGCAGTAAGATAAAGGAACTGGAATAAATATGATTGCTTCCTTCTTCTGGCCTTTTCTCCTGCCCCACTTTTACCCCTACAGTCTCCTTCTGTGTCTGCTGATATCTGGACTAGAGGAAAGGCTGGGCCCCATTGGCTAAGATAGATGACCTGGAGCATCCTGAGAACTGCTGCTACCTGAGGCCTTTTGACACTGAGAATGTGGACCCCAGAAACAGGGGAGGTCAGAATGAGTGTTACAGTGACAGGCCCCTGGCTCCCAGAGACACCTGGAGCCAAAGCTACGTGATCTCTTAACACTAACTGACTCAAAATCAGATGTTGGTAGACAGTGACCCTGAAATCTACAGTTTCCCATTGCCATACTAACAGTGCCTGAGTGACTAAGTGCAAGGTACCTATCTTCATGGTGTTTCAAGTTTCCCCACATATACAATGAGGAAAGCATGCTAATCTATCTACCAGAGGAGATATTTTAAGACCAATCAACATGTTCTTGCTGCTGCTGCTGCTAAGTCTCTTCAGTCATGTCCGATTCTGTGTGACCCCATAGACGGCCTCCCACCAGGCTCCTCTGTCCCTGGGATTCTCCAGGCAAGAACACTGGACTTACACTATGGTAAAACAAAAAAATGAAAAATACTCATCAGTTCAGTTCAGTCGCTCAGTCGTGTCCAACTCTTTGTGACCCCGTGAACTGCAGCACACCAGGCCTCCCTGTCCATCACCCACTCCCGGAGTTCACACAAACTCTTGTCCATCGAGTCAGTGGTGCCATCCAGCTATCTCATCCTCTGTCGTCCCCTTCTCCTCCTGCGCCCAATCCCTCCCAGTATCAGGATCTTTTCCAATGAGTCAACTCTTCGCATGAGATGGCCAAAGTATTGGAGTTTCAGCTTTAGCATCAGTCCTTCCAAAGAACACCCAGGACTGGTCTCCTTTAGGATGGACTGGTTGGATCTCCTTGCAGTCCAAGGGACTCTCAAGAGTCTTCTCCAACACCACAGTTCAAAAGCATCAATTCTTTGGCACTCAGCTTTCTTCACAGTCCAACTTTCACATTCCTCAGCTATATTCTTTGCATTAGAACATACTGCCATTTTTAAACTTCACACTATTTCTAGACACCTAATTCTACCTTTATAAATATCCAGGAATTCTAGAATTTGTAATTCTTTAATTATAACTTTAATACATGTACATATAATTCAACCTTCTGCATAACAAGCAGTCCATAAATATTTGTTGACTAAATGATGGATGATGGGTCAATTGACTAAATGAAGGCATTTCAAAATCAGATATATCACTAATAAATAAAATCACAAGTTGTTACTCTAAGTGAATAACTCAGTGACTATTTCCTAAGCTGAATTAATTACCAGAGTCTATAACAACTCTGCATTAGAGATATTAAATATGTGAAATACGTAATAAATTTCCAAAGTGATCAATATATTCACGGCTGAGTTTGAGGCAACAGAAACAGAAAAAGTTAACAACCATGTTAATGAACAAGTTTTTCTTGCTGTGCTCTGACCAGAAGAATGTAATCCCCAGAACTCCTACTCTGCTTTCCTTTCTCTTGTTTTCCATAGAATTTAGCCCTTTCCAACATACTATATAACTGACTTACATGTTAGGTAAACCAATTGGCTCTTGGAATTCACAGCTATATGGTGAAATCCCATTGACCATTGAAAAATGAGGAGGTTAGGGACACACATGCACTGAGATATCTGAGTTTAACTTTCTAGTCAGCCTTCCACATCCAAGTTTCCACATTCATGGATTTAATCAACTGAAGATGATGTAGTGCTATTTATTGTGGGTGGGGTAGAAATGTTTAAGTTTAAACCTGTATTGTTCAAGGGTCAACTGTGTCAGTTTTCTTGAAACTTCTACATTTTTCTTCATATGATCTCATACTTGGTATGAGCCTATTGGATTACAGGACCCAGAAAGAAGCTCACTTTTAAAAATATGCAGGTTTTAGGTGGCCACAAATTTAAGGTGTAAATAATGTGTTCCTGAAACCCCAAAACCTATGTATGGCCCACAGTAATACATGCAATCTAGCGTAAAGGAAATAATGTTTTAATGTATACTTCACTGGTCAGAATGAATTTAGAATACTCTATGTTCATTTTTAGACAACTTTATTTTGATGAGACAGACCTAAGCTGCACAGCAATTAGGTAAAACAGAACTCACAGTGAATCTTCATCTAAAAGACTGTGTTAGGATGGGCATGATAGCTGAGACCTCTGGTATTGAAAAGGCAGTCTGTACAGCATATCTTCATCAGCTCAGGTCACTATAACAAAATACTGTAGTGTGTGTGTGCTAAGCCACTTTAGTTGTGTTTGACTCTTTGTAATCCTATGGACTGTAGCCCAACAAGCGCCTCTGTCATCAGATTTTCCAGGCAAGAATACTGGAGTGAGTTGCCATTTCCTCCTCCAGGGGTGTCTTCCCGACCTAGGGATTGAACCCATGTCTTTTATGTCTCTTTCATTGGTTCTTTACCACTAGCGCTACCTGGGAAGCCCCCAAATACTGTAGACAGAGTGACTTAAATGCAGAAATTTATTTCTTACAGTTCTGGTGGCTAGAAGTTCAAGATCAAAGTACCAGTCTATTCAGTTTCTGTTGAGAGCTCTCCTTGTGGCTTGCGGATGGCTGTCTTCTCACTGAGTCCCCACATGGCCTTTTCTCACTCAGTGTATGCAATGGAGAGAAGGAGCTCTTTCTTCCTCTCTCCTTATAAGACCACTAGTCTTATTAGATTAGGATGCCACCCTTATCACCCCATTTGGGGCTTCCCTGGTAGCTCAGCTGGTAAAGAATACACCTGCAATTCAGGAGACCCTGGTTTGATTCCTGGGTTGGGAAGATCCCCTGGAGAAAGGGAAAAGATACCCATTCCAGTATTCTTGGGCTTCCCTGGTGGCTCAGGTAGTAAAGAATCCGCCTTTTATGCAGGATACCTGGGTTGGGAAGATCCCCTGGAGGAGGGCATGGCAACCCACTCTAGTATTCTTGCCTGGAGAATCTCCATGTACAGAGGAGCCTGGCGGGCTGCAGTCCACAGGGTCACAAAGAGTCAGATATGACTGAGCGACTAACCACAGCACAGCACAGTTGTAAGTCACTGTAAGAAAACTTTCTAGCAAAACTTTTCAACAATGAAACCAATCCCCCACCCTTTGAGACTGTGGCCTTCCTATCACTGGAAGCAGTAACTCAGTTTAAAGAACCATTTTCCCAGTGATGTTAGAGAGGGGATTTCTAAACGATCAGTTTAGAGAAGAAGACTGCTAGGCTCTCCCCAACTCAAAACTTCTACCTTGTTTAAACTTTTATAATATTGCTGTTTTACTAGTTTCTCCCNTTCAAGATCAAAGTACCAGTCTATTCAGTTTCTGTTGAGAGCTCTCCTTGTGGCTTGCGGATGGCTGTCTTCTCACTGAGTCCCCACATGGCCTTTTCTCACTCAGTGTATGCAATGGAGAGAAGGAGCTCTTTCTTCCTCTCTCCTTATAAGACCACTAGTCTTATTAGATTAGGATGCCACCCTTATCACCCCATTTGGGGCTTCCCTGGTAGCTCAGCTGGTAAAGAATACACCTGCAATTCAGGAGACCCTGGTTTGATTCCTGGGTTGGGAAGATCCCCTGGAGAAAGGGAAAAGATACCCATTCCAGTATTCTTGGGCTTCCCTGGTGGCTCAGGTAGTAAAGAATCCGCCTTTTATGCAGGATACCTGGGTTGGGAAGATCCCCTGGAGGAGGGCATGGCAACCCACTCTAGTATTCTTGCCTGGAGAATCTCCATGTACAGAGGAGCCTGGCGGGCTGCAGTCCACAGGGTCACAAAGAGTCAGATATGACTGAGCGACTAACCACAGCACAGCACAGTTGTAAGTCACTGTAAGAAAACTTTCTAGCAAAACTTTTCAACAATGAAACCAATCCCCCACCCTTTGAGACTGTGGCCTTCCTATCACTGGAAGCAGTAACTCAGTTTAAAGAACCATTTTCCCAGTGATGTTAGAGAGGGGATTTCTAAACGATCAGTTTAGAGAAGAAGACTGCTAGGCTCTCCCCAACTCAAAACTTCTACCTTGTTTAAACTTTTATAATATTGCTGTTTTACTAGTTTCTCCCTGAATTGTCTTCCTCTCAAAAGATTGAAACCATAAGTGGCTACATTGGCATAAGAAGAAAAGTCTAGTAGAAGGCTTAGAACAACACAATTCAAACAATTTTGAATTAAGTAAAATTTCACAATTCTTGGTTTTGCAAAGAGCAATGAGATATCTATGAGTCTCATCTAGATTTTGCTTGAATTTATGATTTTGTGTGGGGTTGGGAGGAAGCGGTTTAAGTAAACTCTTAAGCTGCACCCCAAACACTGCTTACTATCAGTTTCTTAAGAAACTCAAGAGGTTAAATCTGATTTTATGAATAAGGTGGGAGCTATCTGATATGTAAGATCATTCCAAACCTAGTCTTGGTAAACTTTAGGTAGAAAAAACTAAGAAAAGTATACTAGATTAAGAAAGAAAAACAGGAATATTCTTTCACTGCTTTTCTTCCAGAAATTACACAGCCTTCTACTATGACTGCCAGATGTAATAAATTTTCGACAAAAATTTTTAGTTCTAGATGAATCAGAAGTACTTGGCAACTAACACTATTTATTAATTCTGAACTCTGTTTTACTGTGAACTGCATTATGGTCAAAGTTTTAAAAATAGAATATTTTAGATTAATATACATGTTTCATACTTTCATAAAAATTATGTCAATAAACATGAGACATTAAATGAGTTATTTGCAACTGATGCCTTACAGCTTAGTAAAGTGGTAAAGAACCCACCTGCCAATGCAGCAGACATAAAGAGACTCGGGTTTGATCCTTGGATTGGGAAGATCCCCTGGAGGAGGGCATGGCAAGCCACTTCAGTATTCTTGCCTGGAGAATCCCCATAGACAGAGGAGAATCCTCATAGACATAGGAGTCTGGAGGGTCTCAGTCCATAGGGCCGCAAAGAGTTGGATACAACTGAAGGATGTAGCTTAATAAAATGAGTTATACTGTTAAGAACATTAAGCAAAAAGGGTATCAAAAGCTATATTTATTTTATTTTATGAATAGAGGATAGTTTCCTAATTAAGAGCAATGCTCCTACCACACATCAGTCAGGACCCAACAGTATAAAATATGATTGATATTTTTGGGTTTTCCCCCTCTTTTACACCCTTGGACACAGGACAAAGAAGAGATTTCCCAGTTGAAATACATACTTTACTGATAGATCCTAGCCTGGACTCACTTGTAGGGAAAGGTCTCCGTCTTCAGATAATGGCTTCATCCAGCAACTAAACAGTGCCAGTCAGATATATCTGACTATATCTTATAGTCAGATAATCATGCAGTTTATATGTGAAAGTGACCAGGGAACTTTTGAGAGTAAAGGAGACATAATCACACTGGCTTAACAGACATAAACAGGAACTGGATGCCAGATAAACGAGTACATTTAGTGGCCGTATCCATAGCAGACATTGTGATCGAGGCCCCAATCTCCGTTTCACCCCCAACATGAATAATCATTCTAAGATAGTGCTTCCCAAAGTGTGGTTCCAGACCAAGTAGTACTAATCATACAGCAACTTGTTAGAAATGTAAATTCCAACCCAAGACCTACTGAGCCAGAAACTCTGAGGGCGAACAAGATGGCAATATGTGTTTGTATGAGCCCTCCAGGTGAGTCCAACGCAGACTGAGGTTTGAGATCCACTGATACAAGCCATTCATAATATTCAATTTCCTTCAATGATGGGTTTAGGAACAGGCAGGCCCAAAGCCAGTTTGAGCCAATGAAATACATAGACAGGTTAGTTTGAGATTTTTGGTAAAGATAAATCAATCATTCTTTTGTTGGATATGAACAAGGGAATATATTGCCTGACTGTTAAATGTGACACTGGGAACTGCAGAGCAAAGACATGAAAATCTGGCACTGTTTAGTTGCTGGATGAAGCCATCAGAAGCCCCTCCAACTTCTGGACTATATTAAAGAATTAATGTGTGGAAGCCATTTCTGGCCCAATGAGCAGAAAGCATCCTTACACACTAGTACTCATTCCTACTTTTCTTGAACCTACCTTGGCACTAAACCTTCTCCCACAATGCCATCCTTTCTCACCTTTCTCCCTTCAATCCTGGCCCATTTTCACATAGTCAAATTCCATTCCTCTTTCAAAGTCCAATTCACCCCCTCCTTCATAAAGTTCGTCCTGACTTCCCCACCCCAAATTGTCTCCTCTTCTTTAGAATTCACTTACTTTCTGAGCCACCGATTTGTTTTCATCATATGCTATCTTCTATCACTTTAAGTGCCTTATTATCTGTAAGTCCCTGGCACCTGGCTTTATGTGTGGCATTCCAGCCATGCTCAGGAAATATTTCCTACAGATGGTGGTTCCGTTGGTCTATGGTGGTAAGAGTTGGTGTGCCACCAGTTGCTGTCACAGTTGTTGTTGTTAGCAACTGTTCCCCATCTCCAGGTCACAGACATTCCTTGGTTTATGACCACCTCATCAAACCCTGCCTTGTGACTTCCCTAGTGGTCCAATGGTTGAGAATCCACCATCCAATGCAGGGGTCATGGGTTCTATCCCTGGTCAGGGAACCAAGATCCCACATGCCATAACTAAGCCCAGAAGCCACAACTAGAGAGGCCTGCACACTGCAACTATTCAGCCCTGGCACTCCAGACCCCATGCTCCACACCAAGAGAAGCCCCTGTGCACCACAAGACCCGGCACAGCCAAAACAAAGAAAAACCGTGACTTAATTACAATGCTAATCCTGTGGTGGCCTAAAACCAGGGTTAGACAACTTTATGACGCCTATTAGCCAGAAACTCCAGCAGCAGAAAGACACAGGTAACCAGATAAATGCTTGGTCACCCTTCCAGGACAGGACTTCACTGCACTGATGCAGCTCTACATGGTGAGTAGGAAATGGAGTTTCTAGATCATCGTTAGCACCCAACCCCTTCTCTGCATTTGCTTTCTTCAGAATCTGGAATCCACCAGTGGGGTTTTGTTTGGTGGCAGGAAGCTAGGTTGTGAGAAGGTAGAGATTACTCGGGCTTCTAAGAAGACAGTACATCTCAGTGTTTGAGGATGTGGGTTTTAGAGTCAGACTACCTGGATTAGACTCTCAGTGAAGACTGCTATCTACTTATAATCTTGGGCAAGTCATTGGACTGCTCTGACTCTCAGTTTCCTCGTCTATAAAATGGGATGATACTCATACCTATCTCATGTTCTGACATGCAAAATAAATAAGATCATGTATGTGAAATCCTTGGCATCATGCCTGACACATAGTAGATAGCAGTTATTGTTAGGAACCCAGCTTCTCTGTGGCTCAGTGCTGGCTTCCCTGCTCTTTGTGGTTGTGGGATGTGAAGGGTCTAGTACTTCCCTTTTCACAGACAAGGCAGTGAGTGAACAGTCCAGAGAGGAAGTGGAGTCTCACATGCAGTAGAGAGAGCAGGCTTGGCCCTGGCTTTCTGCCTGCCTGGCAGCTGTGGTTTAACATCTGAATGTAAACACTACCAGTGTCCTCCTTAGCACCACACTTCCACCCCCTCCCCACCTCCCCACCCACTACCTTCTCACAGAAGCCATGCACAAAGCAAGGAAGTTCTGCAGTTGCTACTAACTCCCTACATCTCCTTAGCTCTTTGTGGTCCGTGTCTCATTTGGCCCTCACACCATCCCTGTGCAGTACCCAGGCGCGGCCTTTGTTAGTCCCATGTTACCCATTAGGAAAGTGAAATTCAGAGAGATTATGTGAATTTCTCTTCCAAAAGCTGAACAGCCAGGACTCAGAGATGCTCTGACCCTTGGTCATTTGCCCACCCGCTTCACAGCTCATATGCCTATCACATGGAATGAGGTTTTCCAAAGGAAAGCATAATGTGTATGTTCTACATGTAAGATACTTGAAGTCAAACTGTAGAATAGTAAACGTTTTCTCACCTTCCTCTCCAGGATCTTTTGCTCAGTACTCAAGTATGTGTACTGCTTCCAGGAAACACAGGTAGTTATCCAAAAAGTGTCTAATGTCGTGTTTTAGGGCTTCCCTTGTGGCTCAGTTGGTAAAGAATCCACCTGCAATGTGAGAGACCTGGGTTCGAACCCTGGGTTGGGAAGATCCCCTGGAGAAGGGAATGGCTACCCACGCCAGTATTCTGGCTTGGAGAATTCCACAGACTGTATAGTCTGTGTTGTGTTTTAACCCTAAGCTGTAATCAAATCCTATTTAACTTGAGTGCCCAAATCTCTACTTCTTGTGTTTATTCAAACCAAAGTTTCCATATATGACTAGGTATAATGATTCTTTTCCTTCCCTTCAAGTTCCAGGCAGGAACATGAAGTGTTTGGAAAGATTTGGAGAGTTGGGGTCACCGCAGTGTGAATTCACTGTAGCAAGGAACATTCCAAGCACTTATCTGAAGTAGAGAATTTTAACAGTGTGAATTGTGTTAAGCAAGAAACTCCGCTTTAGGACAACTAATTTTGGGGGCAGAAGTTTTGTTTTCAAATTAGCTAGGAACTAAAGATATGGCCATCAGTGAGGCAATCAGTCTTTGTCCCTGAGTCATCCATACTAAGTGGTAGAAAGAACACAGGTTTCATTGCTTTACCAACCCGGCTTAGAATCCTGGGTCTGACATTTACCAGATCTGTCACCTGGAATAAGCTCCCTAGTCTCTCTGAGCTTTGATTTTAGTAAAATGGGAAACCAGTACCAACTTTCCAGATTGGTGGAAAAATAAAGTTACCTTAAGTAGAATACCTGTCACATAATACATGATTAACTCCTAATGGTGGGCATAATTTCTTATCCTAAACAATTAACAAGAATTATACTATTTAGGCAGTGTTTCCTAAATAATATCCTTAAGATGATACAATGTATGATATCAGAACAATCTATCTCTGACCTCTATCAAGTTCAGCCAGTTACTCAAAACCCTCAAATATTTATAGACAAAAGACTCTGTATTTCCATGTAATGGGATCAGTTGAGGGTTTAACATCAGATCCAGGCTGCTCTGTATCATTGGGTCCTGTATCTTACCTACCTGGGACAATGGAAAGAGCCTAGGACCATGGGTTATCATCCCAATTCTGCCATTAACGACTTATTTGAACCACGGTCTAACTAGAAGCAGAGCAGGTCCCAATTTTCTCATCTGTAAAATAAGGTTGGATGTACAGTCAAATTTCTGAAGTATTTACCAATTCTTAAAAGTATTAACTTTTAATTATTAAGTATTATCCTGGAATTTGAAAGAATCCTGCCTTGGCTACTTTGCAAATGGGTGGCAAAAACTAGAAACATCAAAAAACACTACCACATCATTACCAAGGGCACCAAGTAAACAGATTGCAGTATGTGTGTATATGTGTCTGTCTGTGTGTCTACGTATAAAATCAGGATAGATATTTATGTTTGTTTTTTTAAAATGAGAGACTAGTACCAACATTTATGTTTTTGTTGTTATTTTGAGACCCTAAGCCACAGATCTCTACCAAGCTATCACAGTTCACTAGTCAATATGCAAGTGTTTGAATGGTTAAACTTAATAATAATAATAATTTTAATGACAATAATAACATACCTTAACATTAATATTTTTCTACATAAATCAGCTTTACATATACTATCTGATTTAGATTTCATAATAACTTGTATTTTTATAATTTTTTGAATACGGTTGATTTACAATGTGTTAGTTTCAGGTATGCAGCAAAGCAAACTCTATATCTACATATATATATAATGTGGTGAAAAAAGTGAAAATGTTAGTCGCTCAGTCACGTCCAGCTCTTTGTGACCCCATAGACTGTAGCCTACTAGGCTCCTCTGTCCATGGAATTCTCGAGGCAAGAATAGTGGAGTGGGTAGCCATGCCCTACTCCAGGGGCTCTCCCCAACCTAGGGATTGAACCCATGTCTCCCACATTGCAGGCGATTCTTTACTGTCTGAGCCATGAGGGAAGCCCCATATATATGCAAACTCATTCTTCTTCAGATTCTTCTCTCATATAAGTTATTAGAAAATACTGAGTAGTTCCCTGTGCTGTGCTGTAGGTTCTTGCTAGTTATCTACTTTACATATAGTAGTGTGTATATGTTAATCCCAATCTCCTAAATTATCACTTCTCCCAAAGTTTCCCTTTTGGTAACCATAAATTTGATTTGGAGATCTCCAAGTCAATTTCTGGCTTGTAAATAAGTTCATCTGTATCATTTTTCATTTGATTTCACATACGAAAGTGAAAGTAAAAGTTGCTCAGTTGTCTCCAACTGTTTGCGACCCCAGGGACTATACAGTCCATGGAATTCTCCAGGCCAGAATACTAGAGTAGGTAGCCATTCTCTTCTCCAGGGGGTCTTCCCAACCCAGGGATCGAACCCAGGTCTCCCACATTGCAGGCGGATTCTTTACCAGCTGAGCCACCAGGGAGGCCCAGATTTCACCCATAAGTGATATTGTATGATATTTGTCTTTCTCTGTCTGACGTAGTTCACTTAATATGATACTCTCTAAACCCATCCATGGTGCTGCAAATGGCATTATTCCATTCTTTTTTATGGCTGAGAAAAATTCCATTGTACATCTGTACCACATCTTCTCAATTCATTCCTCTATTGACGGACATTTAGGTTGCTTCCATGTCTGGGCTAAAGCGTGTTGCAATGACTGTTGCACATATCTTTTTGAATTATGGTTTTCTCCAGATATATGCCCAAGAGTGTGATTGTTGGATCACATGGTATTTCTATTTATAGTTTTTTAAGGAACCTCCATACTGTTCTCTATATGGCCATAATAACTTATGGAAAGAGATTATATTCCCATTTTACAGATGAGGAAATGGAGGTTCAGATGAGACCTTCCTTAAGTTAGTGATCTGCCTAAAGTTACTAGATCTGAGAAGTGGTAGAGCTGTTTGGTCTTCTGTCTCTTCTCAGACCCATAATATAAACACCAAATCGTTACTAATTGCCCCTCATGTGAAAGGCGTCTGTCTACCTCTATTCACCTAACTGGTTGCTTCCATCCAGGCCCAGCAGAACAGAAATCAGAGCCAATAGCTGCCCACTGCTTGGCCAGTGCCTTGCACCATCACGCATAATGCAATCACTATGAACTTCGCTTAGAAACTAACACACAAAGCGTCAAGTCATCTGAGAGCACAAAACAGTGATTAATAGTTCTCCATATTTGTATAGTTCCCACTCTTCTAGAATGTTAGCTTTACAAATACTATCATATAACCAACCCCCACCCAACCCCTGCCAAGGCAGTGTTAATGATGTGACCTGTTTCCTTATGTGTGAAAGGTCCAAGTAGAATACTGGAACTTGTTACTTGCCTTAAAGAAGAAAATATTTTGTTTGGCACGTATTGACTGTTAATCCACAAGTTCAACCTGCCTATTCTACTTAGGAAAAGCACAAATGAGTATGGACCCACAAATTCAGGATCTAAAATATTCTGTCCAAATCCAAGATAAATTGGCCCTCTTGCAAGTGAAAATCCAACCAAAGTGAAAAACACTTCGCACAGAGGCGATACTGTATGTCTTCAGAGACTGATGCCAGGGCCATGCTGGGGGTTTTCAGAGTCATGCAGTGGCAGCTCCTTCCACCCATAACTTGTCATAATCCTGATTAATTTATCCACACTGTTTGGTCTTTTTACTCAAGCTATAGAGTCTCTCAGGTCATGAAGAAGTATATGATGGTGTCTACAGTTTTTTCTGTTGGGGATAACGGTGACGAAGCAAAAGAGGCTGAATACTGCTGGGAACTTAGAACCTACATTCTCCTCATCCTCTCCCCTCACAAACCAGACCCCAAAAGCCATGCAAAGAGGGACTTGAAGCTTGGCTGTAAGAGAGGCAAGAGTAGTGGGGAGCAAAAGAAGACATACAGATGGTAGTAGTCACATGAAAAGACACTTGACCTCACTAATTATTAGAGAAATACTAATAAAAACTGCAATGAGGTACCACCTCAAAGCAGTCAGAATGGCCATCATTAAAAAGTCTACAAATGCAAATGCTGGAGAGGGTGTGGAGAAAAGGAAACTGTCCTACCCTGTAGGAAGGAATGTAAATTGGTGCGGCCACTATGGAAAATAGTATGGAGTTGCCTCAGAAAACTAAAAATAGAATTACCATATGATCCAATAATCCCACTCTTGGGTATATACACAGGCAAAACTATAATTCAAAAAAAGACATGTATCCTAGTGTGTTCATAGCAGCACTAGTCACAACTGCCAACAGAAGCAACCTAAATGTCCATTGACAGATGAGTGGATAAAGAAGATGCGGTACATATATACAATGGAATACTACTCAGTCATAAAAAAGAAAAACAATGCCACATTTGCAACAACATGGATGCAGCTAGAGATTAACATACTAAATGAAGTAAGTCAGAAAGAGAAAGGCAAATACCATATAATATCACTCATATGTAGAATCTAAAATATGGCGCAGATGCACCTATCTATGAAAGAGAAACAGGCTCACAGACATAGAGACTTGTGGTTGCCAAGGCAGGGGAGAGGGAGAGAGATGAACTGGGAATTGGAGTTAATAAATGCAAACTATTACATTTAGAATGTGTATTAAGGTCCTACTACCACGGAGAACCATATCCAACCTCCTGGGATAAATCATAATTGAAAAGAATAGTTAAAAATATCTGTGTGTGTATAAAACTGAGTCACTTTTCTATATAACAGAGATTGGAACGACATTGTAAATCTACTGTACTTCAGTTAAAAAAAAAAAAAAAGAGTAGTGGGAGCAGCCAGGCAGCTGTCTCTTTCCAAGACCACACCCAGGCTAATTTGAAATTACTATACCTTCCAGGCGGGCTTCCCAACTGGCACTAGTGATAAAAAAAATCCACCTGCAAATGCAGGAGATGCAGGAGATTTGAATTCGATCCCTGGGTCAGGAAGATTCCCTGGAGGAGGGCATGACCACCCACTCCAGTATTCTTGTCTGGAGAATCCCATGGACAGAGGAGCCTGGCAGACTACAGTCCATGAAGTCACAAAGAGTTGGACATGACCGACTACATACGTATACCCTCCAGCTATGTCTATTGTTAGTACCTATATCAGAGGGATTTATTTGAAGATCTCTTAGAGCTAATAAACAGGTGATGAGTGTAGTCAGTAGAATGAGTTTCTAACAATATGGGAAATTGCTTGGGCTATAATGGTAGGATGAAGAAACAAAAAGTATATGGAAGTAAAAAATATTCTTAGAAAATATGAATAATTCTCAGCTGTAGGAGCATGGGTGTCACTGGTAATTGCCATTTCCTGCCCAGCATATATTCTCCCTCCATGAAATAACCCCCTGTATTTACTTTGGGGAACCATCCTCTCATTCTTAGACATGTCTCTTGTGTGAACTGCATAAGTGGAACCCAGCAAACTGAAGCTAATCAGTTTAGCTCATTCTCTTGCTCATGGTTTATGTGTGGACGTGCAACCTAATTAGAGCCAATGAGACATGAGGAGATGTTTGCCAGAGCTTTGGGGAAAGGCAAGCTTTCTCCCATTAAAATGGTGTAGTAATGTTAACTTTCAAACTTTTGCAGATATTTCGTCACCATAGGATGAAAATATGTAATGTCTCAGGTGACCACTTCATAGAGCCCAAGGCTCTATCTATACCATGAAAGCAGAGTAGAGAGATAAGAAGGAAGACGCATCCGTGGTACCAGTATTTGAGCCATTGGATCAAAGTTTTCCTGGAGCCTCTGGACTTCTCTCAGAAGTAGTACTGGGTTATTCTGTTATTTACAGCATAAGGAGCCCTGGCTGATCTAGACATTGATGCTGACTACATATTTTATATTATAAAAATAACTTTATAGACTATAATTTATAAATAGCTGTTTCCAGAGTGTTCAAGAGCACAGTCTCAGGATTCAAGTCCCAGATTCTCCATTTAGCAGCAGTGAGATCTTGGGAAAATTGCTTCACCACTGAGACTCAGTCTTTTTCTTTTTTTAATATTTATTTAATGGCTGCCCCAGGTCTTAGTTGTAATATGCAAGCTCTTAGCTGTGGGATTTGGGATCCAGTTCCCTGGCCAGGGATGGAACCCTGGCCCCCTGCATTGGGAGCATGGAGTCTTAGCCACCAGAGCACCAGGGAAGTCCCTCAGTTTTCCCATTTCTAAAACAGAGATAGTAACTATAGCAATTTCATAGAATTGTCATGAGAGTTGAGAATTAAGATATAAAGCACTTAGGAAAATGTCTAGCGCATAGTAAGCACTAAATGTTTGTTATTATCACTTTGATTTTCACACATAGTAAACCTTACTCATAGAAATTAGTGCCATGACATCCCTGAATGAGACGGAACAACATGACAGAACTCTGTGGCTAGAAAAGACTTTTCTCCAAAGCCTCTCTCAATACAATTTGATAAGCTCAAAATGGTCTTCCTTGGAGGCTCAGTGGTAAATATCTGCCTGCAACGCAGGAGACACGGGTTCCATCCCTGGGTCAGGAAGATCCTTTGAAGGAGGAAATGGCAAGCCACTCCAGTATGGAGAATCCCTTGGACAGAGGAGCCTGGGGGGCTACAGTCCACGGGGTCACAAAGAGTCGGACGTGACTGAAGTGACACAGCACGCACAGCAGCTCAAAAATAATGAAAATCATTTGAAAGCATTTACAAGACGTGTAGTGAGGTGACAATGCAGCGTCATGAAATAATAGACTTTCAGCAAAACAGACTTAGGTTTCCATCTCCACAAACAAATTTCTGTGTGTCCACGGCCAGTTGTTTGAACTCCCAGGGCTTTTGCTTTCTGATATATAAAATGGGAATGACAACAGTTTCCATATTGGTTTATTGCAAAGGTTAACTGGGACATAAAGTACCTAATATGGTGAGTTCTTATCACATAGCTATGCTCAAGAAAATGGTCACTGTTATGATTACCCTTGTTAGTCAGGCAGTGAAAATTTATCTCTGATCAGTTAGAGCATGCAGCATAATGTATTTCTACCTAGAAAAAAAATTATCTTTTTCAAAAAAAAAAATCAGAATCACAGTCTAAATGGTTTAGAATAGCTATCTGCATTTGAAGTTGGATTATTTAGTTCATCTGTACAGCCCATGAGGTCGAAAGAGTCAGACACAACTTAGTGACCAAACAAAAAAACAACAAGCTAGTCATTAGAGAGATTTAAAGATATTCCCTGGTGGCTCAGAGGTGAAGAATCTGCCTGCAATGCAGGAGATGCAGGTTCGATCTCGGAATCAGAAAGATCCCCTGGAAGAGGAAATGGCAATCCATTTCGGAATTCTTGCCTGGAAAATACCAATCCATGGGGTTGCAAAAGAATCAGACACGACTGGAAGACTAAATAACAAGCAACAATAGCTTTCTTATCACCTCCTACCAGGTAAACACTTCAGAGCTATTGCTCATTCTTTCATTTCTTGTTCTGCCTTCACATACGCAGCAAAAGACAGGATATAGAAAAACATTTGTGATTATGATGTTAAGAGGGAAGAGAGTGTAAGAGAAAGGAAAGCATGAAGAAAGCCAAAAAGGGGAGAGATGTGTGACAGGGCTCCTCCCTCCCACAGCTGCACAACCCACTAGTGGGTGAGCCACAAAAGAAATTTGGTGCCAGGCAGCTTTTTCAGTTTTCCCCTTTATTTACCACAATAGAGAGTGTGGCCTACCTTGAATGTCACTGGGAAATTTTCCACATGACCTCTGAGGCTCAGTCCCAAGTCAATCAACCCCTGGGAAAATATCCCATTCTAAGCTCTGGCCCGGGGAAGGCAATGGCACCCCACCCCAATACTCTTGCCTGGAAAATCCAATGGACGGAGGAGCCTGGTGGGCTGCAGTCCATGGGGTCGCTAACAGTCGGACAGACTGAGCGACTTCACTTTCACTTTTCTCTTTCATGCATTGGAGAAGGAAATGGCAACCCACTCCAGTATTCTTGCCTGGAGAATCCCAGGGATGGGGGAGCCTGGTGGGCTGCCGTCTATGGGGTCACACAGAGTCGGACATGACTGAAGTGACTTAGCAGCAGCAGCAAGCTCTGGCCTAGGTGATGGTGTTGTTTAGTTGCTAAGTCGTATCCAACTCTTTTGCAACTCCATGGACTGTAGACTCCCTGGACTAGAGTGAGTTGCCATTTCCTTCTCCAGGGGATCTTCCCAACTCAGGGATCAAACACATGTCTCCTTCACTGATAGGCAGGTTCTTTATCACTGACCCACCAGGGAAGCCCCTGGCGCAGGTACTTGAAAGCAAGTTTTCATCTACTTGATCTTTCCCCTCTTCTACAGCAGATATCGGACTACAGAAGTAGACGCTCTTCATTCCAGTGTGAATCCAGTATGACTTTATTCAGGTCAACACCTATGACTGTGTTGGCCAATGTGAGAAGAGGAAGCCTAGATTTGGAAGAGCTAAAAGCTTTATTCTGGTATGTTAAAATATTTTAGTATTCATTCCAAATTATGCTTTTTCTCTCTGCACTCCCCTTTCACTAAATTTTCCCCATTGCTTTAGAAAACTTAGTTCATCATTAGCAGAGAATCAAGTTGTCAGACTCTTAACATCCAAGTTCAGAAGATTTGATCCAGGTATAAGACAGAAGGACTTGGGAAAAGTGTGTACTGTTCAGTTTTAACTGCCCCTCTGCTAACATCAAGCTCCCATCCATCCCCATCTTCAGACTAGATAAAGACTTTGCGAGTTGAGGATCACAGAAGTGGATAAATGAGGGTAAGCAAGAGAATTCAAGGTACTGAAGGTGTAAGAAAGTGTCTTGCACTATGCCCCTTACCTTGAGGTTCGCTCCAAGGTGGGGCAAGATGATGAAGGCTCATGATGCTGTCAGGTATCTGTTACTGTATGAAATCCTGGGAAGTAAGAGCCTAGGAGATGTTTCTTAGTGCACAAGGTTGTGACAGTGGTGAGTTAAAGATGACCACACAGCGTGCTGCAGGCAGGGAGAGCCTGAGACAGCCTTTCTAAATCTCTAGCAGCCCCAGAGACACAGAGGCAAAGAGTTAAATGCCCCTCTGCCCCCCAAAAGGGCACAGAATTTAGCTGACAAAAGGCCCAAGAGGCTATGTAATTGAGACAACAAGTCATGAAAGTGGAAAGTGGCATGGAGTGTACATCAAGAGTCCAGCTGGGCCAAAGACATCTCCATAGGTGTCTAATGTGGGGGCGATGACACCTAAGCACAGGGCTATTGCTTATCTCAAGAGATGCCAGGGCATGTCAAGACTGAGGACAGAAGCTCTCTCCTACTGATGCAGAAGTCAGCTTATTCTGGAAAAAAGGAGATAGTGGATAATGTCTAGAATTGTTTGCATTCTTTTTCTGTGAGTTTCTCAGGGCCTAGAGCTGGGAGAAGTCAGAAAAGACTTCTGGAAGGAGGATATAACTCCCAAGATATGGAAGGAAACTGATCAAGTTAGATAAAGAGAATGAGGAAAGCTGGGATAGGCCAAGGGAGCAGCATAAGCTATCTTTGCTTGGCATGGAAGCAGGAAATTTTATGCTGGAGGCTGGCCCGGGCACCATTAGCAAACTGGTAATGTGATGGCCAGGAGTTATATTAGAGACAAGGCTAGAGAAGTGAGTAGAGGTCAGGTGAAGGGGGACTTTATGACTTACAAAAGGGGCTAAGGTAATAGGAAGGCATTGACAGACCCTCAAGGAGTGAGATGGTCAGATTTTCAGCACTGTGCATTTGGATGTGAGGGTTTCATTCTGGATATTTACTACTTCCTAACAAAACGTCAGTTCAGTTCAGTTGCTCAGTCGTGTCCGACTCTTTGTGACCCCATGAATCGCAGCATGCCAGGCCACCATGTCCATCACCAAACTCCAGGAGCCTACTCAGACTCACGTCCATCGAGTCAGTGATGCCATCCAGCCATCTCATCCTCGGTCGTCCCCTTCTCCTCCTGCCCCCAATCCCTCCCAGCATCAGAGTATTTTCCAATGAGTCAACACTTCGCATGAGGTGGCCAAAGTATTGGAGTTTCAGCCTTAGCGTCATTCCTTCAATGAGCACCCAGGACTGGTCTCCTTTAGGATGGACTGGTTGGATCTCCTTGCAGTCCAAGGGACTCTCAAGAGTCTTCTCCAACACCACAGTTCAAAAGCATCAATTCTTCGGTGCTCAGCTTTCTTGACAGTCCAACTCTCACATCCATACATGACTACTGGAAAAACCATAGCCTTGACTAGACGGACCTTTGTTGGCAAAGTAATGTCTCTGCTTTTGAATATGCTGTCTAGGTTGGTCATAACTTTTCTTCCAAGGAGTAAGTGTCTTTTAATTTCATGGCTGCAGTCACCATCTGCAGTGATTTTGGAGCCCCCAAAATAAAGTCTGACACTGTTTCCACTGTTTCCCCATCTATTTCCCATGAAGTGATCGGACCAGATGCCATGATCTTCGTTTTCTGAATGTTAAGCTTTAAATCCAACTTTTTCACTCTCCACTTTCACTTTCATCAAGAAGCTTTTTAGTTCCTCTTCACTTGCTACCCTAAGACCTTTGACAGAGTAGTACTTATTTCATTTCAAACCCTCTTGCTTTACTATGTGAAAGTGAAATTGCTCAGTCGTGTCCGACTCTTTGCAATCCCATGAACTGTACCCCCCAGGTTCCTCCATCCATGGGATTCTCCAGGCAAGAATACTGGAGTGGGTTGCCATTTCCTTCTCCAGGGGAATCTTCCTGACCCAGGGATTGGACCCAGGAATCGAACCCTTGTCTCCCGCATTGCAGGCAGACGCTTTAACCTCTGAGCTACCAGGGATAGTTATTCATTAAAATGTAATCAAATAAGAAACAACATTAAGACGTTTCTGCTAACATCTCAATTTTAAAATGACAGTCATAAAACTCTGGTATTACAGGTCTGAATATGGACAGCAATAATATGAGTGGCCTTGTATTAACTAGAAGGGAGGAGGAGGGGCTTTTTGAGGTTCTGGTCATGTTCTGGTTCTTGATCTGGATGCAAGTTATATGGCTGTATTCAGTTTGTGAACATTTTTCAAACTGTACTCTTATAGTATGCTCATTTTTCTGCATATACATTATCCTTAAGTAATATTTTAAATGTTTAAGCAATTTTGATTTGGTCTTTGTGTATGGTGTGAGGATGTGTTCTAACTTCACTGATTTACATGTAGCTGTTCAACTTTACTGTCTGAGCCACTATAGAAGCCCAGACTTTCCCATCACTACTCACTGAAGAGACAGTCTCATCTTCATTGTATTAATATATTCTGGCTTCCTTTGCCAAAGATTAATTGACTATAGGTGTGTGGGTTTATTTCTGGGCTCTCTATTCTGCTCCAGTGATCCATATGTCTGCTTTTATGCCAATACCATGCTGTTTTCATTACAGCAGCTTTGTATTCAGTAGCATTTTCGAAATGGAGATGTAATGTTGCTAAGTTTTGTTGCCATAAAATGAATTGTTCCTGTTTTCTAGCTTAGAAATTTACCTACAACTTAAGTTCATATTTCATTATAAACTTCTTTTATTAAGTGGATTACAATGTGCCTTAAATAGCTTCATTTTGAAACATATATTGAATTAATTACTTTTAATTCTTTTCAGTGAATTAGATGCTATTAGGTTCCAAAGATTTTAACACAAACAGCAATACTGTCTCTCCAGTTCTTTGAGCTGATGTTTAATTTTTTTAATTTTCCAAGGTATTTTATGCTAATAATGAAAAATATAAAACTACGAACAAAGCTAGTGGAGGTGATGGAATTCCAATTGAGCTATTTCAAATCCTGAAAGATGATACTGTGAAAGTGCTGCACTCAATATGTCAGCAAATTTGGAAAACTCAGCAGTGGCCACAGGACTGGGGAAGTCAGTTTTCATTCCAATCCCAAAGAAAGGCAATGCCAAAGAATGCTCAAACTACCACACAATTGCACTCATCTCACATGCTAGTAAAGTAATGCTCAAAATTCTCCAAGCCAGGCTTCAGCAATACGTGAACGGTGAACTTCTAGATGTTCAAGCTGGTTTTAGAAAAGGCAGAGGAACCAGAGATCAAATTGCCAACATCCACTGGATCATGGAAAAAGCAAGAGAGTTCCAGAAAAACATCTATTTCTGCTTTATTGACTATGCCAAGGCCTTTGACTGTGTGGATCACAATAAACTGTGGAAAATTCTAAAAGAGATGGGAATACCAGACCATCTGACCTGCCTCTTGAGAAATCTGTATGCAGGTCAGGAAGCAACAGTTATAACTGGACATAGAACAACAGACTGGTCCCAAATAGGAAAAGGAGTACGTTAAGGCTGTATATTGTCACCCTGCTTATTTAATTTATATGCATAATACCTCATGAGAAACGCTGGGCTGGAAGAAGCACAAACTGGAATTAAGATTGCCGGGAGAAATATCAATAACCTCAGATATCAGATTACACCACCCTTATGGCAGAAAGTGAAGAGGAACTAAAAAGCCTCTTGATGAAAGTGAAAGAGGAGAGTGAAAAAGTTGGCTTAAAGCTCAACATTCAGAAAACTAAGATAATACCATCTGGTCCCATCACTTTATGGAAAATAGATGGGGAAACAGTGGAAACAGTGTCAGACTTATTTCCTGGGGCTCCAAAATCACTGCAGATGGTGATTGCAGCCATGAAGTTAAAAGACGCTTACTCCTTGGAAAGAAAGTTATGACCAACCTAGATAGCATATTCGAAAGCAGAGACATTACTTTGCCAGCAAAGGTCCGTCTAGTCAAGGCTATGGTTTTTCCAGTGGTCATGTATGGATGTGAGAGTTGGACTGTGAAGAAAGCTGAGCGCTGAAGAATTGATGCTTTTGAACTGTGGTGTTGGAGAAGGCTCTTGAGATTCTCTTGGATTGCAAAGAGGTCCAAGCGGTCCATCCTAAAGGAGATCAGTCCTGGGTGTTCACTGGAAGCACTGATGCTGAAGCTCCAATACTTTGGCCACCTCAGGCGAAGAGTTGACTCACTGGAAAAGACCTGCTGCTGGGAGGGATTGAGGGCGGGAGGAGAAGAGGATAACAGAGGATGAGATGGCTGGATGGCATCACCGACTGGATGGACATGAGTTTGAGTAGGCTCCAGGAGTTGGTGATGGACAGGGAGGCCTGGTTTACTGCGATTCATGGGGTCGCAAAGAGTCGGAGACAACTGAGCAGCTGAACTGAACTGAGGGGACTGAACCTGTTAAAAGCAGGACCAAAAACTTAGAAGGAGGGAAACTTTTAAAAGAATAAGATTGTTCTTCTTGGGCATTTGGAAGAGAGGAAAAAGATACTCAAAAATGATGATCCTGGTTTTTCCAGGGAATAATGAAACAAGTCTCTGCAATAGTGTTGGGATAGAGCTGCCAGTTCAGGGAACTAGGTTATAACGCTGAAAAGGTGCCATGGTTGAAGGTCAAGGGAATTAAAGATACTAGTGAGAATGCAACTAAAATGGTTGATAAAAAGGTTCTCAGAATTTAGGAAGATAAGAGAAGGTGGGAAGTAGCTGATAAACTATGAGAAAAAAGATTGGAGGTCACACTAAGGACAAATGACAGACTCAAGAGGCAGAAGGTGGGTGGCTGTGGGTAGGGAGGGAAACTCACAATCCAAAATTTTGCAGGTAGTATACTTTCATCTGATGACTGGCCTCAAGGTGTGGCTACACGTGTGGGTTCCTGATATAGAGTGAAGTTGAAGATGACTGAAAAAAAGAAAGATGAGAAACTGTGAGGTCAGGGTGCTAATGAGTCATTATCGTGGGTGCTGAAATCATTGGGTCGATGAAGGACTGGGGATCGTTCAAGGCTGACACAGAGTTTCAGAAACACAGTTGGGCACAGGCAGGGAAGTGGATGGCCAACCTGAGCAGGGCCAGATTTATGCAAATAGCAAGGCAGGCAATTGGTCTTTGAAATTTATCACCTTTGTTTGTTCTGTAGCATTGTCCCTTAGTTTTGTTCATTTACTCTCAAGTAGCCTCCAAGTTCTCATGTTGTCCTCTCACTGTACAGGTTCCCCCTCTGCTTCTGATATATCTAAAATCCTGAATAAGTCTCAAAGCACAAATAGAAAGTTCTCAATTGTTATATCTCTTTTTCTCACTTTTCTTTGCATTTTACAGGGTATTCTAATGACAAATCCTTATCCTGAAAGTGGTTGTTTCAGGATCAGTACCTTACAGAAGTTTTGCAAAGTCATGTATTTCCAGCCCAGGGGAGATGAGCTCTTGCTGTCCTGAAAAATCTATCTCCAATATTGATTTATTGTTTTAGCCAAAGACTTTAACCATTCCCAGGGCTTCCATGATGGCTTGGCAGTAAAGAATTCTCCTGCAATGCAGGAGATACAGTTTGATCCCTGGGTCAGGAAGATCCCCTGGAGGAGGAAATGGCAACCCACTCCAGTATTCTTGCCTGGAAAACTCCATGGACAGAAGAGCCTGGCAGGCTATAGTCTGTGGGGTTGCAGAGTCAGACATGATGGAGCGAAGCACACAAATTAACCATTCCCCAGAAAATGTGAGTTTTTTATGNCCTGGAGGAGGAAATGGCAACCCACTCCAGTATTCTTGCCTGGAAAACTCCATGGACAGAAGAGCCTGGCAGGCTATAGTCTGTGGGGTTGCAGAGTCAGACATGATGGAGCGAAGCACACAAATTAACCATTCCCCAGAAAATGTGAGTTTTTTATGGGTTAGTGTTAGCTAATATAAAGATATCCACAAAAGAACTAACTCAGTTCTTTGCTTTCCTGCCTAGTGTACAATACAGGCTAGTGTGCTGTGAGATATTGATTCCCTCTATCTACTTCTATGCCAGAGAAGTATTGTCATTTTCAGTATATACTGCAATACTAACAAAAAGGTTGAGGAAGCACTTTCATAGTAGACATTCAAGAAAGATAACAGCAGATGTTTATTGAGCATCTACTGTGTGCCAAACATTTCATGTATTTTAGTTCATTTAACCTTAGTATCAGTTCTGTTAGGTTGGTACTATCAAGTACGAATTGGCATTTGCCATCTATCTCTACACAGATTAAATCATTTATGGCTGCAGCTGCTGATTTTCAACACCTCCTGAAAGGAGTTCAGGAGATCAGAGCAGAAATGAGGCATTCTGTGCTCTGGGAAAAACTGGCAGGACAGGTCTTCAAATGGTTAGGTATTTTCAGGAGCTGATTTCAAGAGCCCAGTTCTTATGTCTCTTCATATCTAGAAAAGCACCAAAATCCTTCCTGGTGACGACTGCTCCTTGTGACTAGCAGAAACCTGCAAAAAAAAAAAAAAAGTGCTTTAGTGCATGTACTCCCCTTTCACCAAAATCTCGGGTATATGGACCTTTCCCCTACCTCTTTGAAGCAGTTTCTCAGAGATATCTGAGGTGCTGTCTCCTGCGATACTGTCTTCTTCTGCTGCTGCTAAGTCACTTCAGTTGTGTCCGACTCTGTGTGACCCCATAGACAGCACCCCACCAGACTCCTCCATCCATGGGATTTTCTAGGTGAGAGTACTGGAGTGGGTTGCCATTGCCTTCTCCAGAGCAATTGTCTTCATTTTGCCCCAAATGAAACTTAACTTGCAACTCTCACATTTTACACTTTTTTAAAGTTGACAGTACTGTTTTCTTCTCATTTGATTGAAGAATCTGAGAAGACCTGCCCAAGTTCACAGACATGAAAGGTAGCAGCACCAGTATTCAAACCCATGCAATTTGAAAACAGAAAATACACTTAACTGATATATATTGCCCCTAAATAAATGTCCATTAGATCTAAATGAAATTTTTAGGTTTTTTTGTTTTTTTGTGTGTGTGGCTGTGTTGGCTCTTTGCTGCTACACGGGTTTCTCTCCAGTGTGGCGAGCAGGTGCTACGCTGCAGCTCTCTAGTTGCAGTTCGCAGGCTTCTCATTATGGTGGCTTCTCTTGTTGCAGAGCACAGGCTCTAACATGTGTAGGCTTCAGTAGTCGCAGCACATGAGCTCAGTAGCCGTGGCTCCCCAGCTCTAGAGAACAGGCTTTGCAGTTGTGGCACACAGACTCAGTTGCTCTGCAGTACATGGGATGATCCCAGATTAGGGATCAAACCTGTGTCTCCTGCATTGGCAGGCAAATTCTTTACCACGGACCCACCAGTTGCTGCTGCTGCTGCTAAGTTGTTTCAGTCGTGTCTGACTCTATATGTGACGGCAGCCCACCAGGCTCCCCCATCCCTGGGATTCTCCAGTCAAGAACACTGGAGTGGGTTGCTATTTCCTTCTCCAATGCATGAAAGTGAAAAGTGAAAGTGAAGTTGCTCAGTTGTGTCCAACTCTTCACAACCCCATGGACTGCAGCCTACCAGGCTCCTCCATCCTGGAATTTTCCAGGCAAGAGTCCTGGAGTGGGTTGCCATTAAGCCCCAAATATTTTTTTTATTTTACTTTTTTTAGTTGAATAATACTTTATTTACAATGTTGTGTTAGATTCAAGAGTATAGCAAAGTGATTCAGTTACATATACTATTTTTTTTTCAGATTATTTTCCCTTATTGTTGGTGTTCAGTCACTAACTTGTGTCCAGCTCTTTGAAATTCCATGGACGGAACCACACCAGGCTTCCCTGTCCTCCAATATCTCCCTGAGTTTGCTCAAACTCATGTCTGTTGAGTCGGTAATGCCATCCAACCATCTCATCCTCTGTTGCCCACTCTCCTCTTGCCCTCTATCTTTCCCAGCATGAAAGTCTTTTCCAATGAGGTGGCTCTTCAAATCATGTGGTCAAAGTATTGGAGCTTCAGCTTCAGCCCTTCCAATGAATATTCAGGACTGATTTCCTTTCGAGTTGACTGATTTGATCTCCTTGCAGTCCAAGGGACTCTCAAGAGTCTTCTCCAGCACCACAGTTTGCCAGCATCAGTTTGGCGCTCAGCCTTCTTTATAGTCCATCTCTCACATCCATACATGAATACTAGAAAAACCATAGCTTTGATTAGACGGACCTTTGTTGGCAAAGTAATGTCTCTGCTTTTTAATATGCTATCTAGGTTGGTCATAGCTTTTCTTCCAAGGAGCAAGTGTCTTTTAATTTCATGGCTGCAGTCACTGTCCACAGTGATTTTGGACCCCAAGAAAATAAAATCTGTCACTGTTTCCACTTTTTCCCCATCTATTTGCCATGGAGTGATGAACAGGGTGCCATGATTTTAGTGTTGTGTTTTTTTTTTTTCCCCATGATCTCAGTTTTTGAATGTTGAGTTTTAAGCCAGCTTTTTCACTCTCCTCTTTCACTTTCATCAGGAGACTCTTTAGTTCCTCTTAACTTTCTGCCTTTAGGGTGGTATCATCTGCATATCTGAGGTTGTTGATATTGACTGTAGTTCCCTGTGCTATATAGTAGCTGATTTATATATAGTAGTTTGCATATAAAACTCCTAATTTATCCCCCCTCATTTAACATTTTATGTTTGTTTTAAAATACATACACCCATAAATGGCTGAGCTAGAATACAATCCAGTCACTCTCTGGAGGTTAGATATAGGATGACAGGAAGCAGCAAGAACCAAACACACAATGGAGCTTTGTCTCTTCTGCAGCACAACCCCCGAGCTGGCCTGGGACTCCCTTAGCTAGACACAAAACAGGCCCACTTTCCTGTGTTTTAAAAATTATCTGATCAACTAGGAGATCATAATTTGCTTTGTGTTTTACTGTATCTGAATCCTCAATATAATGAAGAACGTTACAATTGTTAATTTATGGGTATAATTTGTTCAATTATTGCCCCCCAATAGCCTGCCATTCTTCCACAAAAGGCGCTGGCCTTGGGTGTGTTTCTTGATACACACACACACACACACACCATTTATCTTTTAAGCTTCTCATCTTACTTTGAAAAAATATATATATCAAAGTGAGCCTAAAGGTTCATTTCCCAGACCACTAGCGGGAAAGAGGAAGGTTGTAATGAAATTTGTTTTTATTTGGTATTTTTGTCACAGATTGGAAGTACAAATTTCAAGAAAAACTAGTTTCTTGGCGTGTCACCAACTCAGAGGTTCTCTGATTGATCACACCCAAACATATTAACTTAAAAATATATATCATGGCAAGGTTCTTTTACGTAAGGCTTGGACCGAAGCCGCCACAATCTGCGGTAATCTCACACAGAATCATTGTCACCGAGCCCTTCACTTTCCCTGAGGAACTCCCACGCTTCCCCAGTCCCCAAGGACAGCCGGTGGTCCCTCGCGGCTCTGAGGTCCCTGGGGAAGGCACTGAACGCAGGCCAAAAGAGACAAGGCAAGAAGTGAGGACGGACGGCACGGGTAGCACCCGGGCTTTAGTTCACGACCCCGTTATTCCACGGAAAAATGGAACATTCCGCTCCTTCCGCCCGCAGAGAGGAGGTGGGGGAACCCTTCGATCTAGTCTGGGAGAGGCGACGCGGGCGCAGCCACCGGAATCCGGGACGCCAGGAACCGCGTTACGGGAATAGCAGCCGCTCGGAGTACCGCCTCCTCGCCTTCGGGCTACCGCTGAGCCAATGCCGGAGCGCGCCGGGTATCACAGAGGCCAATCAGCTTACAGAGTCCAAGTCCGGGGGCGGGGCGTTACGGGGCGCCGCGGGGCGGGGTCAGGGGGCGCCTTGCCTCGCCGCGGGAGGAGGGAGGAGGGAGGAGGGACGCGTGCCGCGTCTGCTGGAAGGTCCCGGGAGCTAGCCGGAGCGGAGGCAAGGAGCCGACAGGCCCGCGGAGCCGCGCGGGGAAGGCCCGGGCGCAGCTGAGCTTGGGGCCGCGGCTGCTGGCCGACGAACTCGGCCGGGCCAGGCGCCGAGTGGGACGTGTTCTGTGGAGACGCTGCGGAGCGAGTCACCGCGGCCTGAGGTGAGGAGGGGCCTTGGCCGGGTTGAAGGGCCGTGTAGCCGAAGGGTGAGGGTTGCGTCGGGGCGGCCGGGTCAGGGGACTCGAGGGGGCCATCCTTCTCCGGGAGAGGGGCGCCCCGATAGCGCGCGCCCCAAACTTCTTGTTACCCCAGCCTGGAAATCCCCACATTCCTTTCTCTCCCTGTTCCTACATCTCCGAATTTGATCTCCACAAGTTTATCACCTAGATTTCCCAACACTAAAAAAAGCCTCACTTACACACAAGTACACACGCACAAACCACACACACACACCCCTTCGTATCTAGTTTCCAACACCTTTCTTGACTCTACCCCATTTGGCTACCAAGTCCCCGGTTTCCCCCGGTTCCTCTTCTATCTCCCTTAAATTCCATTAGCCCCGCACTTGACCCTTCATTTTCATATCGGAGATTAATTTCCTTTTCATCATTGTAACGCTTCAACATTGCTGAAAGTTACACCGTGTACTAAAATTCCTCACTAATGCCTCTTTTCATCTTTTGATTGCTTACAGAGCCAGGCCCTAATGAACCCCACACATCACTGTATCCTAAAGGCGCCGGAGTTTTAAAAAATTATATCACCCCTCCCCCAAGTTTAAAGATCATTCCAAGCAGCAGAGTTCTGTTTTTCAGTATTTTTTCGAATTGAAAAATAACAAAATCACAGCTTAAAGATAAGACCTGCCACTTTTGTTCTTTTCTTCTTCCCATTTCGGTTTAATTTGTGTAGTATTGGGCATTTCAGCGATTATACTGCTTTAAAATAATTGTTAGGATGCCAGGATGAAATTCTAAAAGATTGGAGTGTTTGGTTTAGTCAGTACTGTAAACAAACCCTTTAGACTGTGTGACTGCCAGCTTCAAGTTGGAACAACTCTTAATTTGAAATTACTGACTCAGATCATCATATGAGCTATTCGCCATTATCATAATTTCTTAAATTCATGTTAATTCCTATTTGGAAGTATTTTTGAACTGTAAACTGGAATACTACAATTATAGAACCAACTTGCTATTAAGTTAAATTGTGCTTTCCAAATATTTCTCTTTGGGGACAATTTTGAATACTTGTTTTTAATCACAAGTGGAAGAAAAAATTACTGGATGGCGAAAGTGTCATAAAAGATGAATTTTGTGGTAGAATTTTTGCTTCATCCCAATTCTGTATTATTGACTCTACATGTTTAATTTTCTCATAGGTAATTTAGAATATACATGGCTAATTTAATACAGTTTCTTGTGTACTGAAAAATGTGTTCAGTTATTTATGAATTACCATATTTTCAATTTATTTAAAAATTTTCCAAGGGAACTTACATTTCAGTTAAATGTTAGGGTGGATGTCGATTGTCCTATACCTGTGAAATTGATGTTACAGTACACAGTTTATAAAGAAGGAAACTAAAGCTCAGTGTCCCTTTGAAGCCTAGATCTGTAATTCCAAAACCTGCACTCTCAATCAGTCATTTTGTCATGCTAACACGTTTCTCCTAGAGGGTCCACTGCTACAATTTGGGAAGAACTCCCCAAAATCCCTTTGCAGGGAGGTTTTTTTTTTTCTCCCAGAAGCTATTTGAGAGCAGTTTATTTTAATGGGAGTCAGAATTCCCTGGCGCTGATACATTTGCAGTTTGGCTCTTAGAGAAGCATGGAATGTTCTCCCAGTCTTCTCCATTTCTTTGATTGCAAAGACATTTTGATCAGAGTTGAAGTTTCTACTGAGCTTTATTATTTTGCATAACAAGTACTAAGCACTTAGTAGTTACTGTAGAAACTCAGAAAGGTGCATGAATTGTCCTTAGGACCTTCAGAGAGTTTACAGCAATTGGGTAGACATTTTGTGAAAAACAACAAGGATGCAAGGTAGTTTTAATAAAATGCAGAGTGATACAGAAGATGCTATAAATATCCAGATTAGGCAGTAATCATTTATGGGTTGAAATGATCAAAGGATTTACCAGAGGTCATCAACCTTGAAACCTGGGTAGGTGGTGGTTTAGTTGCTAAGTCGAATCCAACTCTTTCGACCCCGTGAACTATAGCCTGCCAGGCTCTTCTGTCCATGGGATTTTCCAGGCAAGAATACTGAAATGGGTGAAACCTGGGTAAGATTTGGATAAAGGGAAAAATGAAAGGAGCCCATTCCAAACAGAAATCAATGTGGAAAGGGTCAAAAATAATCAAGGTATAGTAATCATAGTAGTACAATGTGTGTGTAATGCTTATTTTGTGTCAGTCACTGATTTGAACACTTTGCCTATATTAATTCATTTAATCTTTATAACCTTATAAAGTAGATCTTATTATTTTCTTTTTATAAAGAAAGAAGCCAAGGCATAGAGAGCTTAATTAACTCACCCGGTGCCACAGGGCTGTTAAGTGGTGGTGGTTATTGTTCATTTGCTAAGTTGATTCCAACTCTGCAGACTCGTGAACTGCAGCAAGCCAGGCTTCCCTGTCCTTCACTGTCTTCGAGAGTTTGCTCACACTCGTATCCATTGAGTCAATGATGCCATCCAACCATTTCATTCCCTGTCACCTCTTTCTCCTCTTGCCTTCCATCTTCCCTAGCAGCAGGGTCTTTTCCAGTGAGTCAGCTCTTCACATCAGGTGGCCTAACTATTGGAGCTTCTGCTTCAGCATCAGTCCTTTCAATGAATATTAAGGGTTAATTTCCTTTAGGATGGACTGGTTTGATCTCCTTGCTGTCCAAGAGACTCTCAGTCTTCTTCAACACCGCAGTTTGAAAGGATCAATTCTTCAGTGCTCAGCCTTTGTGGTCCAGCTCTCACATCCATATATGACGTCTGGAAAAACCATGGCTTTGACTAGATGGACCTCTGTTGACAGTGATGTCTTTGCTTTTTAATACACTGCCGAGGTTTGTCCTGGCTTTTCTTCCAAGGAGCAAGTGTCGTTTAATTTCATGTCTTCAGTCACTGTCTGTAGTGATTTTGGAGCCCAAGAAAATAAAATCTGTCACTGTCTCCACTTTTTCCCCATATATTTGCCATGAAGTGATGGGACTGGATGCCATGATCTTAGTTTTTGAATGTTGAGTTTTAAGCCAGCTTTTTCACTCTCCTCTTTCACCTTCATCAGGAGGCTCTTTAGTTCCTCTTCTCTTTCTGCCATTGAAGTGGTATCTTCTGAGGGACATCCAGAATTTATACCTAGACATCCTGACTTCAGAATCTGAGCTCCTAAAGCTGGTAAGTATACTACTTCTTCATATAGTATACTTGAGTGACAGCTGGAATAATATGGCCATTCCAGGAGGTCTTTTAAAACCCACTCTTAATTGTCCACTGTGTGCTTCAGAGGGCTTTCCTGTTGGCTCAGTGGTAAAGAATCCACTTACCAATACAGGAGATGTGAGTTTAATCCCTGGGTCTTGAAGATCTGCTGGAGAATGAAATGGCAACCCACTCCAGTCTGCTTGTCTGGGAAATCCCATGGACCTGGCAGGCTGCAGTCCATGGGGTTGCAAAAGAATCATACATGACTTAGCAACTAAACAACAGCAATAGTGTGCTTTAAAGTTTGTTAGATTCTCAGGATATAAAAAATATAAACAAAAATTACAATGCAAATGCTGTGGATCCTGTTAGGGAACTGTATACAAGTACTTTGGGAGCAAAGATGTTTATGGGAGTAGGGAGGAATTCCACAGAAGAGATAATGTTTCTTCTGAGTTATAAACAATTAGTACAAAGCAGAGTTTGGGGAAAGATATTTCTAGAGTCAAGGAATAGCATTTGTGGAAGCACACTCTGAAAAACAGTGTGTTAGAGAAAGCAGTATGTAACTTGAGCTTAAAGTCTGTAAGGGTAGCTAGTCGGACATGACATAAGGAAAGAGCAAATTGTGTGGCATGGTAAAGTTAAGTAAAATGAAGAGCTTAATTATTTGCTTTGCATTTAGGAAACTACAAAAATAATTTCAGCGTGATCAGAGTAGAAACCAGATTAATTGCAGTTTTCTCTAGAGCTTAAGGACAAAATCTGAGTAGAAGGTTTTGGTTTTTCTTAAGAATAGATTTAAATATTAAAAAAGAGAAATTGGACAACCACACTGAAACCAGATTTTCAAGTTCTTAAATAGCTAAAATATTGGGCATTATTATTCACCCTTTAAAAAGCTATGAGGAAAAGAGTGACAAGTTTGAAATAGGTTTAGTAATAATCAGTAATAATATTCAGAATGAGTTGGAGGGAAGAAAGAGACCAAAAGAAGGAAGGCAGTTTGTAAGAACTGAGGTGATCAGTGCCTAAATTAGGTTGGTCATGGTAGAGGGTGNTCACCCTTTAAAAAGCTATGAGGAAAAGAGTGACAAGTTTGAAATAGGTTTAGTAATAATCAGTAATAATATTCAGAATGAGTTGGAGGGAAGAAAGAGACCAAAAGAAGGAAGGCAGTTTGTAAGAACTGAGGTGATCAGTGCCTAAATTAGGTTGGTCATGGTAGAGGGTGTGTGTGTGTGTGTGTTAGTCGCTCAGTCGTGTCCGACTCTTTGCGACCCCATGGACTGCAATCCACCAGGTTCCTCTGTCCGTGAGATTTTCCAGGCAAGGATACTGGAGTGGGTTGCCATTTCCTTCTCCAGGGGATCTTCCCAACCCAGGGATCGAACCCAGGTTTCCTGCACTGCAGGCAAATTCTTTACTGACTGAGCTACAAGGTAGAGGGTAGAAAAGAAAAAACAAGTGGGAAAGATTATGAAAGAAGATTAAATAAGATTTGTAACTGAGAAAAGCTAGAATGTAATGGATAGGCAAGAGACAATGAGGCACCCTACTGTAGAAAATTCAAGAAGGATGTGTTTTTAGATGAGGATTTCCTGATAGCTCAGTTGGTAAAGAATCTGCCTGCAATACAGGAGACCCCGGTTTGATTCCTGAGTCAGGAAGATACCTTGGAGAAGGAATAGGCTACCTACCCACTCCTTCTTGGGCTTCCCTTGTGGCTCAGCTGGTAAAGAATCCGCCCACAGTGCGGGAGACCTGGGTTGGATCCCTGGGTTGGAAAGATCCCCTGGAGAAGGGAAAGGCTACCCACTCCAGTATTCTGGCCTGGAGAATTCGGACAGGACTGAGTGACTTTCAGAAAGCACTGTGATTTTTTTTTTTTTAAGTGGTTGCATTTATATATTTATGTGTGTGTTGAGTATGTATTTTTAGATCTATTAAACTTATTTGAGTTACAGGCAGAATATCCAAGATGATGATATATAACTGAATTTAGAAGAAAGATCTCAGAATCTTTGAAATTATTTTGTGTGAAGGTAGCAGTTGAAGTCATACATTTTCAAAGTTGATACTTTAAAAGAAGAATAGATGTCAAATACTTTTGGGTACATTCATATCCCAGAGACAGAGGAGCCTAGTGGACTGCCGCCTATGGGGTCGCACAGAGTCGGACACAACTGAAGTGACTTAGCAGCAGCAGCAGCAGCAGCATAGCCAGAAGATAAGACCTAGCAGAGAATGCTGTGAGTGAGACAGTAAAGTGAATAAAGGAAAGAATTCAACCACACAATATGGATACATAGAAACTGAGAGATATGAAAATTCAGGAAGCAGAGATAATGTGAAATGCTTCAGAATGTTTGTGATATTGTTTAAATGGCTACAGTCTCTATTTATCATATCTTAGTGCAATTTCATGAGAAATATTAGCCAATTAACATGAATAAAAGAGTTCAGTCCCTTGAAATGTGGTATATTATGGATTATTGTTTTAAAGCTGAATGTATATATATCCACAGAAGGAACTTCATTCCTTTTAGCACAGTGAATCTGTTGCCCTGTGAAAATTTGAAAATTGTGCTTCTAAATTCTCATTTGCTTTCATATTGGTCTTCTGTGCGGTCTGTTTTTGTTTGGATGTTCTGTGGTATGTGTTTCCCAATAGTAATAATTTGTAAAAGGCTTTCTCCAACTCTAAACTCAAAAATATACTCTATATTTTCTTCAGTAGTCCTACAATTTTGGTTTTGCATTTAGATCCTTAATCAGTCTGGGATATATGCTCTTTATTCTTTTGCTTGTGGAACCAGTTGTCTCAATGCTATTTATTGAATAGTCCTCTATTTCCCCAGTGATATCAGTAACTTTTTTTCCCATCAAATATTAAATTCTTACACACACAGAGACACACACACACACACGTGTCTGTTTCTGGACTTTTCGTTTTATACCTGATTTAATTGTTCCTGTGCCAATGCCATGTTTTAATTACTATAACTTTATAGTAAGTCTTAATAAATGTAACATCAAGTATTCTGTTTATTCTTTTTGAAAATTGGCTTCTGGCTGTTCTCTATATGTAAAATTTTAAGTTTGTTTAAAGTAAACCACATTGCAAGATAAATTAAAATTGTATTGCATTAATATATTTCTGAAGAACTGGTGTGTCTATATGTGTGTGTATATATTTTTTCTTTCCATGGTGTTTAGGTCTTACTAATGAACAATTTTTAGTAAAGTTTTATAGTTTTCTCCATAAATTTCTTGCATTGCTCTGATTTTACTGTTTTGCTTAGATATACTTTATTATTTTAAATGCTATTGTCAATAGGATTTTTGTTTTCTATTACATTTTCTAACTGGATATTGCCGGTGTATGGGAGAGGGATTTTTTTCATGATCTTTTTGTTCAACTGTTATGTTACACTCTCAGTGGTCCTAGTAGTTTGTTAATTGAGTCCCTTTGTTTTTATATCATCTACAAGTTTTTCTTTTTCCATTTTTATATCTTATCAGTTTATTATTTTTTGTTTAAGTCTGCTAGAACAATGTTGAATAAATGATGACTCAAAGCATCTCGTTTGAAGCCTGACCTTAATAGGAATGCTTCTAATTTTTATCTTTAAATATGATGTTTACTATAGGTTTCTGATAAAGTACTGTGGCAGAAACAGCAAGAGCAGCACTGCTAACAGCTGTTACTGTTTATTGAGTATGAGGCAAATGGATTCTAAGCAGTCTGTGTGCTGCTGACTTATTTACTCTTGACATTTCAGTAGGTGATGGTATTATCCTCATTTTTATAGATAGGGAAAATGAAATTTAGAGCTAATAAATAACTTGCTTAAGATGTTTTTACAAAAAATAGAGGATCTAGAATTTTAATACAGGCAGTCTGATTATAGAGTCCATCCTCTTATCTACCTCATCAAGATAAATATCCATTTCTTTCAGTTTTAGTTTTCAGTACTTTGTTGTTATTTAAAAATTTTAAATGAACGGTTGTTGAATAGTATGAGATGCTTTTCAGGCATCTAGTGCAATGGTTGTGTTGTTTTCTTTTTAATCTTTTAATAAATCTAGGGGATAGCATTGGTGTATTTTCTTGTGCTGAAAGATACTTGTGTTTTTTAGGCAGAATACTTCAGTCACTCAGTCATGTCCAACTCTTTGTGATCCCATGGACTGCAGCACGCCAGGGTTCCCTGTCCATCACCAACTCTCAGAGCTTGCACAGACTTATGTCCATGGAGTTGCTGATGCCATCCAACCATCTCATCATCTGTCGTCTCCTTCTCCTCCCTTCAATCTTTCCCAGCATAAGGGTCTTTTCCAGTGAGTCAGTTCTTCACATTAGATGGCCAAAGTATTTGAGCTTTGGCTTCAGCATCAGTCCTTCCAATAAATATTCAGGATTGATTTCCTTTAGGATGGACTGATTTGATCTCCTCGCTGTCCGAGGGAGTCTCAAGAGTCTTCTCCAACACCACAGTTTAAAAGCATCAATCCTTTGGTGCTCAGTTTTCTTTATGGTCTGACTCTTAACATCCATAAATGACTATTGGAAAAACCATGATTAGACAGACCTTTGTCAGTAACGTAATGTCTCTGCTTTTTAATATGCTGTCTAGATTTGTCATAGCTTTTTTTCCAAGGAGCAAGTGTCCTTTAATTTCATGGCTGAGGTCACCATCAACGGTGATTTTGGAGCCCAAGAAAATAAAATCTGTCACTGTTTTCATTGTTTCCACATCTGTTGGCCATTAAGTGAAGGGACCAGATATGATCTCTTTTTTTGAATGTTGAGTTTTAAAACAGCTTTTCACTCTCCTCTTTCACTTTGATCAAAAGGCTCTTAAGTTCCTCTGTGCTTTCTGCCATAAAGGTGGTATCATCTGCCTATCTGAGGTTACTGATATTTCTCCCAGCAATCTTGATTCCAGCCGGTGCTTCGTTCAGTGTGGCATTTTGCATGATGTAATCGGCATATAAGTTAAATGACCAGGGTGACAGTATACAGCCTTCCTCAATTTGGAACCAGTTTGTTGTTCTATATCCGGTTCTAACTATTGCTTCTTGACCTGCATATATATTGCTCAGGAGGCAGATAAGGTGGTCTGGTATTCCCATCTCTTGAAGAATTTTTCACAATTTGTTGTGATCCACACAGACAAAGGCTTTAGCGTAGTCAATGAATTGAAAATAGCTGTTTTTCTGGAATTCTCTTCTTTTATATGATCCACTGCTGCTGCTGCTAAGTCACTTCAGTCGTGTCCGACTCTGTGTGACCCCATAGATGGCAGCCCACCAGGCTCCCCCATCCCTGGGATTCTCCAGGCAAGAATACTGGAGTGGGTTGCCATTTCCTTCTCCAATGCATAAAAGAGAAAAGTGAAAGTGAAGTCGCTCAGTCTGTCCGACTGTTAGCGACCCCATGGACTGCAGCCCACCAGGCTCCTCCGTCCATTGGATTTTCCAGGCAAGAGTACTGGGGTATGGTGCCATTGATCTCTGGTTTCTCTGCCTTTTCTAAATCCAGCTTGAACATCTGGAAGTTCTCAGTTCACGTTCTGGTGAAGCCTGGCTTGGAGAATTTTGAGCATTACTTTGCTAGCATGTAAGATGAGTGCAATTGAGTGGTAGTTTGAACATTCTTTGGCATTGCCTTTCTTTGGGATTGGAATGAAAACTGACCTTTTCCAGTCCTATGGCCACTGCTGAGTTTTCCAAATTTGCTGGCATATTGAGTACGGCACTTTCACAGCATCATCTTTCAGGATTTGAAATAGCTCAACTGGAATTTCATCACTTCCACTAGCTTTGTTCATAGTGATGCGTTGTAAGGCCCACTTGACTTCACATTCCAGGATGTCTGGCTCTGGATGAGTGATCACACTATTGTGGTTTCTAGGTCATTAAGATCTTTTTTGTATAGTTCTGTGTATTCTAGCCATCTCTTCTTAATATCTTCTGCTTCTGTAGGGTCCATACTGTTTCTGTCCTTTATTGTGCCCATCTTGCATGGAATGTTCCTTTGGTATCTCTAATTCTCTTGAAGGGATCTCTGGTCTTTCCCATTTTATTGTTTTCCTCTATTTCTTTGCATTGATCACTGAGGAAGGCTTTCTTATCTCTCCTTGCTATTCTTTGGAACTCTGCATTCAAATGGGTATACCTTTCCTTTTCTCCTTTGCTTTTCACTTCTCTTCTTTACTCATCTTTTTTTAAGTCCTCTTCAGGCAACCATTTTGCCTTTTTGCATTTATTCTTCTTGGGATTGTTTTGATCAACACCTCTTATACAGTGTCATGAACCTCCGTCCATTGTTCTTCAGGTACTCTATCAGACCTAATCCCTTGAATCTTTTTATCACTTCCACTGTATAATCTTAAGGGATTTGATTTAGGCCATACCTGAAGGGTCTAGTGGTTTTCCCTACTTTCTTCGATTTAAGTCTGAATTTGGCAATAAGGGGTTCATGATCTGAGCTACGGTCAGCTCCTGGTCTTGTCTTTGCTGATTGTATAGAGCTTCTCCATCTTTGGCTGCAAAGAATATAATCAATCTGATTTTGGTATTGACCATCTGGTGATGTCCATGTGTAGAGTTGTTTCTTGTGTTGTTGGAAGAGAGTGTTTGCTATGACCTGTGTCTTCTCTTTACAGAACTCTGTTATTGCTTGCCCTGCTTCATTTTGTACTTCAAGGCCAAATTTGCCTGTTATTCCAGGTTTTTCTTGATTTCCTACTTTTGCATTCCAGTCCACTATGATGAAAAGGACATTTTTTTTTGGTGTTAGTTCTAAGAAGGTCTTTTAGGTCTTCATAAAACTGTTCAGCTTCAGTTTCTTTGGCATTAGTGGTTGAGGCATAGACCTGGATTACTGTGATGTTGAATGGTTTGCCCTGGAAATGAACCAAGATCATTCTGTCATTTTTGAGATTGCATCCAACTATTGCATTTCAGACTCTTATTGACTCTGAGGGCTACTCCGTTTCTTCTAAGGGATTCTTGCCCACAGTAGTAGATATAATGGCCATCTGAATTAAATTCACACATTCCAGTCCATTTTTGTTCACTGATTCCTAAAATATTGATGTTCACTCTTGCCATCTCCTGTTTGACTACTGCTAGTGTACCTTGATTCATGAACTGAAGATTCCAGGTTCTTATGTAATATTGTTCTTCACAGCATCAGACTTTCCTTCCATCACCAGTCGCATCCACAGTTGGGCATTGTTTTTGTTTTTGCTTTGGCTCTGTCTCTTCATTCTTTCTGGAGTTATTTTTCCTCTCTTCTCCAGTAGCATATTGGGCATCTACTGACCTGGGGCGTTCATCTTTCAGTGTCCTATCTTTTTGCATTTTCATACTGTTCATGGGGTTCTAAGGCAAGAATGCTTAAGTGGTTTGCCATTCCTTCTCCAGTGGACCACTTTTTGTCAGAACTATCCATAGGGACCCATCTGTTTTGGGTGGCCCTACACAGCATGGTTCATAGTTTTATTGAGTTAGACAAGGCTACAGTCCAAGTGTTCAGTTTGGTTAGTTTTCTGTAATTGTTAGCATACAAAGAATAGTCATAATCGAGAGACTCAACACTTGGTGGTGAAAAGCAATGATCTTGCAAGATGGGAAACAAGTGAGCCTGTGATTGAACTAGCTTACCACCTTGAGAGGGCTTCCTGGTGATGCGGTGGTAAATAATCCTCCTGCTAATGCAGGAGATGCAAGAGATGCAGGTTTGAGATCCCCTGGAGAAGTAAATGGCATCCCACTCCAGTATTCTTTCCTGAAGAATTCCATGGACTGGGAAACTTGTACTGTCCATGGAGTTGCAAAGAGTGGGACATAACTGAGTGACTGAGCATGCACACATGAACACACACACACTACATTGAGTTTCCAAACCATGTCAAAGGTAGGGGAAATCTAGGTCTAGGCTAAGCCCAGTGGATACTCTTTGAGTTGAAGATGACGACTAGGGACCCCAAGATGGGTAGAGTTCATAGAATAGAATACTGAAGAGCTCTTGAAGTAAGAGGATTCTTGAATGCTTCAGCTTCCCCCTTTAACTATTGAGCCAAATACTGACCAGTGGATGCATATAAAGAAACTGCTGGAACTTCCCTGGCAGTCCAATAGTTAAGACTTGGCCTTCCAGTGCCAGGGGTGCATGTTCGATATCTGGTTGGGGAGCTTAAATCCCACATGCCTCCAAGCCAAAAGTCAAGACGCGATATAGAAGCAATATTGTAACAAATTCATTAAAGTACTTTTTAAATGGTAATGAAAGATATTTTAGATATACAAAAATTCTAAAAATTTATCACCAGTTGACCCGTATTCTGAAAAGAATGTTAAAGGAGTCCCTCAAACAGAAGGTAAGTATCATATGGACATGTGGTTCTATACAAAGAAGTGAGACACTCTGAGAATGGTAACTACATGGGTAAATACATACAATTTTCCTATTGTTTAAGTCTCTCTTAAAGTAATTGTTCAAACAAAATATGCATGGGGAGTTTATAACATATAAAAGTTACGTGCCAAAATAGCACAATGTCAAGAGAGGAGAAATGTATGTATACTCTTAAAAGTTTACTTTACATAAGGTGATAACAGTATCACATGCAGGAAGATTGTGATGTTAAAGATGTATGAAAGTGAAAGTGTTAATCGCTCAGTCTGTCTCTGCCATCCCGTGGAACAATGTATATTATAAACCATGAAGCAACGTCTAAAATAACAAAACAAAGAATTATAAATTATAAGTCAACCAAAGGTGACAAGTGAAAAACACACAAAAAAGCTCAGTTAACAAAAATAAGGACAGGACTTCCTTGGCGGTCCAGTGGTTAAGACTCTCTGCTTCCACTGCAGGAAGTACAGGTTCCATCCTTGGTCAGGGAATTAAGATCCTGCATACTGCACCCTGCAGCAAAAAAAGAAAGAAAAATATGGACAGAAAACAAAACAAAAAAAGAACAAAAACCAGGAAACAAATACATGCTGCTTAGAAAATCAAAGCAAAACAAGCACCAGCAACAAAGAAGATAGTACTCTAAATAAGAAGAGATAAAAAGTCTAAACATGAAAGGTTGGGGAAAGATACATATATCAATAGTGCCAAAAAAACCTAAAATATTTACTCTGTGGCGCTGTAGGTAAAAAGCTGAGATATGTCAAGAACTATCAGCTGCCACTAGAAGTTATGAATAGGTGAAGAAGAAATCTATCGAGTCTCAGAAGGACTTTTGATCTCCAGAATTTTAAGAGAATAAGTTTGTTTTAAGTTTGTGGTACTTTGTTACAACAGCCTTAGGAAACTAATACTTTCTTTGTGTTCCCAAAATAGAGTGTAAGCAAACAAGGCACGATCTTGTATGTTTTGCTCCATTCTGTATTCCTAGTATCTAGAATCATACTCAGCATCAGTTCAGTTTAGTTGCTCAGTTGTGTCTGACTCTGTAACCCCATGAATCGCAGCATGCCAGGCCTCCCTGTCCATCATTTATTTGTTGAATGAATAAACTGAGTTCATTTTTGAAGCAGGTGCATAACACATATTGCTGTAATTATATATATACACACACTTTAATTTGAGGCTCCCCTGGTGGCTCAGTGATACAATAATCCTCTTGCTAGGGAATGGCAAGACATACTTAAAGTGATGAAAGAAAATAACCTACAGCCCAGATTACTGTACCCAACAAAGATCTCATTCAAATATGAAGGAGAAATCAAAAGCTTTACAGACAAGCAAAAGCTGAGAGAATTCAGCACCACCAAACCAGCTCTCCAACAAATGATAAAGGATCTTCTCTAGACAGGAAACACAAAAAGGATGTATAAACTCAAACCCAAAACAATAAAGTAAATGGCAATGGGATCATACTTACCAATAATTACCCTAAACGTAAATGGGTTGAATGCCCCAACCAAAAGACAAAGCCTGGCTGAATGGATACAAAAACAAGACTCCTACATATATTGTCTACAAGAGACCCACCTCAAAACAAGGGACACATACAAACTGAAAGTGAAGGGCTGGAAAAAGATATTCCACGCAAATAGAGACCAAAAGAAAGCAGGAAAGCAATACTCATATCAGATAAAATAGACTTTTAAAACAAAGGCTGTGAAAACAGACAAAGAAGGACACTACATAATGATCAAAGGATCAACCCAAGCTATAACAATTATATATGCACCCAACATAGGAGCACTGCAATAGGTAAGACAAATGCTAACAAGTATGAAAGGGGAAATTGACAATAACACAATAATAGTGGGAGACTTTAATACCCCACTCACACTTATGGATAGATCAACTAAACAGAAAATTAACAAGGAAACACAAACTTTAAATAATAGACCAGTTAGACCTAATTGATATCTATAGGGCATTTCACCCCAAAACAATGAATTTCACCTTTTTCTCAAGTGCACACAGAACCTTCTCCAGGCTGGATCACATCCTGGGTCATAAATCTAGCCTTGGTAAATTTCAAAAAATTGAAATCATTCTAAGCATCTGCAGTAAGATTAGATCTCAATTACAAGAGAAAAACTATTAAAAATTCCAACATATGGAGGCTGAACAAAACACTGCTGAATAACCAACAAATCACAGAAGAAATAAAAAAAGAAATCAAAATATGTATAGAGATAAATGAAAATGAAAACACAACAACCCAAAACCTGTGGGACACTATAAAAGCAGTGCTAAGGGGAAAGTTCATAGCAATACAGGCATACCTCAAGAAACAAGTCAAATAAATAACCTAACTCTACAAAGGCAATGGCACCCCACCCCAGTACTCTTGCCTGGAAAATCCAATGGACGGAGTAGCCTGGTGGGCTGCAGTCCATGGGGTCGCTAACAGTCGGACAGACTGAGCGACTTCACTTTCACTTTTCTCTTTCATGCATTGGAGAAGGAAATGACAACCCACTCCAGTGTTCTTGCCTGGAGAATCCCAGGGATGGGGGAGCCTGGTGGGATGCCGTCTATGGGGTCACACAGAGTTGGACACGACTGAGGTGACTTAGCAGCAGCAGCAGCAGCACACCTAAAGCAACTAGAAAAGGAAGAAATGAAGAACACCAGGGTTAGTAGAAGGAAAGAAATTTTAAAAATTAGGGCAGAAATAAATACAAAAGAAACAAAAGAGGGCATAGCAAAAATCAACAAAGCCAAAAGCTGGTTCTTTGAAAGGATAAATAAAACTGACAAACCATTAGCCAGACTCATCAAGAAACAAAGGGAGAAAAATCAAAACAATAAAATTAGAAATGAAAATGGAGAGATCACGACAGATAACACAGAAATACAAAGGATTATAAGAGACTGCTATCAGCAATTATATGCCAATAAAATGGACAACGTGGAAGAAATGGACAAATTCTTAGAAAGGTACAATTTTCCAAAACTGAACCAGGAAGAAACAGAAAATCTTAACAGACCCATCACAAGCACGGAAATTGAAACTGTAATCAGAAATCTTCCAGCAAACAAAAGCCCAGGTCCAGACAGCTTCACAGCTGAATTCTACCAAAAATTTAGAGAAGAGCTAACACCTATCCTACTCAAACTCTTCCAGAAAATTGCAGAGGAACGTAAACTTCCAAACTCATTCTATGAGGCTACCATCACCCTAATAGCAAAACCTGACAAAGATGCCACAAAAAAGAAAACTACAGGCCAATATCACTAGTGAACATAGATGCAGAAATCCTTAACAAAATTCTAGCAATCAGAATCCAACAACACATTAAAAAGATCATACACCGTGACCAAGTGGGCTTTATCCCACAGATGCAAGGATTCTTCAATATCTGCAAATCAACCAATGTTGATTTGTGTTGATTGGGTCGTTTATTTTTCTGGAATTGAGCTGCAGGGGTTGCTTGTATATTTTTGAGATTAGTTGTTTGTCAGTTGCTTCATTTGCTATTATTTTATCCCATTCTGAAGGCTGTCTTTTCACCTTGCTTAGAGTTTCCTTTGTTGTGAAGAAGCTTTTAATTTTAATTAGGTCCCATTTGTTTATTTTTGCTTTTATTTCCAGTATTCTGGGAGGTGGGTCATGGAGGATCCTGTATGTCAGAGAATGTTTGCCTATGTTCTCCTCTAGGAGTTTTATAGTTTCTGGTCTTATGTTCAGATCTTTAATCCATTTTGAGTTTATTTTTGTGTATGTTGTTAGAAAGTGTTCTAGTTTCATTCTTTTACAAGTGGTTGACCAGTTTTCCCAGCACCACTTGTTAAAGAGATTGTCTTTTCTCCACTGTGTATTCTTGCCTCCTCTGTCAAAGATAAGGCGTCTGTAGGTGCGTGGATTTATCTCTGGGGTTTCTATTTTGTTCCATTGACATTAACAAATTGAAAAATAAAAGTCATACGATTATCTCAATAGATGCAGAGAAAGCCTTTGACAAAATTCAACATCCATTTATGATAAAAACCCCAGAAATCAGGAATAGAAGGAACATACCTCAACATAATAAAAGCTATATATGACAAACCCACAGCAAACATTATCCTCAGTGGTGAAAAATTGAGAGCATTTCCCCTAAAGTCAGGAACAAGACAAGGGTGCCCACTTGTACCACTACTATTCAACATAGTTTTGGAAGTTTTGGCCACAGCAATCAGAGCAGAAAAAGAAAAGGAATCCAAATTGGAAAAGAGGAAGTAAAACTCTCACTGTTCACAGATGACATGGTCCTCTACCTAGATAACCCTAAAGACTCCACCAGAAAATTACTAGAGCTGATCAATGAATATAGTAAAGTTGCAGGATATAAAATCAACACACAGAAATCCCTTGCATTCCTATACACTAATAATGAGAAAGTAGGAAAAAAAATTTAAGGAAACAATTCCATTCACCATTGCAATGAAAAGAATAAAATACTTAGCCCTTGCATTCCTATACACTAATAATGAGAAAATAGAGAAATTAAGGAAACGATTCCATTCACCATTGCAACGAAAAGAATAAAATACTTAGGAATATATCTACCTAAAGAAACTAAAGACCTATATATAGAAAACTATAAAACACTGGTGAAAGAAATCAAAGAGGACACTAATAGATGGAGAAATATACCATGGTCATGGATTGGAAGAATCAATATAGTGAAAATGAGTATACTACCGAAAGCAATATATAGATTCAATGCAATCTCTATCAGGCTACCAATGGTATTTTTCACAGAGCTAGAACAAATAATTTCACAATTTGTATGGAAATACAAAAAACCTCGAATAGCCAAAGCAATCTTGAGAATGAAGAATGAAACTGGAGGGATCAACCTACCTGACTTCAGGCTCTAGTACAAAGCCACAGTCACCAAGACAGTATGGTTCTGGCACAAAGACAGAAATATAGATCAATGGAACAAAATAGAAACCCCAGAGATAAATCCACGCACCTACGGACGCCTTATCTTTGACAGAGGAGGCAAGAATATACAGTGGAGAAAAGACAATCTCTTTAACAAGTGGTGCTGGGAAAACTGGTCAACCACTTGTAAAAGAATGAAACTAGATCACTTCCTAACAACATACACAAAAATAAACTCAATGGATTAAAGATCTGAACATAAGACCAGAAACTATAAACTTCCTAGAGGAGAACATAGGCAAAACACTCTCCGACATAAATCACAGCAGGATCCTCCATGACCCACCTCCCAGAATACTGGAAATAAAAGCAAAAATAAACAAATGGGACCTAATTAAAATTAAAAGCTTCTGCACAACAAAGGAAACTATAAGCAAGGTGAAAAGACAACCTTCAGAATGGGATAAAATAATAGCAAATGAAGCAACTGACAAACAACTAATCTCAAAAATATACAAGCAACCCCTGCAGCTCAATTACAGAAAAATAAACGAACCAATCAAAAAATGGGCCAAAGAACTAAATAGACATTTCTCCAAAGAAGACATACAGATGGCTAACAAACACATGAAAAGATACTCAACATCACTCATTATGAGAGAAATGCAAATCAAAACCACAATGAGGTACCATTTCATGCCAGTCAGAATGGCTGCGATCCAAAAGTCTACAAGCAATAAATTCTGGAGAGGGTGTGGAGAAAAGGGAACCCTCTTACACTGTTGGTGGGAATGCAAACTAGTACAGCCACTATCGAGAACTGGAAATAGAACTGCCTTATGACCCAGCAATCCCACTGCTGGGCATACACACCAAGGAAATCAGAATTGAAAGAGACACGTGTACCCCAATGTTCATCGCAGCACTGTTTATAATAGCCAGGACATGGAAACAACCTAGATGTCCATCAGGAGATGAATGGATAAGAAAGCTGTGGCACATATACACAATGGAGTATTACTCAGCCATTAAAAAGAATACGTTTGAATTAGTTCTAATGAGGTGGATGAAACTGGAGCCGATTATACAGAGTGAAGTAAGCGAGAGAAAAAAAAGCAATACAGGCAATGGCACCCCACCCCAGTACTCTTGCCTGGAAAATCCAATGGACGGAGGAGCCTGGTGGGCTGCAGTCCATGGGGTCACTAACAGTCGGACAGACTGAGCGACTTCACTTTCACTTTTCTCTTTCATGCATTGGAGAAGGAAATGGCAACCCACTCCAGTATTCTTGCCTGGAGAATCCCAGGGTTGGGGGAGCCTGGTGGGCTGCCGTCTATGGGGTCACACAGAGTCGGACACGACTGAAGTGACTTAGCAGCAGCAACGCATATATATGGAATTTAGAAAGATGGTAACAATAACCCTGTAAGCAAGAGAGCAAACGAGGCACAGATGTATAGAACAGTCTTTTGGACTCTGTGGGAGAGGGAGAGGGTGGGATGATTTGGGAGAATGGCATTGAAACATGTATAATATCATATAAGAAATGAATCGCCAGTCCAGGTTTGATGCAGGATACAGGATGCTCGGGGCTGGTGCACTGGGATGACCCAGAAGAATGGTATGGGGAGGGAGATGGGAGGGGGGGTCCAGGATGAGGAACACATGTACACCCGTGGCGGATACATGTTGATGTATGGCAAAAGGAAAGGTGAAAGGTGAAGTCGCTCAGTCGTGTCCGACTCTTTGCGACCCCGTGGACTGTAACCTACTAGGCTTCTCTGTCCATGGGATTCTCCAGGCAAGAATACTGGAGTGGATTGCCATTTCCTTCTCCAGGGATCTTCCCGACCCAGGGATCGAACTCGGGTCTTCCACATTGGAGGCAGACGCTTTAACCTCTGAGCCACCACCAATACAATATTGTAAAGTAATTAGCCTCCAGTTAAAATAAATTTAAATTTAAATTTAAAAAAAGAATCCTCCTGCTAATGCAGGAGACATGGTTTTGATCCCTGGGTCAGAAAGATACCCTGGAGAAGGGAATGGCGACCCATTCCAGTATTCTTGCCTAGGAAATCCCATGGACAGAGGAGACTGATGGGGTTGCAGGGTTGGACATGGCTTAGTGACTAAACATCTTCTGCTTCTTGGACTACACTAAAGCCTTTGACTTTGTGGATCACAACAAGCTGGAAAACTCTTCAAGAGGTGGGAATACCGGACCATCTTACCTGCCTCCTGAGAAATCTGTATGCAGGTTAAGAAGCAACAGTTAGAACTGGACATGAAACAATGAACAGGTTCCAAATTGTGATGGGAGTACATCAAGGCTGTATATTATCACCCTGCTTATTTAACTTATATGCAGAGTACTTCATGCAAAATTCTGGACTGGATGAAGCACCAGCTGGAATCAAGATTGCCAGGAGAAATATCAGTAACCTCTGATATGCAGATGACACCACCCCTTATGACAGAAAGCGAAGAAGAACTAAAGACCCTCTTTATGAAAGTGAAAGAAGAGAGTGAAAAAGTTGGCTTACAGTTCAGCATATAAAAATGAAGATCATGGCATCCAGTCCCATCAATTCATGGCAAATAGATGTGGAAACAACGGAAACAGTTATTTTCTTGAGCTCCAAAATCACTACATATGGTGACCTGAGCCATGAAATTAAAAGATGCTTGCTTCTTGGAAGAAAAGCTATGACAAACCTAAACAGCATATTAAAAAGTAAAGACCTCACTTTACCGGCAAAGGTCTAGTCATGGTTTTTCCAGTAGTCATGTGTGGATGTGAGAGTTGGACCATAAAGAAAGCTTGAATGCTGAAGGATTGATGGCTTTTGAACTGTGATGTTGGAGGACTCTTGAAAGTCCTTTGGATAGCAAGGAGATCCAACCAGTCAATCCTAAAGGAAATCAATCCTAAATATTCATTGAAAGGACTGATGCTGAAGCTGAAGCTCCAATAATTTGGCCACCTGATGTGAAGAACCGACTCACTGGAAAAGACCCTGATGCTGGGAAAGATTGAAGGGAGGAGGAGAAGGGGATGACAGACGATGAGATGGTTGGATGGCATCACCAACTTGATGGACATGAGTTTGAGTAAGCTCTGAGAGTTGGTGTTGGACAGGGAAACCTGGCTTGCTGCAGTCCATGGGATCACAAAGAGTCGGACATGACTGAGTGACTACTAAACTGAACCATTNACGATGAGATGGTTGGATGGCATCACCAACTTGATGGACATGAGTTTGAGTAAGCTCTGAGAGTTGGTGTTGGACAGGGAAACCTGGCTTGCTGCAGTCCATGGGATCACAAAGAGTCGGCCATGACTGAGTGACTACTAAACTGAACCATTCTGTCAGTTTTAAAACAGGATAAGCCCTCAAATCAAAAAAGCAAGAGAATTCGAGAAAAACATCTATTTGTGCTTTATTGATTAAGCCAAAGCCTTTAACTCTGTGGATCACAAAAACTGCAGAAAATTCTTAAAGAGATGGGAATACGAGACTACCTTGCCTTCCTCCTGAGAAATTTGTATGCAGGTCAAGAAGCAACAGTTAGAACCGGACATAGAACAATAAACTGGGACTTCTTGTTTCAGAGTTTTGTTATGAGACTGTAGTGCATAAATAGAAAGATTGCCCTTTTTCAGAACTATAAAGAACCTCTCTACAGTGTGAACAAGGTACTTGCTAGGGTAGTGGGTCAGGATGACATGACCACACAGTACTCTGCTTGCATACTCAGTTGCTGTGGTGTCTGACTCTTGGTGACCCTGTGTATTATAGCCCAGAGGCTTCTCTGTCCATGGGATTATACAGGCAAGAATACTGGATTGGGTTGCCATTTCCTCCTCTAGAGCATCTTCCTAACCCAGGGATTGAACCTGTCTCCCGCATTGGCAGGCAGATTCTTTACCACTGAGCCACCTGGGAATCCGCTTGTAGTACTCTAACAACATGCTTATATATCTGTATTTTTTTGTTCTGTTGCTTTGATGAACAGTTGAATGACATGGTAGATTTTTCTATTCTAGGACTATTCAAAATTGGGAAGTGAAGGAGTAAAACAGGTAGAAAAAAGGGATCCTGCAACTTAGTTCTTTTTTATAGCTTTACCTGAGACACTCTAAAGAATTCACTATGAAATTGCTTTGTTATAGATTGACTATTACCTGGTTAGGGAATATAAAAGTGAAGTTAGTATTAATATTTCATAAACTAATACTGTGTTTCATACATAGTACTGTGAAGTCTTCATCAAGAAGTTAGTACTTTTATCTGGGAGAACATAAAAAACACATTAAGTGTTTTTTAATTTAAATTTTATTTATTTTCTGGTACTGAAGCCACAGGGTACAAAGTTGAAAAAGTATACAGTACAAAAGTGTACTGTATAGAGGCTCCCTCCCAGTCTAGTGTCTCAAACAGCCCATGGCAGCTAGTATTTGAATTTTTATCCTTCCTGAGATATTTTATGCACATATTTAAATTAGTATGTATTTTGTCTTTTTTGCTGTGTCTTTGCCCATGAATAATAAATACACTGTTTATACTTTAGCAGTGTATTTTAGATACACTTCTATCTGTACACGTCTATATCTATACATTTTTTATGACTACAGTATACTCTATTTGTATATGTCATAATTTACCTAGTCCCTTATTCACAAGCATTTAGGTTGCTCCTGCCTTTTACTATTAAATTGAATGCTATAGTGAATAACTGTGTATATGTGTTGTTTTACAGTATCCATAGGCTACTATAGTAGAAGAAGAATAATTAGATTCAAACGTGTACTTTAATTTTGATTGATAGAGCAACACTGGTCATACACCTTGTGTAGGTAGGGTTTTTGTTTTTAACTGAGGTCTAATGTACAGACAATGAAATTCATAGTTTTAGGTGTAGAATTTGAGGAGAAGGTTATGCTAGTTTACACGGTAACTATCAGTGTATAAGAATGCTTTTATGTCATATTTCACAACATTTAATTACTTTTTACTTTTTAATTTTTTTGCCAGTACTCAGGGTGAGAATATTGCAGTAATTTTGTTTGTTTATTATTTTTACTAAATACAACTTACATACAATGAAGTCCACAAATCATAGTATAGAGCTCATGGTTTACTGTCTCAGAGTGTTCTCTTTGTCCTTGCACTAACCTCCCAACAAAAGATAACCACTGTTAGGACCTATCCCCGTAGATTTAAGTTAGGCTGTTTTTGAACTTAATATAAAGGAAATCATATAGACCATACTTTTATTGCATTTGGATTCTTCTGTATTATGTGTGAAATTTAGTTATGTTGCTGTGAGTACCTTTACTTTATCCTTTTTCATTGCTGTGATTTAGTTACTTGAATATACCGCAATTTATTCTACTCCTTGTGGATTTTTGGTTTGTTTGTTTCTACTTTTCAACTTGTATGAATACAACTTCTGTGATAATTCTTGTACGTTTCTTGAAGAAATTTAGCACTCATTTCTTTTTCCTGGACCTGTTATCTGGATAGGTTTTGTTTGTTTTTAATTGAGGTCAATTTATAAACAATAAAATTCACCAACTTTTAGTGTACAGTTATTTAGAAAGCAATTTCCCTTGGATCTCTTGCATTTCTGTATGTCTTATGAGCAATAGCTCTAACTGCCTTTTTTTCCAGACTGTCTTTTCAAGGATATTGAAAGATAGAAATGGTATCTCTTCATAAAGCAAAGAGCAGGTTTCTGACAGCCATGGAAAACAGATGTCATGTTTCCCTCCAAAGTAGAGGGCAGGTGTGTGTGTGTGTGTGTGTGTGTTGCCCAGCTGTTTCTGACTCTTGGTGACCCCATGGTGACCCCATGGACTGTACCCTCGGGTTGCCATTTCCTTCTCCAGCAGGTGTGCTTCTTGCCATTTTAAAAGATTAAAGTTTCCAATAAGCTTAGCCTTCCTCTCCTGGAATACAACCCTCTGCAGGTACAGGTGTTCCATGACACTTTTCACAGCGTTCTGTGAATTGGAGTTTGGGCAACTGGCACAGGAAAATGCTGTTAATCCTGATTGGTATTCCTGGTATGAGTAATAAAATCATATGTAGCTGACTCAAGAGTCTTGTGTCTTCCGCCAGTATCCATGAAACTAGCAGGTTAACTTGTAAGTAGGATCAAATCTCAGAGCCTTCACAATTCTTGACACAATTTGGTAAATTTTGGCAAATGTATAGAATTTTATCACCACCGTAGTCAATTCATAGCACATTTCTGTCCCCACAAGCTCCTTTGTGCCCCTTTATATCTATTCCCCTTTCCCTAGTTTTGTCATTTGTTGAATTTCTCCTATATAGAATTTTACATTATATCAGTTGAGTTCACTCACTCACTCATGTCCAACTCTTTGTGACCCCATGGACTGCAGCATGCCAGGCCTCCCTGTTCATCACCAACTCCCAGAGTTTACTCAAACTCATGTCCATTGAGTTGGTGATGCCATCCAACCATTTCATCCGCTGTCATCCCCTTCTCTTGCCCTCAATCTTTCTTTTTAAATGAGTCAGTTCTTCACATCAGGTGGCCAAAGTATTGGGAGTTTCAGCTTCAGTATTCATCCTTCCAATGACTATTCAGTACTTATTTCCTTTAGGATGGGCTGGTTTGATCTCCTTGCAGTCCAAGGGACTCCGAAGACTCTTCTTCAACACCACAGTTAGAAAGCATTACTTCTTTGGCACTCAGCTTTCTTTATAGTCCAACTCACACATTCATACATGACTGCCGGAAGAACCATAATCTTGACTAGATGGACCTTTGTTGCCAAAGAAACATCTCAGCTTTTTAATATGCCATCTAGGTTTGTCATAGCTTTTCTTCCAAGGAGCAGTTCAGTTCAGTTCAGTCGTGTCCGACTCTTTGCAACCCCATGAATCGCAGCATGCCAGGCCTCCCTGTCCATCACCAACTACCGGAGTTCGCTCAGACTCATGTCCATCGAGTCAGTGATGCCATCCAGCCATCTGATCCTCTGTCGTCCCCTTCTCTTCCTGCTCCCAATCCCTCCCAGCATCAGAGTCTTTTCCAATGAGTCAACTCTTCGCATGAGGTGGCCAAAGTACTGGAGTTTCAGCTTTAGCATCATTCCTTCCAAAGCAATCCCAGGGCTGATCTCCTTCAGAATGGACTGGTTGGATCTCCTCGCAGTCCAAGGGACTCTCAAGAGTCTTCTCCAACACCACAGTTCAAAAGCATCAATTCTTGGGCTCTCAGCTTTCTTCACAATCCAACTCTCACATCCATACATGACTACTGGAAAAACCATAGCCTTGACTAGACGGACCTTTGCTGGCAAAGTAATGTCTCTGGTTTTCAACATGCTATCTAGGTTGGTCATAACTTTTCTTCCAAGGAGTAAGCATCTTTTAATTTCATGGCTGCAGTCACCATCTGCAGTGAT
>SJYX01017146.1:70734-290159 GCA_006410675.1 Oreotragus oreotragus
ATTAGCAGCATCTATGATACTTAGAGACCACTGGGTTAGATACAGCATCAAGTGAGGGATACATTTATTAGTTAGCCATTGTTTACTCCATAAAGAAAGGACAGGAGGATGATTCAGGCTAAAAGAAAGTTTGATGGATCACCAGTCCAGGTTCAATGCATGAGACAGAGTGCTCAGGGTTGGTACACTGGGATGACCCTGGGGTTGGGATGGGGAGGGAGGTGGGAGAGGGATTCTGGATGGGGAACACATGTGCACCCGAGGCTGATTCATGTCGATGTATGGCAAAAACCACTACAATATTGTAAATTAATAGCCTCCAATTAAAATAAGTAAATTAATTTTTTTTAAAGAAAGGAATTTTGAGAAAGTTACTGGTTTGGGTTTTTTTATAGGTGAAATAAACTAGATAATCTAGATTAAATCATCTTTTCCTTTGACACTGGGGTAAGTCCAATATAATAGTCTGTATGAATAAGGTAGAACAGAATAGGACCCAAAGATGTGTTTGCTCTGGTTTTCTGAGGTGTATGCCCACAGCCTTCTGAATCCCAGAAATAGCAGTCATATCAGCACTATCTTAATGAGTCCTCATGATTTCTATCATAAGGGGAAACAGCCTGAGATCCTTCCTGTAATAGAGATTCCAAAGAGTGTGTTGTTAGAAGAGGGTTTACCTCCATTGTGCCCCTTCCAAGAATTAAGAGTGTGAGTATGAGAGTATATCACCAGAGTATGTCTATTGCCTATTAATGATCCCCTATGGCTCTGTCACAGAGAAGGCAATGGCGCCCCACTCCAGTACTCTTGCCTACAGAATCCCATGGATGGAGGAGCCTGGTAGGCTACAGTCCATGGGGTTGCTGAGGGTCGGACACAACTGAACGACTTCACTTTCATGCATTGGAGAAGGAAATGGCAACCCACTCCAGTATTCTTGCCTGGGGAATCCCAGGGACAGAGGAGCCTGTTGGGCTGCCGTCTATGGGGTCGCACAGTCGGACACGACTGACGCGACTTAGCAACAGCAGCAGCATGGCTCTGTCATTTACAACTTAACCTTAGTGCTCCTCAGATCTGGATAGCAGATCACCTGGAAATCAAGATGCTCTCTGTGAACCCTATAAAATACTGCCACAAATTTAATCTTTATAAAGTATTCGTATCCATTCCCTCAAGATGCTCTGAGCATCATGTAAATAGAGGGACATACTAACACATTCAAAGGCTCTGCTCAGCAAATCTTTCATATCCTTACTCAACTCTAGCCCTCTTCTCTCATGCCTTCTGTTTTCCCAGCTATCCATCCTATCTACAGCTTGCTCTCTGGATTAAATGCTAATGTGAGCTGTGCTCTTTTTGGCTGCCAACTCTGGCTTCTTTTCAGAATTTTCTGCCTCTAAGACTGCTTCAGGTTACCACTGCCCTGTCTTGCATCTCCTGCCCTTTCCCCGCACCTCTCTCCCTAGTGGGAAAGTGGCTCTTATAGGTAGGATTGAGACAGTGTGTTTTATACCACCATATGACTACAGGGAATTTTTGCTAGCAGTTTAAATGCAGACCTGTCTGTGACCACAAATGGATGAAGGTAAGCCATTGATGATATGTGATATGCTTTTCCTAGGTGTTCCTTTGCTGCAGGTTTATTTGTGTTTCTCTCTGCTGGCAGTCACTAAAGGATTTAAAAGGAATTTGTAGCTGAAAAACCTGCTATGGAGAAAAATTTCCCCGTGGATTAAATTGTTCCCAGAAATCAATAAATGACTACTGTAGATTGATTTTGGTAGCAGAACACCTTGGTGCAACCTAAAGAACATCTGTGATTTGTGGAGCCATACTGTGATGAATATCAGTTGATCAGAACACTTTTCAATGTTATTTATGTAACTAGTCATGCTGTCCTACTTCTTATAGTAAGCAGTTTTGTAAGTTATATTTACAACTTACTGTGCCTTGTGGGACATTTATTTATCTCCAATTTCCTCTAATACTAGTATCCTGATTAAAAAGGTCCCTCTTGGCCATTATCTCTCTCAGATGAAATGTGTCTCTGCATTAGTTAGCTTAATGGTCGCTTATATCTATCTAAGGCTTTATGATTACAAAGTATTTTTACATACATTATCTCATTAACTTCTTTCACTTACTTTTGCCTATTTCACAGAAGTGTTATCATTTACCTTTTTATCTAGATGGATATTTTCCAACATCACAGAAATTAATAATTTGCTCTAAAATCCAAGGGTTAGTAAATGGTAGAGTCAGGATTATAATCAAAGTCTTCTGACACCATGTTCCATGCTTTTCTCACTTCTTGGTCCGTTCAGTATAAATGGAGAAGTGAAGGAATACTGTATGAAATACATTGATTAAAGCAAGACACTTTGTGTGAATTTTACCTCTCCACCCATCCCAGGGCTGTACTTAATGTTGCTGTTGAGAACAGAGCTTCTGTGTCTCAGCTGAACTCCAAGAAGGATTCTGTCCTTGGGCCTTTATCAAGTTGGACCATGTGTATAATCCTTTTAAGGGATAAGAAAGCCTTCCTCAGCAATCAATGCAAAGAAATAGAGGAAAACAATAGAGTGGGAAAGACTAGAGATCTCTTCCAGAAAATTAGAGATACCAAGGGAACATTTCATGGAAAGATGGGCTCAATAAGGGACAGAAATGGTATGGACCTGACAGAAGCAGAAGATATTAAGAAAAGGTGGCAAGAATACATGGAAGAACTGTACAAAAAAGATCTTTGTGACCCAGATAATCAGGATGATGTGATCACTCACCTAGAGCCAGACATCCTGGAATGTGAAGTCAAGTGGGCCTTAGGAAGCATCACTATGAACAAAGCTAGTGGAGGTGATGGAATTCCAGTTGAGCTGTTTCAAATCCTGAAAGATGATGCTGTGAAAGAGCTGCACTCAATATGCCAGCAAATTTGGAAAACTCAGCAGTGGCCACAGGACTGGAAAAGGTCAGTTTTCATTCTAATCCCAAAGAAAGGCAATGCCAATGAATGCTCAAACTACCGCACAATTGCACTCATATCACATGCTAGTAAAGTAATGCTCAAAATTCTCCAAGCCAGGCTTCAGCAATACCTGAATCGTGAACTTCCATATGTTCAAGCTGGTTTTAGAAAAGGCAGAGGAACCAAAGATCAAGTTGCCAACATCTGCTGGATCATGGAAAAAGCAAGAGAGTTCCAGGAAAACATCTATTTCTGCTTTATTGACTATGCCAAAGCCTTTGACTGTGTGGATCACAATAAATTGTGGAAAATTCTGAAAGAGATGGGAATACCAGACCACCTGACCTGCCTCTTGAGAAAACTCAGCAGTGGCCACAGGACTGGAAAAGGTCAGTTTTCATTCCAGTCCCAAAGAAAAGCAGTGCCAAAATATGCTCAAACAGCTGCACAATTGCACTCATCTCACACGCTATTAAAGTAATGCTCAAAATTCTCCAAGCCAGGCTTCACTAGTACATGAACTGAGAATTTCCAAATGTTCAACCTCGTTTTAGAAAAGGCAGAGGAACCAGAGATCAAATTGCCAACATCCACTGAATCATCAGAAAGGCAAGAGAGTTCCAGAAAAACATCTATTTCAGCTTTATTGACTATACCAAAGCCTTTGACTATGTGGATCACAACAAACTGGAAAATTCTTCAAGAGAAGGATATACCAAACCACCTGACCTGCCTCCTGACCAATCTGTATGCAGGTCAAGAAGCAACAGTTAGAACCGGAAATGGACAACAGACTGGTTCTAAATCGGGAAAGAAGTATGTCAAGGGTGTATTATGTCACCCTGCTTATTTAACCTGTATGCAGACTACATCATGAGAAATACTGGGCTGGAGGAAGCACAGGCTGGACTCAAGATTGCCAGGAGAAATACCAATAATTTCAGATACTGCAGAAAGTGAAGAGGAACTAAAGAGCCTGTTGATGAAAGTGAAAGTGGAGAGTGAAGAAGTTGGCTTAAAGCTCAACATTCAGAAAACTAAGATCATGTCATCCGGTCCCATCACTTCAGGGCAAATAGATGGGGAAGCAGTGTCAGACTTTATTTTCGTGGGCTCCAAAATCACTGCAGATGGTGACTGCAGCCATGAAATTAAAAGATGCTTGCTCCTTGGAAGAAAACCTGTGACCAGCCTAGACAGCTTATTAATAAGCAGAGACATTACTTTGCCAACAAAGTTCCATCTAGTCAAATCTATGGTTTTTCCAGTAGTCGTGTATCGATGTGAGAGTTGGACTGTGAAGAAAGCTGAGTGCCAAAGAATTGATGCCTTTGAACTGCGGTGTTGGAGAAGACTCTTGAGAGTCCCTTGGACTGCAAGGAGATACAACCAGTCCATCGAAAAGGAAATCAGTCCTGAATATTCACTGGAAGGAATGATGGCTGAAGCTGAAACTCCAATACTTTGGCCACCTGATGCCAAGAACTGACTCATTTGAAAAGCCCCTGATGCTGGGAAAGATTGAAGATGAGAGGAGAAGGGGACAATAGAGGATGAGATCGTTGGGTGGCATCACCGACTCGATGGACGTGAGTTTGAGTAAACTCTGGGAGTTGGTGATGGACAGGGAAGCCTGACATGGTGCAGTCCATGGGGTCACCAAGAGTCGGACACGACTGAGCGACTGAAATGAAGTATGATACACATAATTTTAGACATGTTCATTTTAAAGTACTTCTGAAATATCTCAAGTGGATGTCTTGTAAGCCACTGAAAATAGAAAATTAGAGTCAGAAAGAGGGGTTTGCATGTCATCAACATGGAGTAGGTCATAGGAAAATCATGTAGTTGCCTTTTACTTTTTTATATAATTTGGTTTTTTTGTTTTTTAATATGAGATTGTATCCCATATACTTATTGTTAAAACCAGTGTATTTGGTCATCTTATTTTACTCATCCTGTTTTTATTTTGCTACACCCTTCCTCTTTACTTTTTGTTTGATTTTGACATATGAACAACGTATACTGTCTTTGCGTGTCCCCATCTGCACCCTCAAAGGCATTCAGGACCGGCGAGAAGCAGAGACCGTCGCCTGTCTTCTGGTGGGTCTATTTAGACACTGGTGTGAGTTGAGAAACAGAACTGGTGGCAGAGCAAATATGAATCACCCTGCAGACAAACTATTTCCTAAAGCAAAATAGAATGTTATGAAAAGGGCTGAAATTTGCATAGGTTTTTTTTTTTTGTAAAATCCAGCTCCATCTGCCACGTAATTGGTATAATTCTTTTCAAATTTAGACATTAAATTCTGTTGATACTAACTTTCACTGTTTATTTTTTGTGTGTCTTTAGAGATATTTTAATAATGATAGAGAAACTGTACTGATATAGAATGACATTTTGTACCAGAAAAATTCAGTCTATTCTTACATTTTCTGTTATTATTCCTTTCCAGGTGAACTTATAGTTCCATGTGCTCATATCCACCCTGAATCTTCAGTTGTACAGCTTGGTTCAAATTTCACGGCAGTTTGTGTGCTAAAAGAAAAATGTATGGATGATTACCATGTGACTGCTAATGACATTTTCTGGAAAACAGGCCGTATTACTGTTCCTTATGAACAATATGCTGTCATAAACAGAACAGCATCTAGTGTCACATTTCCAAATATAACTTTAATAAATGCTCTGCTCACTTGCAACATTCGTATGTTTGGACAGATTAATCGGAGTGTTTATGGAATCAGAATCATTTCAGGCTGTAAGTTTTGTTTTCCTTTTTTTATTTCAGACTTTGTCATGACTGTTGAATTACATCTTTAATGTCCATTGCCTTTTGGTCTTTTAGAAATGCAGTTAACTGTCAGCTCAGTGAGTTTTGGACTGTTTTTTCTTTTTAACGTTTAAAAAAAATAAGCTTAGAAGTAGGATTGCATTTGCATTACAAATATATAAAAGCCTAAGAAGTAACACAAGCTTAATATTTTTCCTGAAAGTCAAGCATCTGTCAGCTTTCTAGAAAAACATTTTGACAAGAGATACCCACCAAAAATGTTGAGTTGAAATCTGTGACTGTGCTCATAGTAACTTTCAAGATTCCTTAGTTTTGGAGAAAATGCAGTGTAAAGCAACTATCTGAAGAAAGTGAATCAATACTGGAGGATCCTTTTATATTGAAGTAGACAAATAAATTTACCGTGATCCAAGAATGGATTGCCAAATTTGTGGATCATCTAACACTATATTTTTAGCATTTGCTTTCTCACCAGCAGAGTTTGGGAAGGGAGAGATATAAATGAATCATTTTTGCTTCTATTTACTTGCCTCTTACTAACATTCAAGTATTAGTTTCTAAAATACACTGGAGAAGCCAGTTGATAATGCTTTCCAGCTATAAATGAAAGTTGACTTTGTGTAGAAAGTTAATTTGAAACATACCTATTAATGACAAGTATGATAGAAAATGTATGTTACTGTCTAAAATGTTTGAATTTACATAGAAAATAAATTAATGTTTTAGTCACCAGTATTTCATTATGTCTTTTCTTGGTTTTGTTTTTTTTCTGTCTGATTTTGGTCATCTTAAATGTCTAGAGGAGTATATAAATTGCATGCTTTTTGTGAATATGAAGCTTTTTGAAAATTGATAATTTTTCCCTTTTAGTGCCTCCTGAAAAACCTAAAAATTTGAGTTGCATTGTGAATGAAGGAAAGAAAATGATGTGTCAGTGGGATCCTGGAAGGGAAACGCACCTGGAAACAAACTACACTTTAAAATCTGAGTGGCAAGTTATTTTACATTTGTTGTACATCGAATTTATTAAGTTTGCCTTTGTGGTAGAATTTTTATCTTGCGAGGTAGTAGTATTAAATGCAAAGTTTTAAATGTTTTATTTAACTTTTTATTTTAGAACACCTGAAACATGAAAGTAGAAAGAGTAGTGTAAGAAATCCTCACGCTCATCACCAAGCTTCAATAATTATCAGCCCATTACCAGTCTTACATTATATATACCCTACACTCAGATTGTTTTTAAAAAATAGACATCATATCATCTCATCCATAAATATTTTAGTACTTTTATGGAAAAGATAAGGACAGTTTAAAATGTAATTGAAAATACTCTCATATTACATTTTTAATTAGTGTTCAAATTTTCCCAGTTGTCTCATGAATTCAGTTCAGTTCAGTCACTCAGTCGTGTCCGACTCTCTGCGACACCATGAATCACAGCACGCTAGGCCTCCCTGTCCATCACCAACTCCTGGAGTTCACTGAGACTCATGTCCATCGAGTCAGTGATGCCATCCAGCCATCTCATCCTCGGTTGTCCCCTTCTCCTCCTGCCCTCAATCCCTCCCAGCATCAGAGTCCTTTCCAATGAGTCAGCTCTTTACATGAGTTAGCCAAAGTACTGGAGTTTCAGCTTCAGCATCATTCCTTCCAAAGCAATCCCAGGGCTGATCTCCTTCAGAATGGACTGGTTGGATCTCCTTGCAGTCCAAGGGACTCTCAAGAGTCTTCTCCAACACCACAGTTCAAAAGCATCAGTTCTTCGGCCCTCAGCTTTCTTCACAGTCCAACTTTCACATCCATACATGACCACAGGAAAAACCATAGCCTTGACTAGGCGGATCTTAGTCGGCAAAGTAATGTCTCTGCTTTTAAATATACTATCCAGGTTGGTCATAACTTTTCTTCCAAGGAGTAAGCGTCTTTTAATTTCATGGCTGCAGTCACCATCTGCAAGGATACCATGGTAAAAAGGAGGGGGGGGGAAGGTAAAGTTCTGCTGATATAGATTTCCCAGTCTAGTGGAAGACACAGATAAACAAAGAGATAAAAATGAAATAAGGCAATTATAAAAATGATAGTATTTGCAAAATACAGAAGAATCAAAAGAAAAAGAATATACCATCTGCCTGGGGAAGTCAGGGAAGGCTTAATAGTATTTGAACTTGAAGGAAGAGGACATTTTTGCAATCAGACACATAAGGAATACTGAATATACAAGACATTGCATTTTAGGCCATGAGAACCGTCTGTACAAATGTTTGGCAATGAGAGAACATACATAAATAAAAGCTTTTGTTTCATGATTAAACCTCTTACAGTTTAACTTTGCCCCAAATGTATTAAAACTTATGACCACAAAGCATCGCATTCCACAGTCTAGCTGTGATTTTTTATTCTAGCTGGCAAAAGGTAATCTTCTGCGTAGCTGAAATCCAATCGCCTCCGACATTCACCACTTAGAAAATCATGTCAGGTTGGGCTCTAACCACTGGGTCAGGGAGTGTCCCTTGAGCAGAGGAGACTCTTCTATGACCACTATGTATATTTTTGTGGTTCTTTTGGTATTTGCCTTAACCAATCATTATTACTTCCTTTGGATTAAATTCTGCTTCCAAGGATCATGACATGGAAAGCTATCAGAGAACTGAGTTGGAGGCTGAGTTGGAGGCTGCATACTGCTTATTACTTGTTCTGGTACCACAATTAGAACAGCTTCATTGAGTTTCTTTTCTGAGTTAATAATTGCTCATCTTTATTGAGGGCTTACTATATGGTAGGCACTGTTCTGGGCACTTAAAACCAATTGTCACACACATTTTGTTTCATCTAATCCTCACTATAATAAGTGGATGCAGATGTAGGTGTTAGGATTCTCATTTTACAGGTGTGGAAACTGAGGCCTAAGAGCAGTAAACTGATTTGTCCAGAGTCACAAAGATAGGATCAGAATGTGTTCCAGAGCTCAGCAAGCTCTATTCCTCATCTCGACCAACTCCCTTCTACAATTAGAGGTGAATACAATGCAACTACATAAAAAAGAGTGAGAGAGATGTGTAAATATCAATTAGTCTATCAAGCCTTACTATGCCATTCATTTAAAGTGATTGTTCAATTCCTCCTTCACCAACCACAAGATAGTCCCTTCCCCTTGCATGGATCAGTATCTTTTGCAATCTACCTCTTCAGCCTTGACAGCATTATCTCCTCAACCCCACACCAAATACTGCACATTATATCTTTTAAACTCCAAACTATCTTCTATTATAGTTTAGATAATATATGTACAGTTTCTCAGTTTCCTAATCTATAACAAAGAGAGAATTGACAATAGACAGTAAATGTTCTTTACACCTAAAGAAACTATGAATATTCCTACTTCCAGCCATGATGGAGTAATAGGGACCAGATTTACCCTTCCGGTGGGTAAAACAAGCAATAAAACCAGTGCTTCTCAAGACACTGCGTATTTAAGCAGTGAAGAACCTATTCCTAAGAGCTAGAAACAAGTGAGGCAAGTCTTAAAATTGCCTCTATAGCTTTAAGAGAGTTTGTAGGCCACAGCACAGGATGGGGAACCCAAGTGAAGGTCAGTGGATTTTCTGATTTGCAGAGACAAAATTAAGAGTCTGAGGAGATCAAGTTGGCATGTACTAGAAAGAGAGGCACAGAGAGGGAGAACACTGGAATCTGCAGATGGTTCCCTTTAACTGTTCAGCACATGCAGCAGAAAAACCAACCTGTTATGAGGAGATTCATCAACTGGCACAACCCCAAATAATAAAATTAGACAAGGACATTAAAACATTATTATAATGATACTCTGTTATGTTCAAGAAGCTATAGGAGAAGACTGAATATATTAAGTAAAGATGTGAAAGAGGTAAAAAACAAAAGACCCAAACTGAATTACAGTATCTGAGATAAAATTTCAACTAGATGCAGTTAACGGCAGATTCAACATTACAGAAGATAGTGAGCATGAAGGCTGTCCATAATAAAACACTGAGAGGAAAAAGACTGGAGAAACAATGAATAGATTTCAATGAGCTTTGGGAGGACCCTATTTAGAAATGAAAAGACAAACCACATACTTGGAGAAGTTATTTTTGAATCATATATTTGATAAAAGACTTGTATCCAAAATGCATAAAGAATTCTCAAAACTCAACAATAAGTAAACAAACAACCTAATTAAAAATAGACAAAATATTTGAACAGACATTCTACCAAGAGCCTCTGAGCTACCGTGGCTCAGACTGTAAAGCATCTGTCTACAATGCAGGAGATCCAGGTTCGATCCCTGGATCATTTCCCCTGGAGAAGGAAATGGCAACCCACTCCAGTACTCTTGCCTGGAAAATCCCATGGACAGAGGAGCGTGGTAGGCTAAAATCCATGGAGTTGCAAAGAGTCAGACACAACTGAGTGACTTCACTCACTCAAGAGATGGGAATATCAGACCACCTGACCTGCCTCCTAAGAAATCTGTATGCAGGTCAAGAAGCAACAGTTAGAACCGGACCTGGAACAGACTGGTTCCAAATTGGGAAAGGAGTACATCAAGGTTGTATATTGTCACCCTGCTTATTTAACTTACATGCAGAGTACATCATGAGAAATGCCAGGCTAGATGAAGCCCAAGCTGGAATGAATACTGCCAGAAGAAATATCAATAACTTTAGATATGCAGATGACACCACCTTTATGGCAGAAAGTGAAGAGAAACTGAAGAACCTCTTGATGAAAGTGAAAGAGGAGAGTGAAAAAGCTGGCTTAAAACTCAACATTCAAAAAACTAAGATCATGGCATCTGGTCCCATTACTTCATGGCAAACAGATGGGGAAACAATGGAAATAGTGACAGACTTTATTTTCTTGAGCTCCAAAATCACTGCAGATGGTGACTGCAGCCATGAAATTAAAAGGCACTTCCTCCTTGGAAGAAAAGCTGTGACCAACCTAGACAGCATATTAAAAAGCAGAGACATGATTTTGCTGACAAAGGTCCATCTAGTCAAAGTTAGGGTTTTTCCAGTAGTCATGTATGGATGTGAGAGTTGGACTATAAAGAAAGCTGAGCACCAAAGAATTGATGCTTTTGAACTGTGTCGCTGGAGAAAATCCTTTGAGAGTCCTTTGATCAGCAAGGAGATCAAACCAGGCAATCCTAAAGGAAATCAGTCCCGAATATTCATTGGAAGCACTGACCCTGAAGCTGAAGCTCCAATGCTTTGGCCGTATGATGCAAAGAACTGACTCTTTAGAAAGGACCCTGATGGCTGGGAAAGATTGAAGGCAGGAGGATAACGGAACAACAGAGGATGAGATGGCTGGATGGCATCACCAACTCAATGGACATTAGTCTGAACAAACTCCAGGAGTTGGTGATGTGCAGGGAGGCCTGACGTGCTGCAGTCCATTGGGTCTCAAAGAGTCAAACATGACTGAGTGACTGAACTGAACTGAGAATGTCTAAAATTCTAAAAGACTGACATACCAAGTGCTGGTAAAAATGTAAATGTTGCAACCATATTGGAAAGCAGTTTGGCCTCTTTTTAAAAAGTTAAACCCACATCTATCATGTGATAGTCATTTTGCTTCTGGAATTTAACAAGACTAATGCTCTTGGCAGCTTTCTCTTAATAGTCAAAAACTGGAAATAAACCAAATGTTCATCAACAGGTGAAGGAATAAATTATGGTACATATTTGCAATGGACTTCACAATAAAAAGGAATAATTGCACATACAGGGAATTACATGGTTAGCCTCAAAATAATGACTCTGATTGAAAGAAGTGAAATTTTGAAAGAATATTTTACTTTATGATTTTGTTTATATAAAAAAGCTAGAAATGCAAACCTCTCTGTGGTAACAAAAAGCAGATCTGTGATTGCCTGGAGGTGAGGGTTGGGAGGGTGGCAGATAAGGACAGGAAGAAAAGATTCTGAAGGGCAGGAGGAAATACCTGGAGATGATGGATATAATACGTATTCAGATTAGGTTGATGGTTTCATAAGTATATATGTACACTTATCAAATTGTACACTTGAAATACATGGAGTATATTGTATTTGAAGAAGAAGTAAGAGAAAGGAAAAGAGAAGAAGCATGGTTACAGTTCTAAAAGTAGCTCTTCTACCTCACCCCAGAGGCAAGGGCTAAGTTCTTCAGGGCCCCCAACTCCAGGCTTAAATAGGAATAATGAAATAAAGTAACTGCTTAATAAAGTTGTGGAGATTATTCATTTAGCAAGCACTGATGGTCCTCATCAGATTCTGTATTAAGTACTTTGCATTGTTTATCTCATCTATACCTCACATCAGCCCTCTGATAAGCATTATTATTATTTCCATTTTACAGATGAGGAAGCAGAAGCCCAGGAAGGTTAAATACCTTGCCTGGTATACAGCAGGTATTCCATAAATTTGTAAGTTGGGAGACAACTCCTTGTAGTGTTCTGTCAGTGGAGGGCCATCTTGCCTGGCAATGGAGAGTACCAACTCAAACAACAACTCAAACTTTGAAGTCACAGCAAATCGATTCTAATCCACTTGCCAACTCTGGGGACTTGGGCTTAAGGTTTCAGCTCTCTGCTCAGTTTCCTTTTCAGCAAAACAGGGATAATAAAGCCCAATTTAAAGATTAATATGAAGAATGTACTTAAGGAATATGGAATAATGGTTGACATGTAATAAAATCTTGGCTATAACAGTTATCATGTTAGTTGAGTTTGGGCTTGTGCAGTGTTTGCTGACTTGTGATGGAAAGGAAGAATGTGACAGCTCTAATATAAACCACCTGAGAATTCCCCAGATGGCAGTCCTGCTCTCACTAACCATGCCACTGGGGCAAAGAAAGAGAGCTATATTCAAAACAAAAACCATCATTTGCCTCCCAACAAATTTAGGTCTCATCACTGACACTTTTCCAAACCCTGTCTGACCATCTCATAACCCCCTCAAATCATCATGGAGGAGCACTGACTTGAGAGCCCATGTCTTTTCCTGGATAGACCCCCATAAGCCAGTGCCCTCTGGCACATTTCCTTTTGAATACCCTCACCCTTTCTTGGGGCTTTTGAATCCCTAGGGGAACTGTTTCAGTGCCATTTATGGTACATTGTCCTCTTTCTTGTGGATGTCATTGTTTATTTGTTTACATAATGGCTAAGGAGACCTATTGGAGATCACTAGGCTGACTTTGAATGCCAGCACTGTGACTTTAAACAAGTTAGTTAATTCTCTGGATCTCAATTTACTCATGTGCTAAATGGTAATAATAGCACAGGGAGTAATGTTGAGGAATAAAAGAAAAAAAATTACATAAATCATTTAACACAGTCCTCTGGTAAGAAGGAAGTTCACAAGTGTTTGCCATGTGTTTTGTTTTCACTGTTGTGATTTCCAGCTTACAGAGCCCTTTTACATTTTCCGTGTCCTTGGACACAGCCTGGTGAGGACCAGGTTTGTCCAGTCGCAGAGCTGAAGTTTGGGCTCTGAGAAGTAAAATGGCTTTGCTCAGGTCACAGCTGGCAGAACCAGGGCTTTATCCTGAATCTCAATGCCATAGTAACTAGTATTGCTACTACTTTGATGTCATGCTAGCATTCAGTTCTACTATTCATCATATAGAGTAAAGAGATGTTGCTGTTGAGACTTTAGTTCATTCCAATATGTATGTACTAAAGTCAGTTAGGTGTCCAGAAAACCAGAAGCCCTTGAATAGAATACATTCACAGCCAAAGACTTTCTCTTTGGGAGGCAGTCTCAGAGTGGGTGAGACCCGGCCTCTGGAATGAGGCCAGCTTCAAATCTGCTCTGCCACTAACCAGCCACGTGGCCTTGGGCAAGTTTCTTGATCTTTATAAGGGTCAGTTTCCTCATATATAATATGGGGTTAGCAATAGTACCCACCTGCCTCTTCTAAGGCATCAAGCATTAAGCAGACTTATAGAAGTTCTGAATAAATGCTAACTATTATCTATTTTTTATCCTTCAGTTTGCAGGGTAAAAAGATAAACACTAAATTTTTTAATGTGGCCAGAAAACTGCTCTGTGTACCAATCCAGCCTAACACTCCACTCCACTCTGTTCACTGCCTAACAGCCACATTAGTGAAATGACTGTATAATTGCTCAACCAAACAGGAATAGTTTGGAGAGGGCAAGAAGGCTCTATTAATGAGTACTCTGAATCTAAAAAGGGACTCTCCCTAGCAAGCAGTGGCATATGGTCACCCTACACGTTGGCCTTCTCTCCTTTCCATCCTTGGTTTGTGATGAACTCCTTTGCAACTTTATGTATTGGCTTCATTCCACCAAAATGCCCTTACCTACCCTTTCACTCAACCACCTTTTATTCATTCTTCAAGGCTCACTTCAAATGACACTTTCAACCACTGGCCCTCATAGTACCCTAAATTCCTGTCCTAATACTCCTGAAATATTTTATTCAGAAACAATCTCTATCAATATTGATTTATATCTGTCTCTCCCACTAGACCATAGGCATAGTCTGTGACTGTCTGGTTCATCACTATATCTCAAGTTTCTATCAGCTACTGAATGAAAGAAAGAAAGGATAAATGAAATTATCACTTTTGTCCTGCACAAGCTCTGTATGATAAAGAAGTGTTATCATTCCCAATTTATAGATGAAGTTAAGAAACTTACCCAAAGACATACAGTGAGTGAATCCTGCAGTATCTGGGACTCTGACCCCTAATTCATTGCATTTTCTGCTACTCCATATTGTCTGTTAACACTCCACCTTCATGTCTTCTGGACTGAAGGACTCAATCTCTATAGTAGGTAGCTAAGAAATTCAAGAGAAATCTCTCAGAAAAGCCATATTGCAGTTTTAGTGGGGAGACTTTGGAAAGGAAGCTTATTCCAAATTGATATAAGAAATAAACATTTTCACTGTGCTGAATACAGCCTATTCCTGTGAGTATTTCAATTAAGACTGCAGGGTAATGTCCCAGGTGACCTCATCTCTCTGTGGGCAGCAGAGGGCCATTAGGTTCAGGCCACATCCAGGAGCCTCAGTCTGGGAGCAGCATACCAGGAAATAGTTCAGAATCCCAGGGCTCCAAAACAGTCTTGATGTCTGTAACCTGAGAGGCCTCTTGAACTGGGAGTAGAGGTCAGTTGATCCAAATACTCCATTGTCCATGGACACCAAGCACAATTCTAAATGTCACCACAAGAGTATTATTCAGGCAGCTGCAAGAGCCAGGCCGGCGCACTAAGCGCAGGCGGCTGCGAGGAGCTACCCCACGTCCGAGGTCAGGGGCAGCAGCCTGGAGTGCCAGGCTGCGACGGCACAGGGACAGCCGAGAGGAGCTACCCCGCGTCCGAGGTCAAGTGTGGCCAGGAGGAGACACCTCGTGCTCGAGGCCGGGGCGGTGAACCTGAGGAGCCACCACAGCCCGAGCCTGAGGCCAGGGCCGGCAGCCGGGAGGAGCAACCCGAGGAACAGGGGCTGCGCAGGCGCAGGAGGGCCTAGAGGAGCTGTCCCACATCGAAGGTCAGGAACGGCAGTGGTAAGGAGATACCCCTCTCCAAGGTAAAGAGCGGCAGCTGTGCTTTGCTGGAGCAGCCATGAAGAGGTACCCCATGCCCAAGGTAAGAGAAACCCAAGTAAGATGGTAGGTGTTGCAAGAGGGCATCAGAGGGCAGACACACTGAAACCATACTCACAGAAAACCAGTCAATCTAATCACACTAGGACCACAGCCTTGTCTAACTCAATGAAACCAAGCCATGCCTGCAGGGCAACCCAAGGTGGGTGGGTCATGGTGGAGAGGAGCAAAACTCTATTAGTCTTTGCCCTGCTTCATTCCACATTCCAAGGCCAAATTTGCCTGTTACTCCATGAATGTATGTATATATTTTCACACTTGTCAAATCAAGATTTAAGTAATCACCATATATTGCCAATTCATATATCTTGTCTCTCTTAACCATAGGTTCTACCTTCTTTCTTTGCAGTTCAGTTGTTAAAATAATGGTTTTACATCATTTAACACATTCCTCTGTCCCTTTATTTACTAAAAGTTGCCATTAGATCTAGACATTTAATCAGTTTTTCCCCCCAAAAAAATAATTCATAGGAGTTTTATGTATTTTCATTCGGAATGACCATGTAATGTTTGTTTTTGTTTTTCTTATATTAAAATTTGAGCAGTGGTTTCAGGTATTATAGAATTTCCATTTAGCTTTTTTTCAAATGTAAAGAAAAGTTGAAAGAATTTTACAGTGAACATCTATACATACTCATTACCTAGATTCTACAGTTAACATTTTACTGTCCTTGTCTCCATCTACCAACCCATCTCGTTTTAACAAATTTCAGAGTGAGAGACATCCATATACTTAATCACTAGAACATTTACATCATTAATTAGATTAATTAATCCCTAGCATCTTCCAAAGGTAGATATAAGGGATTTTTCTCCTCATTATGAATTCATATTTAAACATTTGATGTCTTGTTATTTATTTATTTAGCTGTGCTAGGTCTTAGTTGCAGCATGCAGGCTCTTTGATTTTCTTTGCATCATTCAGGTTCTTAAGTTGCAACATGCGAACTCTTAGTTGTGGCATATGGGATTTAGTTCCCAGGTTGCGGTGGAACCCTGACCCACCTGCATTGGGAGCGCAGAGTCTTAGCTACTGGACCATTGGGAATTCTTGATTAGATGTGTTTTAATCTATTACAGTTATTCTTCTTAATACTTAAATTGTCCCATCCTAGTGGGAACTTTTCAGATTGGCTTATCCTTTTGACACAACTTCATGAGTTCTTTGATAGCTTCCTGATTCCTGAAGTGACATGATGTTCCAGGTTTATCTTAATATGTTTTCTGTTCCAGACCTAGAATCAACCAATTCCCAAGTAGTCATGGTTCCACTTAGTGTGGAATATAATTTAAGAGACTGTAGTCTGGGTGTTGGGGAGCTTATTGCTACTGGGTTGTTGTTTCTAGGCTTTTTTAGTGGAAAGAGCTAAAAATGTTTTTAACATAAAATACATCATGAACTCGTACTGGTATTTCCAATTTAAAATCCAGACTATATGTTTTTAGTTAATTCATCTATCTAACATTTATATCTCCTTTCTTCGAGCTGTTTCATTTTGCTTGTGGTTTTTAAGAATTTTCTTCATTGTATAAAGTAATAAATTAATCCACACAAATTTCTAAGACAAAGTATGTTTATAGAAGTCTCCATTCCCTGTCTCCTTTACTTTATTTCCACCCTCCTTCCAAAGGTTACCTGTTTTGGTTTGGTTTTGATTTATCCTTCTATTTTAAAAACAGCTATATATATGCATCAGTTCAATTCAGTCGCTCAGTCGTGTCTGACTCTTTGCAACCCCAAGAATCGCAGCACACCAGGCCTCCCTGTCCATCACCATCTCTCGGAGTTCACTCAGACTCATGTCCATCGAGTCGGTGATGCCATCCAGCCATCTCATCCTCGGTCATCCCCTTCTCCTCCTGTCCCCAATCCCTCCCAGCATCAGAGTCTTTTCCAATGAGTCAACTCTTCGCATGAGGTGGCCAAAGTATTGGAGCTTCAGCTTTAGCATCATTCCTTCCAAAGCAGTCCCAGGGCCGATCTCCTTCAGAATGGACTGGTTGGATCTCCTTGCAGTCCAAGGGACTCTCAAGAGTCTTCTCCAACACCACAGTTCAAAAGCATCCGTTCTTCGGTACTCAACCTTCAGTCCAACTCTCACATCCATACGTGACTACTGGAAAAACCATAGCCTTGACTAGGCAGACCTTAGTCGGCAAAGTAATGTCTCTGCTTTTGAATATGCTATATATTTTTAATCGATGCATGATTTAAACGTATGTGAGTAAATTTAGTCATATCACTGGAAACTTTAGTAATAGAAATTAGAAAGTGGTTTAGTGGTTGGAAAGGGGCTGAGGGAATTTTCTGGAAGGATAGAAATTCTATACCTGCTCTATCACCTCCTAGCATATTGTGTTTTGAAAAAGCATACTGTGCTTAAAGGAAGACATTGCTGATACTGTAAAGATTCTGTTCAAGGAAAGGGAAAAAACAGGACTAATATCACTAATAAGTTTTGGAGAAGGGTCATTGGGTTAGAGCATAAGATTCTAAATATGATATTCTTGGAGTAAAATTTTGAAAGTAATCTTGTGTTTTAAGATATAGATCAAACTCAGTTTTAAAGAAAAACAGGTGAATTTTAACAAATTTTGTTTCTAGTGTTCAATAGTTTGTTTTAAACTTATTGAAATTAACTTATTTATTCTAAGCTATGATAATCTGGGTCTCATCAAACTCTTTTCAAGTAACCTTTTTCACTCTAATTTATTCAAATCTATTTTTAATGACTGATTTTACCATTTTTGTATTTAGGGCCACAGAGAAGTTTGATGATTGTAAAGCAAAACGTGACACCCCCACCTCATGCACTGTTGATTATCCTCCTGTGTATTTTGTCAACATTGAAGTCTGGGTAGAAGCAGAGAATGCCCTTGGGAAGGTTGCCTCAGATCATATCAATTTTGATCCTATAGATAAAGGTACTTATAAACCTAAATTTGAGAATTTATTAGTTTTGAGTTTAATTAATATAAAAATAATAAGCATTTATTTTCTTAGTGACTTATACAAATTAACTTTATCAACAACATTAAAAATACTTTGGAAAAAGAAAAATATCCATAATCCAACCACACTGGCAGCTGCTTTTACTTTTAATATTATCTCTGATATCTATTCAAATATCAAACATAGCATTATAGTCATAGTGTATATGCTTCATTTTTATACTCTTTTTAAATTCCATATGTCATCACTATTTAACTTTTAATATCTGGACCTGAAAATATTAGCAAATGTAATAAATTGACAAGGAAAAGAACTAGAATTTCTCTAGGAACCTTTTCCTTCCATTATAGTAGTATGGTATAGCATTTTTTTAGAAAAATTTGTTCATTTGGTGAGAATAAATGCATACTATGAAATAAAATATAAAGATTATATTGTGTATACTATGTATACACAAGTATGTATACTATCATGTAAGAAACGAATCGCCAGTCTGTGTTCGATGCAGGATGCAGGATGCTTGGGGCTGGGGCATGAGGATGTTCCGGAGGGATGATGTGGGGTGGGAGGTGGGGGGAGGGGGGGTTCATGTTTGGGAGTTCAAATAAAATAAATTGATGAGCTAGAAACTATTAGCAAAGAAGCCAATTAGACTTCTAAAAAAAAAAAAAAAGAGTATATTGGACTTTGTAAGAAGTTGTAAAAGTGAACCATGGTAAACATTAGGATCTTTTTTATTTTTCAGTGAAGCTCAATCCACCACATATTTTATCAGTCAACAGCTCAAAGGAACTGTCTAGTATTTTAAAATTGACATGGACTGACTCACGTTTTAAGAGTTTTATAACTTTGAAATATGACATTCAATATAGGACCAAAGATGCCTCAACTTGGAACCAGGTAAATTGAAAGTTACTGTTTATTCAAATAGTCTTTAACCCACTAACCTGAAAGTCTCAGTCGTTTTCTGAATGTCTTAAATTTCTGGTTATGTGAAGTAGTTTGCTTGACACTTCTAGATCTGTATTTCAAGCGCGGACCAATAGGAAGACATCCAGACAGAGAATACAGTTTTGCTCAGCACAGTAGATTTTAAGTGAAAGGTGAAAGTGATGCAGAATGAGAGGAAATAGCATTTTTGGTGAGAGGTGAAAGGACCACAGATAACAGGAAGCAGATTAGATAGAGGAGTAAGAATGAAGAGATTATATGGGTAAGGTAGAGCAGGCATTAACAAACTACATCTGCAGGCCAAATTCAGCCTGTCATCTGTTTTTGTAAATAAAGTTTTATTGGAACACAGCCACAAACATTTGTTTAGGTATTCTTTCTGATGATTTTTGTGCTACATAGAAAGAGTTGAATAACTGCAATAGAGACCATCTGGCCCACAGCCTAAAGTATTTACAGTCTAGCCCTTTATAGAAAGTTTGCCAACCCGTGAAATAGAGGGATTATAAGATTGAAAAATAAAAGGACTGTATACCCAAAATTACAACAAACTGGAAAATTCTTAAAGAGATGGGAATACCTTACCTGCCTCCTGAAAAGCCTATATGCAAGTCAAGAAGCAGCAGTTAGAACTGAACATGGAATAATGGACTGGTTCAAAATTTGGAAAGGACTACGTCAAGGCTATATATTGTCACCCTTCTTATTTAACTTAACATGCAGAGTACATCATGTGAGCTTCCCTGGTGGTTCAGATGGTAAAGAATCTGCTTGCAGTACGGCAGACTCAGGTTCAGTCCCTGGGTCGAGAAGATCCCCTGGAGAAGGGAATGGCAACCCACTCCAGTATTCTTGCCTGGAGAATTCCATAGACAGAAGAGCCTGATAGGCTGCAGTCCGTGGGGTCACAAAGCTGGACATGACTTAGCAACTAACACTTTACTTTTAACTTTCTTTCACATCGTGTGAAATGCTGGACTGGATGCGTCACCAACTGAAATCAAGATTGCTGGGAGAAATACCAACAACCTCAGATATGCAGATAGTACCACCCTAATGGCAGAAATTGAAGAGGAACTTAAGAGCCTGTTGATGAAGGTGAAAAAGAAGAGTGAACTAGCTGGCTTAAAAGTCAGCATTCAAAAACCTAACATCATGGCATCTGGTCACATCACTTCATGGCAAATAGACGGAAAAAATGGAAACAGCAGATTTTATTTTCTTGGGCTCCAAAATCACTGTGGATGGTGACTGCAGCCATGAAATTAAAAGACACTTGCTCTTTGGAAGAAAAGCTGTCACAAACCTAGACAGTGTATTAAAAAGCAGAGACATCATTTTGCTAACAAAGGTCCATCTAATCAAAGCTATAGTTTTTCCAGTAGTCACATACAGAGATGTAAGAGTTGGACCATAAAAGAACGCTGAGCACCAAAGTATTGATCCTTTCAAACTGTGGTGCTGGAGAAGACTCTTGAGAGTCCCTTGAACTGCAAGGAGATGAAACAAGTCAATCCTAAAGGAAATCAACCCTGAATATTCATTGGAAGGACTGATGCTGAAGGTGAAGCTTCAATATTTTGGCCACCTGATATGAAGAGCCGCCTCACTGGAAAAGACCCTGATGCTAGGAAAGATTGAGAGCAGGAGGAGAAAGTGGTAACAGAGGATAAGATGGTTGGGTGGCTTCATTGACTTAGTGGACAGGAGTTTGAGCAAACTTCAGGAGATAGTGAAGGACAGGGATGCCTGGTGTGCTGCAGCCCGTGGTGTTGCAAAGAGTCGGATCTGACTTAGTGACTGAATACCACCACCACCACCTAAAGATGATGTTATAAGCAGAAGAAATACTAGGAGCTTTTAATTTAAAAGGTTATCATCATAGCATTGAGATATGCATACTACTCTCTGTTATAACTCCGTTTATCATTAATAGTATGCCTTTGCTTTGTTTCTCTGGTTGCAATAATGAGCTCCAAAGGGAACTGAGCCCGTGACCTTCCTGCTTCTGTCCTCCATTCCACATGAATACAATCAGAAAAAGCAACAAACTAAAGTGGATTAATGCTTTATGTTGTACATGAGGATTGTACAGAGAAGATACATACCAGAAGTTCTTCAAAATTTTTTCAATATCATAGAATCTTAATTCACTTGTAGAAAAAAGACTGACACATTTCGTATTCAATATTGAAATCTCAGAGTGGTAGAAAGAACCTGTTATTTATTTATGTTTGAAATGAAGTGAAGTCGCTCAGTTGTGTCCTACTCTTTGTGATCCCATGGACTGGGGCCTGCCAGGATCCTCTGTCCATGAAGTTCTCCAGGCAAGAATACTGGAGTAGGTTGCCATTTCCTTCTCCAGGGGATCCTCCTGACCTAAGGATCAAACTTGGGTCTCCTGCATTGTAGGCAGATGCTTTACTGCCTGAGCCACCAGGGAAGTCACTAAATCTATGTTTAGTCTACTCTTTGTTTTTCTGAAAACCAAGTTTATCTACAAAGATAGCTTTTGTTTTTCATAATTGGGCTAGATATCTTCCTTTTGCCCATCTAGATTTATATTCTACCCTTCTTCACCTACTCTTTGTCTTGGTATGCAGACCTGTATGGATTTTATCTGTTGGTTGTGGAGGGGTCTTGGCAAGAGGGAGGAGAGAGAAGTGAGATCAGCATATTTTTTTGTGCTGCTTCCTCCCTAAAGCTTTCCTGTTTCAACCTAAAGTCACTACTTCTCTCAAGTTAACCCTTTGTGACCCTGTTCTTCCAGGTTCTGGTACCACCCGTCTTCCCTTAGATTCTAAAGGTGGTAACACCACTAAGCCCCAGAGTACTGCCTATACTATCTAATAAGGTTTCCTACACTCTGCTCATATTTCCCTTAGTAAACCCTCCTTGAATTAAATTTTAATTGGAATTTCTCTTTTCCCTGTTAAGACCATGAGTGTTATAGGAGCATAGAAGAAAGAAATAAAAAAAGGATGAAAAGATTAATAATATATGTTTCCATATTTCCCAAACCTATTAAGTTTTACTAATTTTGACTGCTTTTTCACTTTATTTCTCTGCAGAGCTTGAGTCAAATTAGTCTTTTTTTCATTAGTTATTAGGCTTGTTCCATTAATTAGCTTCTAAATATTAGGCAGCTTAGAAGATCTGTAATAAATACCTCTGGATTTTTTGTTGGTCAATTTGCTTTGTTTTCAGGTTCCTCCTGAAGATACATCATCTACCCGATCTTCATTCACTGTTCAGGACCTTAAACCTTTTACAGAATATGTGTTTAGGATTCGTTGTATGAAGGAAGATGGCAAAGGATATTGGAGTGACTGGAGTGAAGAAGCAAGTGGTATCACATATGAAGATAGTAAGTAAATAAATATATGAAGAGAAAAAATTGAATTTTGACTATATATTTTATCTGCTTTTAATAATATAGACTTCATTGCATCTTTTATGATCATTTTATTCAAACTGATACTTTACACTTTTTAAAGGATCTCAAGATGTAAACTTTAATATACATTATTGATAGTACAAATCTAATGTAATTAAAGGAAATTGTGGAAGGTGTCTTAGATACAATGAGAAAACCATTAATAGTTGGTAAATCCAGAACATTTTATTAAAGGAGAGTAGTCTTGAAATATATCTAACTAGAGGATCATATCCTGAATCTTTAAAATCATACTGCTAAATCACTTCAGTCGTGTCCGACTCTGTGCGACCCCAGAGACGGCAACCCACCAGGCTCCCCCGTCTCTGGGATTCTCCAGGCAAGAACACTGGAGTGGGTTGCCATTTCCTTCTCCAGTGCATGAAAGTGAAAAGCGAAAGTGAAGTCGCTCAGTTGTGTCCGACTCTTCGCGACCCCATGGACTGCAGCCTTCCAGGCTCCTCCGTCCATAGGATTTTCCAGGCAATAGTATTGGAGTGGGATGCCATCGCCTTCTCCATAAAGTCATGCTACCTACCAAAATGTGCGTTAGACCTTCACTATCAAAAAGATAGCTGTACTGTAGTTTTTATTTATTTTTTTATCAGTACTTAATAAGCCCCTGAAAAAGCATTGTTGCATTTTGATTGGTTGGTTTATTTTCATTTTCCCTTTATTTTTCATGATAATACAATGCATGTAGGTAGTATCCAAAAGGCATAAAAGGATACACAACCTTCCCCAAAGCATCTGATGCTACTAATTTCATCTATAACCATCAAGAAATAATCCTATGGAGGGGGGAATACAAGATGGCAGATGAGTAGTGGACACGGAGTACACCTCCACAAATGTTTCAGGAATACATCTTCAGATACAGAAGATCTTTCAGAACACCAGCTGAGAGCAGGCAGGAGTCCCTGACCCCTGGAAAGGAATGTATAGATCCACACAAAACTTGGCAGGACGAAGGAAGGAAGTAAGAGGAGAGTAAGCAGGACTGGACCTGTACTTGGAGGGTGAGGGAACTGAAGCAAGGGTCAGATCACCACACTGGGGCATTGTTTGGGATGCAGGGAAGCATTTGAGGCTGTTAGAGAGTGCAGCAATTGATCTGTGACAGTCTGGATGGAGTGAGAACCACACAGATGATCCTTGCCACATCCATATGTATCCCAGACAGGAGTGCAAGTCCTCTGGAATGCGTGGTGGCTGGGAGCTGGAATGTAGGGATTGGGGAGCAATCCCAGGGTGAGGTCTGCTATTGACTGCTGGGAGATGGCCCCCGGGGACGTGAGGGAGGAGATCGCAGAGGGGATTGCCTTGGAGGAAAGTCGGGTAGTCATGGAGGTAAGGTGATACTGCTGAGTCACATGCAGGGGATGGTAGTCTCTCTCTCCCCACATGCCAGCTGATCAACAGAGAAGGAACCCAGAGGGTGGCCCTTTGAGTGCCTGACACACTGAGCAACAGAGGAGTACCCCAGCCAGCTTCCCTGGTGGCTCAGACAGTAAAGTATCTGCCTGTTGTTCTGGAGACCCGGGTTCAATTCCTGGGTTGGGAAGATTCCCTGAAGAAGGGAATGACAAGCCCCTCCAGTATGCTTGCCTGGAGAATTCCATGGATAGAGGAACCGAGTGGGCTATCATCCATGGGACTGCAGAGTCAGACGTGACTGAGCGACTAACACTTTCACACTTCATCACCACCCTAGGGGGACCTTTGAGTGCCTTCTTTGCCAAGAAACAAGGAAAGGACCAGCCAGGGAGGCCCTTTGAGGCTAGAGGCTGCCAGAGGTTAGAAAAAAACTCTTAATAGTGCCACAGCTCCTGCACCTGAGGCACCTGGCATCCCTGCACACTTTGTGCCTCCAGGGTGAGAGGGTAATAGGCAGGAAGGCTAGGGGTCTCCAGACGGAGGAAGTAGGCTGCAAGTGTCAGACATTTTTTCTCTCAAGTGGCAGGAGGAAACAAACTACATGTGACATTTTTTTCCCCTTCTCTATACAAAATTATGTATTTTGTATATATATATATATATATATATNCACTAGACTGCCAAAGAACTCCTGACCCCATGAATTATTAATCAGTGAGAACTCCCATGGAGACTTCCACCTGTATCCAGGACCCAGCAGTACCCAATACAGGATTCTTCACCCAAAGAACAAGCAAAACAAAAACAAACCCAGTCATTGGCAGACCAGCTTCCAACAGACACCCGAGAATATCACCTTACACAGCCCTGCCCATCAGAGAGAAAAAATTCACCTCCTCCCCTCAGAAGGCAGGCACAAGTCCTTCCCAACATAAAGCCTACCACTGGAACAACCTCACCCACTAAGGGCAGAAACCAAAAGGAAGAAGGAGTATAACCTTAAAGGCTGGGGAAAGGAGACTCAAACATAGTTGTCATGACGGTATGGTACTGGCACAAAAACAGAAATATAGACTGATGAAAGAAGTTAAAAAGCCTCGAGATAAACACACGCAGCTATGGGCACCTTATCTTTGACAAAGGAGGCAAGGATATACAATGGAGAAAAGACAGTCTCTTCAATAAGTGGTGCTGGGAAAACCAGGCAGCTACCTGAAAAAGAATGAAATTGAAACACTTCCTAATGCTATAGAGAAATATAAACTCAGAATGGATTAAAGACCTAAATGTAAGACTAGAAACTATGAAACTCTTAGAGGAAAACATAGGCAAAACACTGTTTGACATAAATCACAGCAAGATCCTCTATGACCTACTTCCTTGAATAATGGAAATAAAAACAGAAACAAATGGGACCTAATTAAAAGTTTTTGTATAGCAAAAGAAACTAAAAACATGGTGAAAAGGCAACCCTCAGAATGGGAGAAAATAATAGCAAATGAAGCAACTGACAAAGGATTAATCTCCAAAATAAACAAGCAGCTCATGCAACTCAATACCAGGAAAACAACCCAATCAAAAAGTGGGCAGAAGACCTAAGCAGACATTTCACCAAAGACGTACAGATGGCTGATAAATACATGCAAAGATTAACATCACTCATTATTAGAGGAATGCAAATCAAAATTAAAAATTACAATGAGAAATCACCTCATACCAGTCAGAATTGCCATCATCGAAAAAATCTACAAACAGTAAATGCTGGAGAGGGTGTGGAGAAAAGGGAACCCTCTTCCACTGTTGATGAAAATGCAAATTGATACAGCCCACTATGGAGGACAATATGGGGATTCCTTTAAAAGCTAGGAGTAAAACTACCATATGACCCAACAATCCCATTACTGGCATATACCCTGAGAAGACCATTATTGAAAAAGACACATGTACCCCAATGTTCATTGCAGCATGATTTACAGTAGCAAGGACATGGAAGCAACCTAGATGTCCATCAATAGATGAATGGATAAAGAAACTGTGGTACATGTATACAATGGAATATTACTCAGCCATAAAAAGGAATACATTTGAGTCAGTTCTAATGAGGTGAATGAACCTAGAGCCTATTATACAGAATGAAATAAGTCAGAAAGAGAAAAATAAATATTGTATATTAACACATATATATGGAATCTAGAAAGATGGTACTGATGAACCTATCTGCAGGGTAGCAGTGGAGATGCAGACATAAGAGAACAGACTTGTGGCCACTGGGGAGAAGGAGAGGACTGGATGAATGGAGAGAGTAGCATGGAAACATATATGCTACCATATGGAAAACAGATCACCAGTGGGGACTGGCTGAATGACTTAGGGAATTTAAAACAGTGCTCTGTGACAATCTAAAGGAGTGGGATGGGGTGGGAGGTGGGAGCAAGGTTCAAGAGGGAAGGGACATGTGTGTACCTATGGCTGATTTATGTTGATACATGGCAGAAACTAACACAGTCTTGTAGAGCAGTTAGCCTTCAATTTGGGGAAGGCAATGGCACCCCACCCCAGTACTCTTGCCTAGAAAATCCAATGGACGGAGTAGCCTGGTGGGCTGCAGTCCATGGGGTCGCTAACAGTCGGACAGACTGAGCGACTTCACTTTCACTTTTCTCTTTCATGCATTGGAGAAGGAAATGGCAACCCACTCCAGTATTCTTGCCTGGAGAATCCCAGGGATGAGGGAGCTGGTGGGCTGCCGTCTATGGGGTCACACAGAGTCGGACACGACTGAAGTGACTTAGCAGCAGCAGCAGCAGCAGCAGCAGCCTTCAATTAAAATAATCCTATGGAATACAGATTTTTTTTCTGAGCATTTTCTTGTCATGGTCACCCTCTTGAGGTGTCAGTCAGTGACAGCAGCTATGACTTTGAAACCTTCCCTATCTCCTAAATCCCTTCACTTTCACAGAGCTCTGCCAAAGGTTTCATTAAAGTTATGTGAATTGAGAATGTCAAAGGCAGAAAAGTAAAGTACCATTCTCCACCGCAAATATTCTCTTATTCTGAAAAATGCCAAGAAAGAAAGTAATCCTACTCTTGCTGGTTTGGGAGTCAGATTCCTTTGTCTTGGCTAGTATTCTTGAAACTGGTATTCTTGAAGAGTTTAAAAGTACTTTGATCAGTTTAAGAGAGTTCCTAAACTACTTTAAGATATAGACAAAATATTGCGTTTCATACTTGTGTGCATTTTCTGGAGAGATGGCACATAATCTTTGTCAAATCAAAAGAGATTTCCTGGTGTCCAAAAAGCTATGAACAATTGGATTATGCATTTCTTCAAATTAGTGAAAGAAGCCAGAGTTTTTTAACATCAGAACAATTGATGTTAAAAAACATCAGTTTTTTTTTAACCATTTGTAGCCTCTAAAATTTCCTTTATAGCTTTGTGTTCTTTATTCCTTTGGGGTTTTGCACTGTACTCATGTATGTATCTGTTCAAACTCCCTGTACCAGTAGCCTTTCCCCCAGCCTTTCTGGCATGCCTTTCCTCTTTGTTTTGTCCACCTGTAATTAATTTCTTCATGGTCAGCACAACACTGGTAAGATTTTACTCAGATTGTTTTTTATTCTATTTAATGCCATATTTTGCAGTTTTAAAATTATTGAATTTTTAAAACTTAATTAGCCGTCAGATTTGATATTTTGTAAAGTGCTTTTTCACATGGTTGGTGATTATTACAACAATTCTGTGAATTTACTTATGTTCCATTACATTGACTCCCAATATAAGGTCTGTCTCTTATACACATCTCCCCCACCCGGATAATGGCTCAACAAACCAGTATGTTTTACTCATAAAATTATTCTCCTAATCTATGTTAATGAGACTATGTATTTGTTTAGAAACCTGCCTTTCTTCAAGATTCCTGTCAATCATTTTATGGCCTGGGATGACTCGCCTTGTGCCAGTGTTATCTCAAAATGAATGTTGTGGGTGAGGGGTCTGGTGCCATTCTCTGAAGTTTTGAGACATTTCCTTTCTCTAATTAGCAGCCTGCTAGTAGGTGTGTATATATATATATATATATAACTTCCTGCTAAAGACCAGCAGGGGAGCACTCTTTCTGCCCCCTTCTGATGTCTATGTGAGAAGTCTTCTGTCTCTTTTATACTTTAATAAAACTTTATTACACAAAAGCTCTGAGCGATCAAGCCTCGTTACTGGCCCTGGGTTGAATTCTCTCCTCTGGAGGCCAAAAATCCTTGCGTCTTTCATGGCTCAGCAACATCCTTTCAAGGGTCCTCACAATCCAAGCAACTATGCTACCCTCCACACTTGATCCCTACTGGGGCAGAGCTGCCAGAGGCTAGAAAAAACCTTAACATACCTCCTGTGTCCATGGCCACAGGCTCCCCTGTGCTGCCAAGGTCCCCATGATCCAAGTAGCTGCACCACCTCCATGCTTTATCCTCTCTGGGGCAGAGTGGCCAGAGGCTAGAAAAACCCTGCTACTGCTGAGTCACTTCAGTCGTGTCCGATTCTGTGCAACCTCATAGACGGCAGCCCACCAGGCTCCCCTGTCTCTGGGATTCTCCAGGCAAGAACACTGGAGTGGGTTGACATTTCCTTCTCCAGTGCATGAAAGTGAAAAGAGAAAGGGAAGTCGCTCAGTCGTATCCGACTCTTAGCGACCCCACGGACTGCAGCCTACGAGGCTCCTTCGTTCATTGGATTTTCCAGGCAAGAGTACTGAAGTGGGGTGCCATTGCCTTCTCTGGGAAAAACCCAAAAAGCACTATATCTCCTGTACCCGTGGCCACCAGCTCCCCTGCGTTCCCCATAATTGAAGCACCTCTACACCCGGTCCTCACTGAGGCAGACCCAAGTCCTCCAAGGCAGCCTCAGGAGCAGACTCCTGTGGACGACGCACATTCAGAGGTGGGGATAAAAACCACAATCGAACTGTGGGGGCAGTGTGGCTAAGGAAGAGGGTTGAAAACTTTTCATCTTTCCACCAGCTGTACAAGGTTCAGATTAAACCTTATACAGTCAAGTAGGCAGACTCTGTGTGTATGGAATATATAAAAGGAGAATGAGAATTCCCACAAAAGAAAATGCCTAACTCTGGCAGCTGTGGACATTGGAAGCAAGAACATTCAGGAATAGGGCCAGATTATAGAGTCTGAGCTGTCCCCACAGCAGGTCCAGAGACCAGCCCAGTATTGGAGGGCTTCCTAGGGATGCAGAGGTGATTCATAGTAAGGGAAACGATGCTGACAGTTGAGATCAGAGAAAAACATTTATTATTATTCTGATTCATTCTGTAGTTGGTTCTGGAATTTTTTTCCCGTTGCTGTGGTTGTTCATTTTATTATTATTAAATCTATTTAAGCTTTGGAGAACTTTTCTTAAAATCACACTTTGTATTTCCTTTATATACTTCTACGTCTTTGTTGTCTTTTTGCAGTTTTATGGGGTTTTTTCTTTTAAAAATTGTTTTGCTTGTTTATTTTTCTTATTGTTTTCTTCCTGGTATATTCTTTAATATATATAAATTTTTTTTTCATATATTTCTGTTTACTCTTCCTTGTGTATTTAATATATATAAATTTTTTTTCATATACTTCTGTTTAACTTTGCTTTTCCATCTTTTGCCTTCCTTTTCTTTCACCCTGTTCATTAGTCTATTTTGTTTCTTTTTTGCTTTATTCCCCAGTTGGCAGTCTCTTTTGTCTTGTTTTCTGATTTGTGTTTTGTTTTTAATTGGTCGATAACATTTTAGGTTTCCTTTGTTCACCACCAGGTCACTCTGTTATATTTTCTTTTATTTGGATTGTTCTGTGTGTCCGTGTGTGCATGCACCTTTGTTTTTGACATTTGTCTGATTTTGTATTTACTATTTGGGATTCATTTTTTGTTTCTTGTTTTGTTTTCTGTTTTGTGTGTTTGTTGTGAAAGTCACTTGGTCACGTCCGATTCTGTGTGACCTCATGAAACTAGCCTGCCAGGCTCTTCTATCCATAGGATTCTCCAGGAAAGAATACTGGAGTGGGTTGCCATGATCTTCTCTGGGGGATCTTCCCGACCCAGGGATAGAACCTGGGTCTCCTACATTGAAGGCGAATTCTTTACCATCTGAGCCACCTGGGAAGCTCTGTGGTTGTTTCAGTCCTCTTTCATGCCATGCTGCTGCTGCTAAGTCACTTCAGTCGTGTCTGACTCTGTGTGACCCCATAGACGGCAGCCCACCAGGCTCCTCGGTCCCTGGGATTCTCCAGGCAAGAATACTGGAGTGGGTTGCCATTTCCTTCTCCAATGCATGAAAGAGAAAAGTGAAAGTGAAGTCGCTCAGTCTGTCCGACTGTTAGCGACCCCATGGACTGCAGCCCACCAGGCTCCTCCGTCCATTGGATTTTCCAGACAAGAGTACTGGGGTGGGGTGCCATTGCCTTCCCCGCTTTAATGCCATAACAAATGGCTTATGGAGTCTTGGTTCCCTGGCCAGATATCAGGCCCTGAGCCTTTGGAGTCAGAGGGTTGCATCCAGGACACTAGACTGCCAAAGAACTCCTGACCCCATGAATTATTAATCAGTGAGAACTCCCATGGAGACTTCCACCTGTATCCAGGACCCAGCAGTACCCAATACAGGATTCTTCACCCAAAGAACAAGCAAAACAAAAACAAACCCAGTCATTGGCAGACCAGCTTCCAACAGACACCCGAGAATATCACCTTACACAGCCCTGCCCATCAGAGAGAAAAAATTCACCTCCTCCCCTCAGAAGGCAGGCACAAGTCCTTCCCAACATAAAGCCTACCACTGGAACAACCTCACCCACTAAGGGCAGAAACCAAAAGGAAGAAGGAGTATAACCTTAAAGGCTGGGGAAAGGAGACTCAAACATAGTTGTCATGACGGTATGGTACTGGCACAAAAACAGAAATATAGACTGATGAAAGAAGTTAAAAAGCCTCGAGATAAACACACGCAGCTATGGGCACCTTATCTTTGACAAAGGAGGCAAGGATATACAATGGAGAAAAGACAGTCTCTTCAATAAGTGGTGCTGGGAAAACCAGGCAGCTACCTGAAAAAGAATGAAATTGAAACACTTCCTAATGCTATAGAGAAATATAAACTCAGAATGGATTAAAGACCTAAATGTAAGACTAGAAACTATGAAACTCTTAGAGGAAAACATAGGCAAAACACTGTTTGACATAAATCACAGCAAGATCCTCTATGACCTACTTCCTTGAATAATGGAAATAAAAACAGAAACAAATGGGACCTAATTAAAAGTTTTTGTATAGCAAAAGAAACTAAAAACATGGTGAAAAGGCAACCCTCAGAATGGGAGAAAATAATAGCAAATGAAGCAACTGACAAAGGATTAATCTCCAAAATAAACAAGCAGCTCATGCAACTCAATACCAGGAAAACAACCCAATCAAAAAGTGGGCAGAAGACCTAAGCAGACATTTCACCAAAGACGTACAGATGGCTGATAAATACATGCAAAGATTAACATCACTCATTATTAGAGGAATGCAAATCAAAATTAAAAATTACAATGAGAAATCACCTCATACCAGTCAGAATTGCCATCATCGAAAAAATCTACAAACAGTAAATGCTGGAGAGGGTGTGGAGAAAAGGGAACCCTCTTCCACTGTTGATGAAAATGCAAATTGATACAGCCCACTATGGAGGACAATATGGGGATTCCTTTAAAAGCTAGGAGTAAAACTACCATATGACCCAACAATCCCATTACTGGCATATACCCTGAGAAGACCATTATTGAAAAAGACACATGTACCCCAATGTTCATTGCAGCATGATTTACAGTAGCAAGGACATGGAAGCAACCTAGATGTCCATCAATAGATGAATGGATAAAGAAACTGTGGTACATGTATACAATGGAATATTACTCAGCCATAAAAAGGAATACATTTGAGTCAGTTCTAATGAGGTGAATGAACCTAGAGCCTATTATACAGAATGAAATAAGTCAGAAAGAGAAAAATAAATATTGTATATTAACACATATATATGGAATCTAGAAAGATGGTACTGATGAACCTATCTGCAGGGTAGCAGTGGAGATGCAGACATAAGAGAACAGACTTGTGGCCACTGGGGAGAAGGAGAGGACTGGATGAATGGAGAGAGTAGCATGGAAACATATATGCTACCATATGGAAAACAGATCACCAGTGGGGACTGGCTGAATGACTTAGGGAATTTAAAACAGTGCTCTGTGACAATCTAAAGGAGTGGGATGGGGTGGGAGGTGGGAGCAAGGTTCAAGAGGGAAGGGACATGTGTGTACCTATGGCTGATTTATGTTGATACATGGCAGAAACTAACACAGTCTTGTAGAGCAGTTAGCCTTCAATTTGGGGAAGGCAATGGCACCCCACCCCAGTACTCTTGCCTAGAAAATCCAATGGACGGAGTAGCCTGGTGGGCTGCAGTCCATGGGGTCGCTAACAGTCGGACAGACTGAGCGACTTCACTTTCACTTTTCTCTTTCATGCATTGGAGAAGGAAATGGCAACCCACTCCAGTATTCTTGCCTGGAGAATCCCAGGGATGAGGGAGCTGGTGGGCTGCCGTCTATGGGGTCACACAGAGTCGGACACGACTGAAGTGACTTAGCAGCAGCAGCAGCAGCAGCAGCAGCCTTCAATTAAAATAATCCTATGGAATACAGATTTTTTTTCTGAGCATTTTCTTGTCATGGTCACCCTCTTGAGGTGTCAGTCAGTGACAGCAGCTATGACTTTGAAACCTTCCCTATCTCCTAAATCCCTTCACTTTCACAGAGCTCTGCCAAAGGTTTCATTAAAGTTATGTGAATTGAGAATGTCAAAGGCAGAAAAGTAAAGTACCATTCTCCACCGCAAATATTCTCTTATTCTGAAAAATGCCAAGAAAGAAAGTAATCCTACTCTTGCTGGTTTGGGAGTCAGATTCCTTTGTCTTGGCTAGTATTCTTGAAACTGGTATTCTTGAAGAGTTTAAAAGTACTTTGATCAGTTTAAGAGAGTTCCTAAACTACTTTAAGATATAGACAAAATATTGCGTTTCATACTTGTGTGCATTTTCTGGAGAGATGGCACATAATCTTTGTCAAATCAAAAGAGATTTCCTGGTGTCCAAAAAGCTATGAACAATTGGATTATGCATTTCTTCAAATTAGTGAAAGAAGCCAGAGTTTTTTAACATCAGAACAATTGATGTTAAAAAACATCAGTTTTTTTTTAACCATTTGTAGCCTCTAAAATTTCCTTTATAGCTTTGTGTTCTTTATTCCTTTGGGGTTTTGCACTGTACTCATGTATGTATCTGTTCAAACTCCCTGTACCAGTAGCCTTTCCCCCAGCCTTTCTGGCATGCCTTTCCTCTTTGTTTTGTCCACCTGTAATTAATTTCTTCATGGTCAGCACAACACTGGTAAGATTTTACTCAGATTGTTTTTTATTCTATTTAATGCCATATTTTGCAGTTTTAAAATTATTGAATTTTTAAAACTTAATTAGCCGTCAGATTTGATATTTTGTAAAGTGCTTTTTCACATGGTTGGTGATTATTACAACAATTCTGTGAATTTACTTATGTTCCATTACATTGACTCCCAATATAAGGTAATAAATTTAATACTAGGCTTACTCCATTTATTTTGTCTTATATCCTTAAATATATTCATTTAGGGATTATACACATGTATTTAAATATATTTCAGTTTGATTTTTAGCAATGAGAAAGTGATGCATCTTTGGTTATTGCTTAGGATATATTTGTACCTTTACAATTTTAAGATTACGAAAGAGTTGCAATATAATCTAAATTGTCAAGCTATCACCCTGACCAAAGGTGTGAAATCCAAGACATATCATGCTGAGGTGGGAAAATGCTGGTGTAAGGAAAGAATAGAGACACCATATCATTGAAGGGCAAGAATATTAAAAACAAAGTAAGAGAATAATTTCTAGGATTGTAGCTTATCTTGTTATAAAAGAAACTTTTATTTTAAAAATTTTATATCTTTTTTTAGGACCATCCAAGGCACCAAGTTTCTGGTATAAGATAGAGCCATCTCATGCTCATGGCACTAGATCTGTACAACTCAAATGGAAGGTAAGAAAAAAAAATTGACTATATCCCTTTATCTCATATAAATATATTTTATATGGTATCATGGGTGGGGCTTAATTTTTGGTATCAAATAGTATTTGATAACTTTAATAAAAATGTAGAGCTTTATATATACTAAAAAAATGGTTCATAAACTGCCAGTGATACCTCGTAGATACTTTAGCATAATTCTGTGAAAGTTCTATAAGGGGCCTGTCTTTTATCGAACTTTCCTCAGTGCCTCATAAAAAATAATTAACATTTGGGGTAGTCAGAATGTATGCTGGTAATAGGAAATAAAGTTATTGTGCACTCCATAAATGGTCACGAATGGATCATGCTAAAATAAGGTAGAAAGAGAAATATTCAGACTTAAAATAGTTTAGGCCAGCATACCATCAGTGAAGAATTGTATAGAGAACTAATAGCTAACAGAATGATGCTACTTTCCCTCTTGGTTGAAGCCATGCTTTTACTCTTCATTCAGTGTGTAGTAGTTTCCCTTCAGTAGTGAGTTCAAAGTAAGGTTGCCAGCCCCTTGCAATTAAATATTTAGAGATTTGACATAATAGAATTTGTGAACATGAAGAAAAACATTTCCTTTATTCAAGATTTATGAAATATGTTTTAAAAGTAAATTGTTTTATTACAGACATTGCCTCCTTTTGAAGCTAATGGAAAAATTTTGGATTATGAAGTGACTCTCACAAAATGGAAATCACATTCACAAAATTACACAGTTAAAGACACAAAACTGACAGTAAACCTCACAAATGATCGCTATGTAGCAACTCTGACAGCAAGAAATCTTGTTGGCAAATCAGATGCATCTGTTTTAACTATCCCTGCCTGGGATTTTCAAGGTTTGTCCCTAAGATGGAGCCTCAATTATGAATGGTAAAGGGTAGTTAGGTATGGACAGGACTCCTGTAAAAACATAAGTATCCTAAGACTATGTCCTCAGTATCTATGATGGTTAAATTTTTAGAAATCAGTCAGCAGCCAAATCGTTCATTTTGTGGTTTACTTAAACTTTGCAGCTTAGTTCGTTTAAGCATTTTACGATTATTTGTCTTTTTTTTTTTTTAATATTTTTTAGGTTTGAGAAACTTATATACATTTAACTTAAATATATTATTTTTTATAGCTTTATCTGTAGCTTTCAAAGAAGAAGAAAATGCAACTTATATACACAAAATACTTGAAGAATTTTGAAAATAAATTGACTGTTTATAAATTAGTGCTTTTATTCATGTAAATACAGTTTAATCTTATGTGCTATGAAAACATGATAGCAAGATAGATCACATGGTTATGAAAATGAATGTAAAATGTTGGAACTTCAGAGTTTTAAATGTTCATTTATCATATCAGTATTCATACTTTGTTTTTTTTTTTTAAAGCTACTCACCCTGTAACCAGTCTTAAAGCATTTCCCAAAGATAACGTGCTTTGGGTAGAATGGACTGCTCCAGATGAATCTGTTAACAGATACATACTTGAGTGGTGTGTGTTATCTGATAAATCGCCCTGTATCCCAGAATGGCAACAAGAAGATGGTACTGTACATCGCACCTATTTAAGAGGTATATCTTGCTAGAAACACTTAAGTTGATGTCCTTTTTCTAGTTCTTTGGACAGATTTTTCTTGTACTTATTCTTTTCTGCTTTGTAGGCTTTGTGGTCCATTGAAAAGATGTCCAGTTTATCATTGTTCCTTACTAATTAACTCTTGTTTACTAGATTTGTGACTCTCAGGAAGTCACACTTATTAACCTCACTAAACTGCAGGGTCTGTTTATGGACTGCTGCTGCTGCTAAGTCGCTTCAGTCATGTCCAACTCTGTGCGACCCCGTAGACAGACGGCAGCCCACCAGGCTCCCCCGTCCCTGGGACTCTCCAGGCAAGAATACTGAAGTGGGTTGCCATTTCCTTCTCCAATGCTAAGTGGGGTTAATACTATCTTCTATAATACTCTCCTGTTGTTTTGATCATAAAAGGAATGCTCACAAAACTGTAAAGTAAGAAAAATACAAGGTAATCCAATCCTTGCTCCTAACTAGTATGTTCTCTGTACCTGATTTAACTTCATCCTTTGATAAGAAAAATTTCCCTGAGCATCTGGATGGCTGGTTAACTTTTTATAGCTGTTGAACAAGGGAAGCAGAATCAGAACTTAGATTTTCTTGTCTTTTAAACTGAAAGTATTAATGAAGGACAGAAAGTAAGAGCTCCAGTATGGATTGCTCTCATTGCAAGTTACTACTTTTCAAGCAGCTTTAAAGTGATAGAACAACTTTAAAGAGAAAACGAAGCACTCAGTTTGTATGTGTGTAAAGAGGATAACCATTAGAATTCAGCTACAAATAGTATGATTAATCATAGGAAAGCTGTTAAAAAATATACTGTTTATATATAGCCATAAAGAGCTTTATTCATAACATAGGCTGTTTGGCCGTCATTAACCCATTATTTAACATATAATTTTACTAATCCCACTTGTCTAGTTTATCAGTCTTGTCGAAGTAAAAGCAAAGTAGAGCTAGAGAGGAAATAGATTGGTAATAACTGGACCATGGATGGCATACATGCTCAGTCATGTTGGACTCTTTGCAACCTCCTGGACTGTAGCACGCCAGGCTCCTCTATCCATGGAATTCTCCAGGGTGGGTTGCCATTTCCTCCTCCAGGGGCTCTTCCCCACCCTGGGACTGAACCCGCATCTCTTGCATCTCCTGCATTGGCAGGCAGATTCTTTACCACTGGTCCCATATGGGAAGCCCTAGCTGGACAATAGAGCAAAGGCTCTGGAGACCTTCAGTTTGTGCAAGTATTCCCACAGAGCTCAGCAGGCCTGGTAAAACATCACTGTATAAGCAGAATATAAAAATTATCCTCCTGATAATATTGAATCATTAAGAAAATGACTGTTTATGAAGACAAAGAAGCATATATAACTGTATGAATAAACAGTTAAGGAAATGTAAGTTCCTGTTGAAGGTATAAACTATAGTTTATAAATAAAAATAATTTTTTTTGTTGTTGTGTGCTAAAGACATAGATTACTTTGTTAATTTGGAAAGATTATAAATAAAGGAAGTATTTAAGATAATTTTTTCTTTTAAAATTGTTGTTGTGGGAAATGATACTTAATTCTCTTTTTCCCCAGTCACCTGGCCAGCCACCGCCATTTGTGCTTTCCCTAGCTCTGATTAGTGACATACTGCTCATAGGCAGGTCTCAATTAGGTAAAATGTACAGAAATTGTCAAACTATAAGAAAGACCCATTCGATAAATCCTGAATATAAATGCAGTCATTTGTTACTTTTTTTTTTAATCAAAGCAATGATTTTATTTATTTTATTTATTTTTTTTTTTATAGTTAAATGTTTGAACATTTTTTTTTTTTTTTTTTAATTTTTACTTTATTTTACTTTACAGTACTGTATTGGTTTCGGCATACATTGATATGAATCCACCACGGGTGTACATGAACTCCCAAACATGAACCCCCTCCCACCTCCCACCCCACATCATCCCTCCGGTTCATCCCCATCAGTGTAAATATTTTTACTCACTTATTGGCAATAAAAATAACCTTTTATTTTCATAAAGATTTACTGTTAAGCTTGAATCTAGTACACAAAAGGCAATGTTTACTTGAAAAGTTGTAGTTTTAAAAGAAAGTTCAGTGGTAATCATTTCATAATATAAGCAGATGTCAAATTATACCTGAAATTAAAATTGTATGTCAACTGTACTTCAATTTTAAAAACAAATGAATAAATAAAAGAAAATTCAGTGGTCATGAAATTATAATGTAAAAGTAAGCAATAGAGTTAATTTTTTTTTTTTTCATTATAAGGAAGAAAATGCTTAACCTACTATTCTTACTTTAGGAAACCTAGTAGAGAAGAAATGTTACTTGATAACAGTTACTCCAGTATATGATGATGGACCAGGAAGCCCCGAGCATATAAAGGCATACCTTAAACAAGCTGGTAAGTCCAGCCCTACTTTCTTTGAAAAACCATTGCGTTTTGTACTGACAAAGACATTTATCCTTTTTAAATAAGGGTATGTCTCATGTTCAAATAATTCCATGATAATGAAATTTTATCAAGTTCTAATGGTTTACTAAATTCTTATGCTTTTCAGTTAGTAAATACTTGATTCTGTTTCAGCACCTTCCAAAGGACCTACTGTTCGGACAAAAAAAGTGGGGAAAAATGAAGCTGTCTTAGAGTGGGACCACCTTCCTATTGATGTTCAGAATGGATTTATCAGAAATTATACTATATTTTATAGAACCGTCACTGGAAATGAAATTGGTAATAAAGCTATATCAGTTATTAAGAATCAAGTGTTTTTCTTAGGCTTTTAAATACTAATTTAAGTCTTCTTGTGTTTTTTACATCTTAATATAGCATTTTATGCTCAGAAAAGAGATACCTGAAAATATGCTTTATGGTTGCCTTCATGATCCTACTAAAAATACATTGTTTTCTAGTGAAATATGGTTTGATTCCTTTTTCTTACTCTCCCAATGTCAAATATAGGCCAAACCATGCAAGAGTAGTTGGTTAAAGTGCACTTACTGCTTTCTTCCAGCTGTGAATGTGGATTCTTCCCACACAGAATATACACTGTCCTCTTTGACTAGTGACACTTTGTACATGGTACGAATGGCAGCATACACAGATGAAGGTGGAAAGGATGGTCCAGAATTCACTTTTACTACACCAAAGTTTGGTAAGGAATAATGATGCTTGAGTTTTCCTTTTTTCTCTTTTCTTTTAAAAATTTCAGACTAAAAATGGGCTTAACTTAAATGCTAAAATTTTGTTTAAAGTGCATCTTTGGATTCATATAAATGATGTGTTCATAAATTGATTTTTGTTTTGTTGTTTGGTTATTTCTTTAAACTACAGAAAGTTTTTTCCATACTTTGCTATTGTTTCTTCAACTGCTTCTAATTTCATCTGTACTCTATAAATCCCAAAATAATTTATCTTTCTAAATGGGTTCATTTTTTTCACTGGCAAAACTTGGGTATGGTCTTGCTTAGTCAGACAGGCATGGAGACGCTTCTGGAAGTAACATCGCATTTGCTGCCCAAGGAGAACCCCAAGTTCAAACTTGTATTGGTTGGTGATGGTGGTACTGGAAAAACTACATTCGTATAATGTTTGATGTAACATTGAGAGTTACTTACAAGAATGTGCCTAGCTGGCATAGAGATCTGGTATGTGTGTGTGAGAACATCCCGATTGTGTTGTGTGGCAACAAACTGGATATTAAGGACAGAAGGTTAAGGCAAAGTCAGTTGTCTTCCACCAAAAGAAGAATCTTCAGTACTATGACATTTCTGCCAAAAGTAACTACAACTCTGAAAAGCCCTTCCTCTGGCTTGCTAGAAAATTGATTGGAGACCCTAACTTGGAGTTTGTCGCCATGCCTGCTCTTGCCCCGCCAGAGGTGGTCATGGACATAGCCATGGCAGCATAGTACAAGCACGATTTAGAGGTTGCTCACACGACTGCTCTCCCAGATGAAAATGATGACCTGTGAGAAAGTGAAGCTGGGGCCCAGTATCGAAAGTCTAGTTATATAGGCTACTCTCCTGTAATATCACTGGTTCGGCGTATTTGCCACATTATTACATAGCTAAGCAGAACATGTGCTTAATCTTTGGATGCTGAAAGAGATGGATGGGCTTTGGAATGAATGTGGCCGTTTGAAAAAAAAGAAAAGCTTCATTGTTTGGACCTGCATATTTAGGTGTTTTGGAACACAGTTGTTTCCTCCTTGAGTTTCAGATATAAGACTGCTGTAGTCACATGGTTATATTGAGAGGTGGAGTCTTGTTTGTTACTGTCATTCCCACTCCTTTTCATTTAGAATCAGGATAAAGTTGTATTTCAGCTATCTTTAAAAACTTGGGTATAGTCTCTTCTCTTGTTCTTCCTTTAATGGGCAGGTTGCCTGGAGAATTCCACAGACAGAGGAGCCTGGCGGGCTATAGTCCATGGGGTGGCAAAGAGCTGGACACGACTGAGCAACTAACACACACAGGGTGTAAAGACTAATCCACGCTTGCAGTCTCATTTCTGTACCTCCAGCTCAGTTTTTAACCTGCTGAAACCAGATTTCCACCTGCCCACCACTCCACTGAAGCCTCTCTGCTGTCACACATGGAAGACCTCTTAGTCGTCCTGTCCAGTGCATGCTTTTTAGTCATTTTTTTTAAAAAAAAAGAAAAGCTTCATTGTTTGGACCTGCATATTTAGGTGTTTTGGAACACAGTTGTTTCCTCCTTGAGTTTCAGATATAAGACTGCTGTAGTCACATGGTTATATTGAGAGGTGGAGTCTTGTTTGTTACTGTCATTCCCACTCCTTTTCATTTAGAATCAGGATAAAGTTGTATTTCAGCTATCTTTAAAAACTTGGGTATAGTCTCTTCTCTTGTTCTTCCTTTAATGGGCAGGTTGCCTGGAGAATTCCACAGACAGAGGAGCCTGGCGGGCTATAGTCCATGGGGTGGCAAAGAGCTGGACACGACTGAGCAACTAACACACACAGGGTGTAAAGACTAATCCACGCTTGCAGTCTCATTTCTGTACCTCCAGCTCAGTTTTTAACCTGCTGAAACCAGATTTCCACCTGCCCACCACTCCACTGAAGCCTCTCTGCTGTCACACATGGAAGACCTCTTAGTCGTCCTGTCCAGTGCATGCTTTTTAGTCATTTTTTTTTCCCTACACTTGCCAACTTTTGATCCTTCCTATTGGCCTGTTCATCCTTGAAACAGTCTCTTCCCTTGGTTTATTTTTCTAGTAGCACTCTCCTGAGTCTCCTCCTTGTGTGGTATGGTACTTTTTTCTTGGTCTCCTTTTCTGCTCTTTTAAATGTTTTGTATTCTCCAGAGCTCTGTTCCTGGCACTGTTTTCTTATCTTCCATTTCAGAGTCCCTATCTAAGACTTCAGCCACCCTCTCTGCTCTTCCCAAACAGATTTCTCTTTCTTTGTTCCATGTCACAGCTCTTTGCCAAACCCAGAAATTTAGGAGTTATAGTAAATTTCTTCATCTCTTTTTCACTTACATAAACTAAAGTTCAGTTGCTCATGCTTTCTAATTACTGCTTGTGTATGCCCTTTCATAATCTCTTTCTTTGACCCTAAACTTCTTTTCATTTTCCCCGCCTTTATGTCTTTTCCCAGTACATTCCCCTATACCTTTTCTTGTCCTGGGTATTCCTATGGCCTCCCTACAGCAGACTTAAAATGCATTCTTTCCTGTAACATTATTAAATTACTTTATTTTATTGTAATTGTTTTTGTCATATCCAAGCACCAACACAGTGAATGATAAATAGTAAGCTCCATATTCCTTGTTGGTTGAATGTTTGCTGCATGAGCAAATAAGTGGATAAGTGACTACTACATAAGATAGATATTCAAAGATCCTGAGCTTTTCTGTGATGGCCAATAATGAATATAGTCTGTGGGATAAGATTTGTGGTGACATGTTTGTAGAATATATATGTAACAAATATAGGTTTCCACCTCTAACCAAAAGTTGAGCATTCCTCTGAAACCTTTTATAAGCCAAAATGGTTTAGAGCAGAGTGTCCCCCACCTTTGGCAAGTGTGCATTATGCCACTTCATTTTCATGAAAGACCTACATTAAATACAGTAACAAGCTTTTTTTATAAATTTATTTTTGTTAGCAAAAACAGACAATGTAATTTATGAAAAAAGCTTTTTAGTATATTAGTGTTAAGTCTTTTGTGAAAGTAAGGTGGTAAAATGGGAACTTTCTGAAAGTGGGGGAATACCTGTAATATTTGAAATAAAACTTTGTACCATGATCTTTAGAAAAATAAAAGTAATTTAAAAATTTATGCTGTTAACAAAAGTAGTGTTCATTATAAGGAATTTAGACAATTCAGTAAAAACAAAGATGAAGAAAAATCACTCCTATTCCCTCATCCAAAATAATCTTTTAACATATTTATATATCCTCCTAGTCTTTTCTATGCATACATTTTTTTCCCAAAACTGAGATCATACTTAATATTGCTTCACCCACTTTTCCCTCTGACCTATTGTTTTATGGATCCATTATACCTACTTCACATGGCTTTGACTTTGCCCTCAAGGACCATATAGCTTAGTTGAAGAAATAAAGTATAAGTAAACAGTACAGAGAGCCATTTGAGCCATGCTACTAGTAAATAGAGCAAGAATTTAAAGTTACTGGTAGTGGGAAGTTTCACCTTCAGAGATTTTTGTGGAGAAGACAGTAGTTGAGCTTTGAAGTTAAGATGTGGACGGATAGGAAGAAGAAAGCATCCTGGAGCAGCATGAGCAAAAGGCCCAAGGTGTGGAAGCTGAGGAAGAAGTTCAGCACCAGTAAAGGACAGGTTCTGCCTGAATTTGATGTGTCACGTGTATGAGAATCTTAGCATTCAGGAATTAATATTCTCCAACCTATAGTTTATTCCTCTGATTGCTCAGTTCCTGTTATGTTTCACAGGATGTAAAGTTACTTACAAAGGGATATGTGTGATGGGAAGGTAAGACTGAGTAATGTGTAGCTGTTGTACTACTTCCGTACATTTCTCCTGTAAAAGACTAATTGAAGGAGGGTTGGAGGAGTTTACCAGACACAACCAAATCATTAAAAAATCTCTAATATAAATTCTCCCAATTAGCAATTCATTTGATTGCTAAGCTCTCTTTCAAATTCAGAGAGGAATTCACGTGGTATTTAGGAATCTGAGGCTTGCTGCTTTTTAGATGATGAAATTCCTACTTGTGCCACTCCTTGTGCCTGTTAAGGTTCTCCTAAAATTCTTAGCCCTATATCAGTAAATAACAATTAAAATTTTTACCTGAAGTTTACATTTTTATTCCTTATAGAAAGTCTTGTAGTTTTTTGTAGTTCAGTTATTGAAATCGTTTAGAGCTTTTCCAATTCTACTCCTAGAACTCAAAAGTAAGTTTTGCTAAGATTCTGCTGAGTGCAGATGATAAATGTAATAAATAGTTAGGTTTGAAAGCTCTTACCAGGTATATTATCTATCCAATAAACTGAACTAATCAGTTTATTCCCCCAACCAACTTCTATTTTATGTATACTTTGTGGTCAGGTTACCATGACCTAAGGCATAAGCAACTAGTATATGATTTACCAAGGGGGAGGGGTGGGGAGAGAGAAACACCTTTAAGTTTGAAACGGATGTGAAAAAAAAAAAAAGTTAGGATGGTATTTCATCTTTTCAACAGTAACCTGGTTGGAAAGCTGCATTTTTTGTCTATAGCATATGTGTCAACAATTATTTTCATTCTTTGCCCTTTTTGTTTTTTAGCTCAAGGAGAAATTGAAGCTATTGTTGTACCTGTTTGCTTAGCCTTCCTATTGACAACCCTTTTGGGAGTTTTATTCTGCTTTAATAAGCGAGACCTGTAAGTACTCTTGTTCATATTTTTGCATTTTCCCCCACTTCTATTGGACCTATAATTTACATTAAGTGAGACTCATCCATTTGAAGTGAACAGTTTGATGATGAATTTTTGTAGCTGTATGTAGATGTTTAACTACCACCACACTTAGGATGGAGAACATTTCCATCACCCTGGAAGTTTCCTTGTTCGATTTTGTAGTCTGTCCTCTCCCTCAGCCCCTGGCCCCAGCATTCAATGATCTGTGGTCGTATTTTTGCCTTTTCTAGGATTTCACATGTATAGGAATCATAGTAGCATGTAATTTTTTGTGTATGATGTCTTTCACTTGACTTTTTGAGATTCATCCATATTGTTGCATATACTAATATTTTCTCCTTTTTATTCCTGAATAGTATTCTATAGTATAGAAAGATCAAAATTTGTTTACCCATACATCTGTTATGAAAATTTGTTTCTTTGAATTTTGGCTATTATGAGCATTCACATACATATCTTTGTGTAGGCATAGATTATCATTTATCTTGAGTCAATATTTAGCAGTGGGATTGCTGGATCATAATTTTCTCCTTTTTATTCCTGAATAGTATTCTATAGTATAGAAAGATCAAAATTTGTTTACCCATACATCTGTTATGAAAATTTGTTTCTTTGAATTTTGGCTATTATGAGCATTCACATACATATCTTTGTGTAGGCATAGATTATCATTTATCTTGAGTCAATATTTAGCAGTGGGATTGCTGGATCATATAATCCAGCATTACTGGATGCATATTTAACTTTATAAGAAACTGTCAAACTGTTTTTCAGAGGGGCCATATCATCTTGTATTCCCACCAGCAATGTGAAAAGTTCCATTTGCTCGATATCATCCTCATACTGTCAAGGTTTTTAATTTTAACCATTCTTTCTCAGGGGTTTATAGTGCTATCTCAGTGTGATTGTAACTTCTGTTTCTCTGAGGACTAGTAATATTTTCATGTGCTACCTTACATCTTCTTTTGTGATATGTCTTGAAATCTGCCCATTTTTAAAATGGGTGATTTGTTAATATTGTGCTTTAAGAGTTCTTTATATGTTGTTACAAATTTTTTTCACATATGTTTTGCAAATTCTGGACTGTGGCTTGCCTTTTTGGTTTCTTAACTGTGACTTCAGAAAAGCAAAAGTGTTTAATTTTGATCAAGTCCATTTTGTTAGGGTTTTTATTTTTTAATGGTTGTTGATTTTATGTCCTTTTAATGAAATCTTTGCTTAACCAAGTGTCACAAATATGTTCTCCTATATTTTCCTCTAGAAATTTAATTATTTTAACTCTGTGCTGTGATCTGTTTAGAATAAATTCCTGTGCATGGTGTGAAGTCAGGGTCAAAGAATTTTTTCCATAGATACCTAGTCATTCCAGCATTATTTATTAAAAAGACTGTCTTTTCCTGTTGAATTGCCTTCAACCTGTACCAAAATCAATTATTCGTATAAGTCTAGATCTATTTGTGGACTCTTAATCCTTTCCCTTTGTTATATATGTCTGTTGGTGCTGATACCACATGGTCTTGATTTATTATAGCTCTACAATAAGACTGGGGACTTCCCTAATGGCTCAGACAGTAAAGTGTCTGCCTACAATGCGGGAGACCTGGGTTCGATCCCTGGGTCGGGAAGATCCCCTGGAGAAGGAAATGGCAACCCACTCCAGTATTCTTGCCTGGAGAAATCCATGGATACAGGAGCCTGGTGGGCTACAGTCCATGGGGCCACAAAGAGTCGGACACGACTGAGAGGCTTCTCTTTCAATAAGACCAGGTGGCAGAATTCCTCTAGTATTTTTTTTTTCACAATTATTTTTTCTAGGTTCTTTGCCTTTTCATATAAAATTATCAGCTTATAATTTCCCTTAAAAATTTGTTAGAATCTTTAGTGGAATTTTATTGAATCTGTACATCAGTTTAGGGGAAAATGCAGTGTGAACATGAGTTCACATGTTCATGAGTCACATACATCTTTCAGTACATGAACATGGTACATTTCTTGTTTCCTTTTGCAAAATTTCGTAGTCTTCAGGCTATGCTAAATTTATTCCTTCCTAAATGTTTTTTTGTATGCTATTATAAATGGAATTTACATGTTTTTATTTTCTAGTTGTTCATTGCTGATATATTGAAAATTGCTCCTTTTAAGCATATTGATCTTATATACTGAGATCTTGATAAATTATTGTAGTCACTTTTTAGATTCCATAGGACTTTCTGCATATACAGTCATGCTGCCTGCAAGTAAAGATGGTTATTCCAGTCTTTATACTTTTAGTTATTTTTGTTATTCTACTGGCTCAGACCTTCAGTAAGTACAATGTTGAACAGAAGTGTTAAGAGCCAGCATCTTTCCATTCTTCCCAATCTTAGGGGAGAGAGCATTCACTCTTAACACTATTGCATGTTATATTAGCTGTAAGTTGAGGAAGTTGTTATATTTCTGTTTTGCTAAGAGTTTTTGTCATGAATGGATATTTAATTGTCTAATGCTTTTTCTGCATCAGTTGCCATGAGCTTATGATTTTTTTCCCTTTCATAAATATGGTGAATTTTATCATTGATTTTCATATGTTATATCTTGGCATTCCTTGGAATTTGCTGGATTCGGTGTGCTAACAGTTTTCGTATTTTCATGTTAAGAAGTGGTATTGATTTGTCCTTTTTTTGTGGTATCATTGTTTAATTTTGGATTCAGGATAATACTGATTATCTCATCAAATGAATGTCCTCTTAATCAGTACATATTACCTCAATTTTCTGGGAGAGTTTGTATAGGGTTTGTATTATTTCCTCTTTAAATGTCTAATGGAATTCACAAGTGAAGCTGTCTGGGGCTTCTCTTTTCTTTGTAGGGAGATTTTTAATTACAAATTAAATTTTTTATAAGTATAAGGCTATTAAAGTTTTCTTTTCCAGTCTGTTTCAGTAATTGGTGTCTTTCAAGGAATTCCTTTTTTTTGGTTGGTCAGTTTATTTAGGTTGTTAACCCTATTGCTTTTTCTATTATGTCCAGATTTCATAGTTGTTCCTGCTGGACAATCTGTTAGGATCTTACTACCCATTTTTATTTTTTATTTGAACTTATTCTCAAGATGACTCATTTCCTATGTACTTACATATACTTGTGAATGTCTAATGTTGTGCTAGGGACTATATTAAACATATTTAAATAGGTTTTTGATAAAGGATATCTTGAATTAATTATTTTTATGTTAGCCTTTTCTTCCTTGTGAAAAATCGTATTTTATCTTGTACCAGTATGATAATTTATCATTGTCTGAATTGTTTTTGTTGGAAATTGAACATTTTGGGGTTTTTGTTTTGCAAAGGTGTGCCACAATATTTTGTACCCCTGGCTAAAGTTTTTAAGTGGTTTTTATTGCAGAATTTGATTTCAGAGATTTTAAAAAATTGAATACTGATTACCAGCTTTAGTCTTATAAACAGTTTTTCTTTAAGGATAAAGATTCAGATCCTTAGGCATTTTTAAATAGTATTTTATTCTGTTGGTTACAAGAAAAATGATGTTTTTGTTAGCTTCGGAGTACAGTAGGTATTTTTCGTTTAGTTGGTTTTATTCTTAAGATTTAGATGATCACGTGTATTACAAGCGGTTCTCCATAAATAGTATTTCTTTCCTCTCCAGAATTAAAAAACACATCTGGCCTAATGTTCCAGATCCTTCAAAGAGTCATATTGCCCAGTGGTCACCTCACACACCTCCAAGGGTAAGATAAAATGTTTCTGACTACTTAGAATACATGAGCGTATTAGGATATATTTGTAGAGTTTAAGCAAAAAATAATCGGGCTGAATTGAAAGTAAATGAAAATAAAATAGTACATAAATTAGAATTTTAGTAAAAATTAAAAATAGTACTTGCATATTCTAGGAGTTTATTATCACCATAGCATATTTGTCTTTATATTCCTAATTCTATTTAGTATACATTAAAAATATTTGACTGAACTTGTAAGTTGAAAGCCTAGCATTTTAATATAGCTATGTGGTAATTCTGTTGTAAAGATAAGCATTTTAGATTGTATATTAAAATCAAATTTAAAGTCTATGATTTTAATATGATTAAATGACTTCTGGAAGCCTATAATGAATTTCTTAGATTTCCTTAAAGGAAAGATTATTTGTATTTTTTACTTCTGACAGTCCTTCATAGCCTATGNTGTAAAGATAAGCATTTTAGATTGTATATTAAAATCAGATTTAAAGTCTATGATTTTAATATGATTAAATGACTTCTGGAAGCCTATAATGAATTTCTTAGATTTCCTTAAAGGAAAGATTATTTGTATTTTTTACTTCTGACAGTCCTTCATAGCCTATGAAACTTGAGTTTGGTTTTTCTCAATGTTCTCTTCATTTTTCTATCCAGTTAATCCTAGGCTGCCTAGACGAGGCATGAAGTATGGAATTTTACTTCTAGACTTTTGTTACTGTTGTTCAGTCCCTAAGTCATATCTGACTCTTTGCAACCCCATGGACTGCAGCACACCAGGCTTTCCTGTCCTTCACTGTCTCTGGAGTTTGCTCAAATTTATGTCCATTGAGTTGGTTAGTTTATTAAAATGTAATACCCCAACAATATTGATTTGGAATTCTGAGGAAATACAGTCTAATTCTTACCTTTTAGACAAATTTCACAAAATCCATGATTCAAGTAGTTAGCAGTGACTTAGTGATATAGATTATCTTTGCACTATTAAGTTACTGAGAAGTTTCAGAGATGCATTTTGTGACTTTTAACTAATATGTTATATATAATTATTACAGATTTTCTAAATGAATGTGTACCATAGTTAATAATTCATTTTCTGTCTTTCTTAGCATTTTAATTCAAAAGATCAAATGTATCCAGATGGCAATTTCACTGATGTAAGTGTTGTGGAAATAGAAGCAAATGACAAAAAGCCTTTCCCAGAGGATCTAAAATCTTTGGACCTATTCAAGAAAGAAAAAGTTAATACTGAAGGACACAGTAGTGGTATTGGAGGGTCTTCGTGCATGTCATCTTCTAGGCCAAGCATTTCTAGCAGTGATGAAAATGAATCTGCACAGAACACTTCAAGCACTGTCCAGTATTCCACAGTGGTACACAGTGGCTATAGACACCAGGTACCATCAGTCCAAGTCTTCTCAAGATCTGAGTCCACCCAGCCCTTGTTAGATTCTGAAGAACGGCCAGAAGATTTACAGCTGGTAGATAATGTAGATGGCAGTGATGGCATTCTGCCCAGGCAGCGGTATTTCAAACAAAACTGCAGTCAACATGAAACCAGTCCAGATATTTCGCATTTTGAAAGGTCACAGCAAGTTTCCTCAGTCAATGAAGAAGATTTTGTTAGACTTAAACAGCAGCAGATTTCAGATCATATTTCACAGCCCTATGGATCTGGGAAAATGAAAATATTTCAGGAAGTTCCTGCAGTGGATGCTTTTGGTCCAGGCATTGAGGGACAAGTAGAGAGATTTGAAACAGTTGGGATGGAGGCTGCAGTTGATGAAGGAATGCCTAAAAGTTACTTACCACAGACTGTGAGACGAGGTGGCTACATGCCTCAGTGAAAGACCAGCTCCTGTTACATCTTCAGAAATACCTGTAAAGTAAAGCTAAAAATACTTTATCTGTGATTTCAGATCTTCACTCGCTGAAGATGATCATTTGCCCTTAAGGACAAGAATGTACTGTCCTTCCATATGGGTTTTTCCATCCCAGTATATCTGGGATTCAACTTTAAGCACTACATAAACTGACTTCATCCTCTGAATAGCTGAATGACTTTGTGCTGTTTCAGGATGTTTGCACTGAAGAAAAACAAAGCTTATCTAAAATTTATAAAGTGAAACTTTGTTTTGCTGTCTAGAAAACAGAGGGTATTTAAATTAAAGCTAGTCATAAACAGCTATACTGATTTTAATGAGAATAGTCATTGAATATCAAATCTTAGGGAGAGAATTAACAAAAATTAGAGGAGCAAGGTCTTAGACTCTGGTTTATAGCTGACAACATAATTTAAAAAGAATCCAGATGATACAGCTAATATGAGCCCAGCTTTTGTTGTCTGCCAGAAAAAATTCGGGTCATTTATAATCGTACCAACATGTAAGATACTAGTCCTCTTCCATTGGTAGTGACATTGCCAGTTGCTGGAGAAAAGGAATTCTGTTTTAACACAGCAAACTAAAAATACTAATTTTTGAATATTAGACAATCAAGTAAATTTACAAACATTTGCTTTCTATTGTTATTGACAGCCTTTGAAGATACACTTCACAAACTCAGCAGAGTGTCCGGATAAGAGCTAGGAATGAATATGACAAACAATCTCTAACATTCTATACCTATATATAAACTTTATTGACCTTTCTTTTTAAGACATCAGAGAATTTGGTTGATTAAGCACTTTATACAATATATCTTCACCTTAAAATGTGTTTTGACTTAATACTCTGTTTTTCAGTAGGCCAAGATTGAGTTTGCTTTTTTTTTTCCTAGTAGGTATCTGAAGCAGACTAGTAAGTTATAGGACTTGGGCTATACTCACCAAAACAAAACACCACCCCCAAAATGTACGTATTGATCTTAGTAAGTATCACAGTTAGCAAATATCCTTATTGTAGAGGCACTTAATGAAGAGATAGTATTTAATGTCTGCCAGTCCTGAGGTAGGTGGAACTTAGTTCTACATGATGATTTAGGAATATTTTAAACCTCTTCCCACATGTTCTGTTCTTCAGGGGGAAAGTGAGTTGAGCCTCCAGAGTTTAGTGCTAAACTCACTTTCACATTCACGTTATCCTCTACCAACCACCTTTGACAAGGAGGCAGAGCTAAAGCCAGGGGCTGAGTAAGTAAGAAGAAATAGATCATGTATTGACTACTGCTATCAAGTAAGTTTGTTTCTCTGCCATATTTAAGATACAAAAGCCAGGGCAACTTAAACTATTTGCAGAGGTTATTGAAGAATAAAAGGTTGAGAAAATTTAGTGCACATTTACAGTTGAGATGTAAGTCTACTCATTACTCTCTCATCAGTATTGTTCACAGTAGATTTCCTGTTTTGCTTTATCCTTTGTATTGCCTAACACTTCAGAGTTCTTTCACATTTATGGTCTTTGTGAGACAGAGCAGATGCTGTATTCTGATATATCCATTTCTTCTTTAGGCAAAACCAACATGAGATTGGTAGATTGTCAGAATTATGAGGAAAAGTAGGGACAGACCCCAAACTCACACTCTACAAGGTAATAGCACCACCACCATTTAAGTTGACCATCAAAGGCTGGTCCATATCAGGGAAGGATTGGTCTTGCTAAATGTCAACAAATTTATATCTACTACATTTTTTTCATTTCCTCAAAATAAGTGGTCGTGTTGTTATAACCACGTTTAGCTCTGACCTTCCTCCTAACAAACAGCAGTGTCGTGAAGAACATTTTAGTGTAATGATTATACATGGGGGGAGGGAAATTATAAAATGTGAACTCACGATCTAAAGGAATGAGAACAAACAGTTATTTAAGAAAGGACATCATTATAAGTAGATTTGTATGTTGAAACTTAACATACAACATGGTGCAGTGAGTGAATGCCCTCTAACCACAAAAGCACTTTAGGCATATTAAATGGATGTTTGGATACTGTGCAAAAATTCATTCAGGAAATATTTATATACATCTTTGCCCCAAAAGAGAAAAACAGTCATGAAACTTACGAAAATTACTTTTATAAGGCATGTTGTAGAATAATATGTTTTGATACATGTGAATTATACTTTAGGTCGGCAGAGAAATTAGGTTAATTTATGTGAAAATTAGACTGTGTTTAAGATAGTGGGTTTATTACTCATTAAATATCTGCTGCTGCTCCAAAAATTTGATGCAGTTACCCTCTTGTAAGATTGAAAATAATAAGCATATATTACATTTGTTGTTACTATAATTTGATTATTCATTACTGGTGTCTTTGATATCTTACCCTCATCCTTCATAAAGGCACGATGCTAAATAACTCATGGAAAACTATCAGACTTCAAACCTACTAAAACCTTACAGTTTAATCATTTTTTTAACATGGATCATTCATTGCTGGGGAATATACCCGACACATGAGTAGAAGCAAGGGAGAAGGCAGAGTCGTTCGCGTGTGTTGTGTTCATGTGTTCTTCACCTAGTTGTTGAACGTCAGCCTTTTTCTTTGATGAGAGACTTTTTTTTAAACATGTGAAATCATCCAGTGACCCTAGTTTATTGTGAAAACATTTATCTATGAAAATTCACATTTAAAGTGGAACATCTAAAATAGCTCTATAAATATCAATCAAACAAGTTTTAAAAAGATGTCTTTATTCTGCTCACGTAGTTAAGTAGTTAAATAATCATGACATAAATTTAGAAGTAGATAGTTATATAGTAGCACTCCCTAAAATATTTCTGTTAACTGGCATGTATTGACTATAAATCAAGTAGGAAAGCTCTTCCTCTATTCCATTATATTCTACACCAATCTCTTCCTCTGGTGTCAAGAACAAATTATATACCTTATACTTCTGTTTGTTGAAATGGGTAAAATGTCAACATAATAAGCTACATAAAACTTAAAAGTTCAGTTGTTTAAAAATACTGGGATAACTTTGTTGTAGGCTGTGTTCGATTCTGTTGCCCTCTAAGATTACTTTTAAATTTTTTTTGCACTTTTTTTGTAAACTAAAAGAATATGAAGCCATACGATGGCAAGATATTTAGGTTTAAGAAATTTTAAACCAGCAAACTTAACAGCCTAGTTCTTTAGACAGGTCCTTGATAGCAGTTCCTTTCAGGCTATTTCTAAGCAGAATTTAGATGCAAGTCAAAACTTTCCAAATCCAAATACTGATCTTTGGAGTGAATCTATTTTTTTTTTCATTGTATATTCTACTTGTACGTGTATTCACATGATATTCTAATATACATTGCATTAAAAATGAAAAGGTGGCTCTGGATGAGCTCTTTTGTTATATATTTGTTCCTAAATTTTTAAAGGCTTTTTGTAGTTAAAGCAGGTTAGTTTAACTTAATTACCCAGTTCTTCTTGATAGATCATGATGAAAGTGCATTTGAGGCCAATGGTGGTAGATGTTACAGACCTTTTATCCCTTAAACAAGCTTTGACAATGATAACTACATATTTCAAATGCTGTTACATGAAAATCAAAATGTGATATGTCCAAAATAAAGGGATAATTTAAAGGTGGATATTTGAAATTTCTTTAGTCTTAGTATATATGTATGTTGAATAGTATACTCTGAAAATAAGTGTGCAATTTGCTAGTACTGCAATACAGTGGTTAGCATTAGGTATGTCTCCTCTTTATACCCTGGCTATGTCCCATTTAATTATAAGTGCAATCCTTTCAAGTTCACTTGCTCTTTGACCTTGACCTACTCTAACTTCATATAGAAGGCTTGTCTAGAAAGAGGAGTGTGTATTTTTACTTTTGCAGAATGAATTGCATGTGCATATCGTAACCACAGCTGTTGTTTTTATGTTGACATAACTAAATGTTCTCTTAAATACCAGCTCTAATCCTTTAAGTAAATGTAATAAATTCTTACTCAAATTTTTTCTGGGTGTGGTCACTACCATTTGATGTCATTACACATAATATTTAAGGTAACTTTATCATTGTTGGTGTTGAGGCTTTGTGTAAGCTTGGTGCTTTTGGAGGGTTCTGTGGCTTCTGAATTCCTCATTTAACATAATGGATCAGGATTTAGAAGAAAATCAATACCCTACCTCAGCCTTAATAAATATAGAATAGACTTGGAGATGGCAAATTCATTTATGAGTTTTCTGGACTTTCAAGATGATTTCTAGAATCCCAGCATCTCACCTCTCATTGGATCTTTTTCAACGGGTTGCCCGTGAAAAGTACAGAGGTGCTCTGCCACCTTGTGGCCTGTCTGTGCCCACACCCTCCTGGAGTCTTGTCACAGTCAGGCATGAAGCCGATTGATCCAGCCCCACCACCACTCCCCTGAGCTTGCTGAGTATAGTGTATAGAAGTACTACTTCCACCTGGAAGGAAATCTGAACTGCTAGATTTGTGTAACTTCACATTGTGATTTTATCTAAATATGCAGGGAGTGAAAAATTCACTTAACTTCATTCTTTCACACATACACTAAAGGTTGTAGAACTAGTATCTCAGCCTTGGGCTATGTGTGTGTGTAAATCTTCGGTTAGGTCTCTTACAGGCTCTTACAGCATGACTTCTTTGTGATACTTCTTGTCTTATCCTAATTTATATTATGGGTCCAGTCCATCCTACTGCCAAAAAGGCATTCAGTTTTCCTGGCCCAGAGACAAACAGTTTTAACTTCCAGTTTAAATTTTATTATACAACCTTCCTTCAACACTCTCAAAATATAAAAAAGAATAGTACAAACTGTGCTCTTATATATATGTTTGCATTGCACGTGGGCTCAGTCATGTCCCAACACTTGGCGACCCTGGGGACTGTAGCCCTCCAGGCTCCTCTGTCCATGGGGATTCTCCAGATGAGAATACTAGAGTGGGTAGCCATTCCCTTTTCCAGGGGATCTTCCTGATGCAGAGATCGAACCCATGTCTCCTGCGTTGCTGGCGGATTCTTTAACCACTGAGCCCCGTGGGAAGGCCACGTACATGTTTCACTGATGAGTCGCTAAGTCGTTTCCAACTCTGCAACACCATGTACTGTGGCACAACAGGCTTCCCTGTCCTTCACATCTCCTAGAGTTTGCTCAAACTCAAGTCCATTGAGTCGGTGATGCCATCCAACCATCTCATCCTTTGTCACCCCCTTCAGCCATCAGTCTTTTCCAGCATTAGGGTCTTTTCCATGTTTCAGTTCAGTCACTCCATCATATCCGACTCTCCGACCCCATGAACTGCAGCACACCAGGCCTCCTTGTCCATCACCAACTCCTAGAGTCCACCGAAACCCATATCCATTATATCGGTTATGCCATCCAAGCATCTCATCCTCTGTCATCCCCTTCTCCTCCTGCCCTCAATCTTTCCCAGCATCGGGGTCTTCAAATGAGTCAGCTCTTTGCATCAGGTGGCCAGAGTATTGGAGTTCCAACTTCAACATAAATCCCTCCAATGAACACTCAGGACTGATCTCCTTTAGGATGGACTGGTTGGGTCTCCTTGCAGTCCAAGGGACTCTCAAAAGAGTCTTCTCCAACACCATGGTTCAAAAGCATCAATTCTTTGGCACTCAGCTTTCTTTGTAGTCTGACTATCACATCCATACATGACCACTGGAAAAACCATAGCCTTGACTAGATGGACCTTTGTTGGCACAATAATGCCTCTGCTTTTTAATATGCTGTCTAGGTTGGTCATAACTTTCCAAGGAGCAAAGAAGGAATTTTAATTTAATTAAAATTTTAATTTTTAAATTAATGGCTGCAGTCAACATCCACAGTGATTTTGGAGTCCAGAAAAATAAAATCAGCCACTGTTTCCACTGTTTCCCCATCTATTTGCCATGAAATGATGGGACCAGATGCCATGATCTTTGTTTTCTGAATATTGAGCTTTAAGCCAACTTTTTCACTCTCCTAATTCATCAAGAGGCTCTTTAGTTCTTCACTTTGCCATAAGGGCGGTGTCATCTGCATATCTGAGGTTACTGATATTTCTCTCGGCAATTTTGATTCCAGCTTGTGCTTCCTCCAGCCCAGTGTTTCTCATGATATACTCTGCATATAAGTTAAATAAGCAGGGTGACAATATACAGCCTTGACGTACTCCTTTTCCTATTTGGAACCACTCTTTTGTTCCATGTCCAGTTCTAACTGTTGCTTCCTGACCTGTATACAAGTTTCTCAAGAGGCAGGTCAGGTGCTCTGGTATTCCCATCTCTTGAAGAATTTTCCACAGTTTATTGTGATCCACACAGTCAAAGGCTTTGGCATAGTCAATAAAGCAGAAATAGATGTTTTTCTGGAAGTCTCTTTTTCAATGATTCAGCAGATGTTGGCAATTTGACCTCTGGTTCCTCTGCCTTTTCTAAAACCAGCTTGAACATCTGGATGTTCACGGTTCACATATTGCCGAAGCCTGGCTTGGAGAATTGTGAGCATTGCTTTACTAGCGTGTGAGATGAGTGCAGCTGTGCACTAGTTTGAGCATTCTTTGGCATTGCCTTTCTTTGGGATTGGAATGAAAACTGACCTTTTCCAGTCCTGTGATCACTACTGCGTTTTCCAAATTTCCATCTTTAAGTCTAGATAAACATGGTCTGGCTACTCTACTTCTACTGAGTATAGAAGAGAAGGAGGCAAGGAGACCTAAGCTAGAGAAGGGAGTGGAGAAGCAAAGGGAAGCATGTAGTGATTCCAGGTCAATGGGCTTCCCTGGGGGCTCAGACAATAAAGAATTCACCTGGAATGCAGGAGACCTGGCTTCAGTCCCTGGGTTGGGAAGATCCCCTGGAGGAGGGCATGGCAACCCACTCCAGTATTCTTGCCTGGAGAATCCCCATGGACAGAGGAGCCTTGAGGGCTGCAAGTCCATGNATTGAGTCGGTGATGCCATCCAACCATCTCATCCTTTGTCACCCCCTTCAGCCATCAGTCTTTTCCAGCATTAGGGTCTTTTCCATGTTTCAGTTCAGTCACTCCATCATATCCGACTCTCCGACCCCATGAACTGCAGCACACCAGGCCTCCTTGTCCATCACCAACTCCTAGAGTCCACCGAAACCCATATCCATTATATCGGTTATGCCATCCAAGCATCTCATCCTCTGTCATCCCCTTCTCCTCCTGCCCTCAATCTTTCCCAGCATCGGGGTCTTCAAATGAGTCAGCTCTTTGCATCAGGTGGCCAGAGTATTGGAGTTCCAACTTCAACATAAATCCCTCCAATGAACACTCAGGACTGATCTCCTTTAGGATGGACTGGTTGGGTCTCCTTGCAGTCCAAGGGACTCTCAAAAGAGTCTTCTCCAACACCATGGTTCAAAAGCATCAATTCTTTGGCACTCAGCTTTCTTTGTAGTCTGACTATCACATCCATACATGACCACTGGAAAAACCATAGCCTTGACTAGATGGACCTTTGTTGGCACAATAATGCCTCTGCTTTTTAATATGCTGTCTAGGTTGGTCATAACTTTCCAAGGAGCAAAGAAGGAATTTTAATTTAATTAAAATTTTAATTTTTAAATTAATGGCTGCAGTCAACATCCACAGTGATTTTGGAGTCCAGAAAAATAAAATCAGCCACTGTTTCCACTGTTTCCCCATCTATTTGCCATGAAATGATGGGACCAGATGCCATGATCTTTGTTTTCTGAATATTGAGCTTTAAGCCAACTTTTTCACTCTCCTAATTCATCAAGAGGCTCTTTAGTTCTTCACTTTGCCATAAGGGCGGTGTCATCTGCATATCTGAGGTTACTGATATTTCTCTCGGCAATTTTGATTCCAGCTTGTGCTTCCTCCAGCCCAGTGTTTCTCATGATATACTCTGCATATAAGTTAAATAAGCAGGGTGACAATATACAGCCTTGACGTACTCCTTTTCCTATTTGGAACCACTCTTTTGTTCCATGTCCAGTTCTAACTGTTGCTTCCTGACCTGTATACGAGTTTCTCAAGAGGCAGGTCAGGTGCTCTGGTATTCCCATCTCTTGAAGAATTTTCCACAGTTTATTGTGATCCACACAGTCAAAGGCTTTGGCATAGTCAATAAAGCAGAAATAGATGTTTTTCTGGAAGTCTCTTTTTCGATGATTCAGCAGATGTTGGCAATTTGACCTCTGGTTCCTCTGCCTTTTCTAAAACCAGCTTGAACATCTGGATGTTCACGGTTCACATATTGCCGAAGCCTGGCTTGGAGAATTGTGAGCATTGCTTTACTAGCGTGTGAGATGAGTGCAGCTGTGCACTAGTTTGAGCATTCTTTGGCATTGCCTTTCTTTGGGATTGGAATGAAAACTGACCTTTTCCAGTCCTGTGATCACTACTGCGTTTTCCAAATTTCCATCTTTAAGTCTAGATAAACATGGTCTGGCTACTCTACTTCTACTGAGTATAGAAGAGAAGGAGGCAAGGAGACCTAAGCTAGAGAAGGGAGTGGAGAAGCAAAGGGAAGCATGTAGTGATTCCAGGTCAATGGGCTTCCCTGGGGGCTCAGACAATAAAGAATTCACCTGGAATGCGGGAGACCTGGCTTCAGTCCCTGGGTTGGGAAGATCCCCTGGAGGAGGGCATGGCAACCCACTCCAGTATTCTTGCCTGGAGAATCCCCATGGACAGAGGAGCCTTGAGGGCTGCAAGTCCATGGAGTTGGAGAGTCAGACAAGACTGAGGGACTAAGCACAGCACAGCCTCTTCTCTGTGCTCCTCACCAGCGGGGACGCCCACATCCTGTCGGTGTGCGTCTCTGCTTTACCTGTCTTAATTTCTCTGTGTGCTCTCCCACTGGTTGTGCTATGAAGTGAACTTTGTATAATATCTGCATTTACAGTTTTGCCTCAGTGATAAATGCATTTTTCACTGGGGCAAAGATCCAGGGAAAACTAGCTTCTAGCCTCTAGCTTTTGTTGGGCTGATGGCTAGGATTCCTGGTTTTCATCCAGGCTGGTTGTTATTCAGTCTCTACGTCATGTCCAGCTCTTTACAATGTCATGGACCACAGCCCACCAGGCTTCTCTGCCCTTCACTGTCTCCCAGAGTTTGCTCAGACTTAGATCCGTTGAGTCAGTGATGCCATCCAACTGCTGGAATAGTGTATAGTTTCCTCGGTTCTGTCTTGCCTCAACAAAGATTTGAAATGGTGAACTGGTGTGACAGCTCAGTTACACCTCAGAGTTTATTCAGTAAACAAAGGATAGTACACTCTTGCATGAGGGCAGGCCGACCCCAAAGGAGAGGTCTCAACCCGTCTTGGCTCCCCATTGTTTTATATGTTTTTTTCCTCCTCCCCCACCCTTTTGCCCCACCCACGCTATGCAAGGGCTAGCCAGGAAGGGGGCATGTTTGTTTCATCTGAGGTTCTCACTCCGTCTGTGGATTTTTCCTTTGTTCCCTTTTCGAGGGCTTTTGTGCTTTTAGATACCACCATTTTGGACTCCTTTTTCCTATTCTAACTACCTAACGCAACCGTCTCATCCTATTACCCCCTTCTCCTCTTGCCCTCAATCTTCCCCAGCATCAGGGTCATTTCCAATGAGTTGACCCTTCACATCAGGTGGCCAAAGTATTGGAGCTTCAGCTTTAACATCAGTCCTTCCAATGAATATTCAGCATTGATTTCCTTCAGGATTGACTAGTTTGACCTCCTTGCTGTCCGAGGGACACTCAAGAGTCTACTCCAGCACCACAGTTTGAAAGCATCAACTTTGGTGCTCAGCCTTCTTTAGAATCCAACTCTTACATCCCTATGTGACTACTGGAAAAACCATAGTTCCAATTATATGAACTTTTGTCAGCAAAGTGATGTCTGTGCTTTTGGATATGCTGTCAAGTTTTGTCATAACTTTTCTTTCAAGGCGCAAGTATCTGAATTTCTTGACTGCAGTCACTGTCCACAGTGCTATTCCCATCTCTTTAAGAATTTTCCTCAGTTTGTTGTGATCCACATAAAGACTTTACTGTAGTCAATGAAGCAGATGTTTTTCTGGAATTTCCTTGCTTTTATTATGATCCATTCAGATGTTGCCAATTTGATCTCTGGTTCCTCTGCCTTTTCTAAGTCTAGAACTTCCATCTGGAAGTTCTTGGTTCACGTACTGTTAAACTCTAGCTTGAAAGATTTTGAGCATTACCTTGCTAGCATGTGAAACTAGTGCAATTGTGTGGTAGTTTGAACATTCTTTGGCATTGCCTTTCTTTGGGAGTGGAATGAAAACTGTCCTTTTCCAGTCCTGTGGCCACTGCTGAGTTTTCCAAATTTGCTGGCATAGTGAGTGCAGCACTTTAACAGCATCATCCTTTAGGATTTGAAATAGCTCAGCTGGAATTCCATCACCTCCACTAGCTGCTTTGTTCCTCAGTCGTGTCTGACTCTTTGTGACCCCGTGGACTGTAGCCCACCAGGCTCCTCTGTCCATGGGGATTCTCTAGGCAAGAATACTGGAGTGGGGATGTTCCCAGCCAAGGGATTGATCCCAGGTATTCTGCATTGCAGGTGGATTCTTTACCAACTGCGCCACTAGGGAACCCCTTGTTCATATGCTTCATGATGCCCACTTGACTTCACACTCCAGGTTGTCTGACTGTACGTGACTGAGCACACCATCATAGTTATCCAGGTTATGAAGACCTTTCTTGTACAGTTCTGTGAATTCTTGCACCTCCGAATATTTTCTGCATCTGCTAGGTCCTTGCTATTCTTGTCCTTTATTGTGCATGTCTTTGCATAAAATGCTCCTTGGTATCTCTAGTTTTCTTGAAGAAAACTGTTCTATTCTATTTTATTCTACTTTCCTATTCTACTATTTTCCTCTTTCTTTGCATTGTTCACTTAAGAAGGCTTTCTTATCTCTCTCAACTGTTCTCTGGAACTCTGCATTCAGTTGGGTATATATTTACCTTTCTCCTTTGCCTTTCACTTCTCTTCTTTTCTCAGTTATTTATCTTCTCAGACAAAGGCCTCTTCAGACAATCGTTTTGCCTTCTTGGCATTTCTTTGGGATGGTTTTGGTACTGCCTCCTGTACTATGTTATGAGTCTCCTTCCATAGTTCTTCAGGCATTCTGTCTACCAGATCTAATTCTTTGAATCTAATTATCATCTCTGCTGAATAATGATAAAGGATTTGATTTAGGTCATACCTGAATGCCCTAGTGGTTTACACTACTTAATTCACTTTAAGCCTGAATTTTGTAATAAGGAGTTCATGATCAGAGCCACAGTCAGCTCCGGGTCTTGTTTTTGCTGACTGCATAGAGCTTCTCCATCCTTGACTGCAAAGAATATAATCAATCTGATTTCAGTATTGACCATCTGTTGATGTCCATATGTAGAGTCTTCTCTTGTGTTGTTGGAAGACGGTATTTGCTCTGACTGTGTGTTCTCTTGGCAAAACTCTGTTAGTCGTTACCCTGCCTGCCTCACTTTGTACTCCAAGGCCAAACTTACCTATTACTCCAGGTATCTCTTGACTTCCTACTTTTGCATTCCAATCCCCTATGATAAAAAGTACTTTTTTTTTTTTTTTNGTCTATTTCTCACTTCCACTGTATAATCATAAGGGATTTGATTTAGGTCATACCTGAATGGTCTAGCGGTTTTCCCTACTTTCTTCAATTTGAGTCTGAATTTGGTAATAAGGAGTTCATCATCTGAGCCACAGTCAGCTCCTGGTATTGTTTTTGTTGACTGTATAGAGCTTCTCCATCTTTGGCTGCAAAGAATAGTATATATAAAATCAAATATAGTATATATGATTATAGTATATTTTGAAATCAAATATATATATGCTGTTCCAACTTATGCCATGCTCTATTCCTTTACGAGGGGTGGAAAAGAAAGCCAAAACCTTATCCTTAAAGCTCAGGGTAATATTGTCTCATATTATTGTATGGTATCTTGGTATTTATATCTCCATATGTTATCCCCTCATCCATACTATAAAACTCATGAGGACAAGGATCTTGTCTCAGTCGGGGTGTATTTGCCCAGCTCCTTCCCTCTTCCTAGAGTACCTGGACCACACATACAGGGCCATCCAGAAGATCTGCAGACTGTTGGACTGGGGGTGGTCATGCACGTGTATTGAACGACCAATGCAAAACCCTGCCTGTCTTCTAGCTCTCCTCAGCTTCTCTCTGTGTGTGTGGTAATTCCTGAATTGTGGCAGAGATTGCTAGTATTCCCCAGTCTCCAGTTCTCCTCTTCCTGAGCACAGAGTTAAGCTTTTCTTCCTACCCCCAGAGAGCTAAGTGAAACCATGAGACTGATTTCTGGCTGATGAAATGTGGACAGAAGCTACATCGGCTACCACCAGGCCTGGCCATAAAACCTTCTGTCCTCTCCTCATCACTATCCTTGGGGCTAAGACTCAGATGGTCAGAGGGCCGAGAAGATGGAAGGTCTTCGTAAAGGAAGGGGCCCAGACCCTTGACTCATGGCATAGAAGTGGCACACTTCTCAGACAGGGATGTTCACACGGGTCCAGAGTGACCAGGTGCCTGAGATTTGCTATAGCTCCTAGCATCACACCCTGACTTATTTTTTATTATTATTTTTAAGAGAGCAATTCTGGTTCTAGTAGTTTTCAAAAGTATGTTTTGATTTACAAGAACTCTAGGAGGTTGCTCTCTTTAAAAAGAATACATTTGAACAACGCACTAACAACATCTTCAGAGATAATATCCAACATTCTGCAGGATGGTCAATTTTCAAGAGAATATACATTTCCAGTAATAATCAGGATACTTGCATTATCCTCAATTTTGGGAAGGAATTATTATAAATGGTTCTGTTTGTGCATTAGTGAAATCCCTTATTCCCATCATGTGCTTATCATCTCACTTCTCANATAATATCCAACATTCTGCAGGATGGTCAATTTTCAAGAGAATATACATTTCCAGTAATAATCAGGATACTTGCATTATCCTCAATTTTGGGAAGGAATTATTATAAATGGTTCTGTTTGTGCATTAGTGAAATCCCTTATTCCCATCATGTGCTTATCATCTCACTTCTCATTTGCAGGTATTCAACATTTCCAATAAGAGTATTCCCTCACCCGCTTTTAAATCATTACTGTTTTTATAATGGCTTCATTATTTCTTAATTGTCCTAATTTTTTTTTACCCATTCTTGTTAAAAGTCGATTAAAATATGAATAATTTCAGCATCCCAGGCATTCTGGAAACATAATGAATTTCAGGTTTACATTCACTTGTCAGCGAAAGCCAGAAGAGGAAGTCAGGGTGGACAATTCCAGTAACCTCAACTGGATTTAATTAGGCCATCATGCCATATCCTTATGGTACCCAGAATGTGGTAATGTTAGAGCTAGAAGGGATCTCGGAGATCATTCCATCCTCAGCCCTCAGTGGCTGATGTGGCAGCTACCATCTGCAGGGGCTGCAAACTTAGATAATGTTGAAGACAGAACTAGTCCCAGTCTAACAATTTCCACATAACGTGCCATATGGAGTTAAACCAGTGATTGTGTGTGAGGTCTCCCACTCTCCTGGACTGTCATCTGTCTCTCTGGCTTCCTCCTAACCCAGGGTCCACAGGTAAAGGCACTACTAAACACCCCTGGCTTACCAGCAGGCTGATATATAGATGCTTCTGTCCAAATGAACTTTCTGCAAAAGACTCTTTTTGTTCCTGCTCACTCTGTTCTCTGTTCCTAAGTTCACTGCTGTCCTTGTTTGAATTGTCTGTGGGCAAAACAAGACAGAAAGGAATCTTCTATTCCCAGTAATTAATGAGGTATCTATCACCCTCTTCCATAATGTTCTTCTAATCCTTTAGGAGAGTCACTACCATCCCAGGCATATGAACATTTTTTCTCTAAGTTGGGAATATCCAACTGTTGTCTTAGAAGATCCTTCAACTTGCTCTGTGACTGAGCTAAACGCCTCACCTTTCTGACCTTCGTTTCTTATCAGTAACATTAGGGGTTGGTTCAGACTGCCATTGTCACTTCCATTTGGAATTAATTAATTCAGCATTATTTGACAGCCATTATAAAAAGTCCTGGGTTTAGGGGGGAAAAAAAGAAATCTCTTCTGCACTTGAGAAACTCCCAAGCTGGCTTAAAGTCTATGCTTCTTCTAGATGAGGTAAAGAAAATGAATGAGTAAGTAGTTCCCTGGAGAAGATCTGGTTTTCAAAATCACATAGGATATGTGAAATCCAGGGATGTCTCCTGAGTCTGTCTGGATTTTTAAGCCTTTATTGACACTTTGATTTTTATCATTACCCTAGATCATGTTCTCGAGACTTGAATTACTTCTCACCTGTGTTAAAAATCTTTCTCTTCATATTTCATCTGTTGCCTGTTCTCCTTTTCAGCTTTCTTTTTAGAATGTCAACATTTAACAATTAGATTTTAGATTCTCTGCACAGAACACCCTTTGATGCACTTGTCCTGGCCTCCTATTTCTCCTACACAGAACTTTGGCTTATATTTTTGTTTTACAGAGCAGCTCTTTCTTGATATGTTGTTATAAAACTGTATCCAGTAGATCAAAGGAAAGGAGTTCCATCTCTCTGCTTCTTTTCCACTGTAAAATTCTGGATACTTGTCAATCATATCAGACAGAGGTCAGAGGAAACTTGATAGAATGGTGGAAACAACCCGGGGAAAAACCTGCCTATGAAAAGTTTCCCTGAAGTTTGTGCTTGGTCTGCTGACCTGGAACCTCTACAGTCTATTATGTTCCCTCATCTTAGACTGCACTGATGCTCTGAAAATCCAAAACATGTCCACCAGCTGGTCTCCATTCCTATTTTCTCTTTTCTGCATTTGCTGTTGGCAGTGGATAAATGAGAGATTACCTGTGTCAGTTTGGACCTCAGTTTCTTAATTGAGTGAAATCATCTTAGCCTGGAAATGGTTTGTCCCCAATATGAGGACTATAATCCTTCATGGTACCCTTCCACCTCCAGCTGACTCTGGGTTTGGCACACGGACTTAGCAGGTGAAGAGTCTTGGTTCATCTGGGGCACAGATGGGAGCTCTTCCATGACATCTACCAGAACAACAGACTCAGAATTTATATGCACAGACTCACTACAGTTTCGGAGTATATTAGTCAGAACTGTCTCAGTTACGAGGGAAAGATAACCCACCTCTGTGATGACTTATGTTAAAAACAACTTTTAATAGATCATATCATCAGAATCATTATCATCTAGGCACATTTTAGGCATGGCTGGATCCTGGAGTTAAAATGTATTTGGACTCAGTCTCACTCACTTACTTTCCCATTTGTTGACTTCACTCTTAGATAAATCTTTTTCTTATGATGACCCCCAACAACTTCAGATTTATATCCTCCTGGGTTCATGTTGAATTCAGCAAAGAGCTTCTGCGCCTGGTTGCTGCTGCTGCTGCTGCTGCTAAGTCGCTTCATTCGTGTCCGACTCTGTGCGACCCCAGAGATGGCAGCCCACCAGGCTCCCCCGTCCCTGGGATTCTCCAGGCAAGAACACTGGACTGGGTTGCCATATCCTTCTCCAATTCTGGGCCTGGTTATGACTGGTCAAAATAGAGTCATATGCCTATNAGATGGCAGCCCACCAGGCTCCCCCGTCCCTGGGATTCTCCAGGCAAGAACACTGGACTGGGTTGCCATATCCTTCTCCAATTCTGGGCCTGGTTATGACTGGTCAAAATAGAGTCATATGCCTATCCTTGAGCCAATCATTGTTGCCAGGGAGAGCAAATATATTGATGATAAAAGCTTGTATTGCACGCCTACAGTGGCAGTATGCCTAATGTCAGGGTGCCCTGAGATTTCTAGTTTCCTCCCAGAAATCAAAGGTATGGTTAGCAGAAAAAGGGAAAGTATATTCTGGGTAGGCCAGAACACCGGAGCTGCATGGCGTGGAGACATCGCCTGATAACCTGTGTGCTTGATTCATCTCTTTTCCCTTTTTAAGGCTATGGTTTCAGGTTATAGTCTCGTAAGTTTTCCTCTTGTTATTTTTCTAATTGTTCATTATCTCTGGTTCTAACTTTAAAGCCTGATGCAATGGAGGCTTCCTCATCTTTTTAGTACTTCAACTTATACTTTCAAAAATCAGAGATGGCTTGTGTTATTTGCATTCTGTGACTCAACTGGGAAAATACAACCGTTGTGTAAGGTTTCAAGTCTTTCTCCAATCTAGCATTCAATTAATTTATACTGTGTTCATCTAGAGACTTTTAACATCTAAACCCTCAGAAAAAGAAGGCATTCCACATCATAAAATTAGCAAATTTGGTGAAATATGAAAAAAATTCATTCCCACTTGCAATTTGTCTATATAATCCACAGATGTACAGGAGCTATTGCCAACTGTATTTGTTTATTTATTTCATTTATGGGATGGGCTCAATGCATAAAAACATCAGAGCCTACATATGAATAAAATACGTGCCTGCACATGTTTCTGTACTTCAAAATCCCCTTAGCACATCTTTGACACTCAGTGTATATTCATTAACAGTGGCTCTTTCCAGCAATTTCACATAAACATCAAACAAGAAGAGTAACAGAAAGCGGGGAAATAACTCTGTAGAAAGAATTCATTGTATTATTTTCAGTCCTTCTCAAGAAGCCAGTCCTTCATTCCTTTCCTCTTAAGAGACAATGGTTCACAAGACCTTGTAATTTGGTAGGATTCTGGGTATGATTTCTAACTATTACTGATCTTACCATTTGTCTAATCGAGGATTAACTTTCTAGTCTGGATTTGGAATTTGAAACAGGTTTTTCTCCCTCTTAATGAGTGAGCCTTTACCCCAAGCCAGACACTCACAGACATGATAAAGCTCAAAACATGTTTTAATGCCACACCCTTCCCTTCCATGACCCAGGGGAGAAAGTGGAGAATGCATAGTCAAAGAGAAATGTGAAGGGTTTCTCCCCATCTAGGCAGAGTCCTATGCATCTTGATGAGCTGTTCCAACTACGTGTCTCCAGAGAAGCCAGGCCTTTCCTTTTATTCTCAGGATGGAAGCACTTTGGATCACAGAAAGTGTGACAGTAGCTCAATGGGAAGTGCATATCCTGTTGTTGTCTCCGGCATCCCAGAGCCAGTCACCAGTCCTCTTTCATGGAGTCAGCAGGGTGGAGCCCTGGCTTGTAGAGAGTGATCAGTCTTTTAGGGGCTAGGCTGCCTAGGCACAAATAGCTATCCAACTCTCTTAAAGAACAGGGCTAACTTCCCATCCCTTGCACATATTTCAGACATAGTATGGTGCACTGCCATATTAAAATTAGGTTACACCAGTTTTGTATTTAAGGCCCATGGAATTTGACTAATTTAGAAGATAATCTCATAACTAAAGGAAAAGTCTCATTACAAATGGCCTTTGTGTGGCAGCTTCAAGCCCTCAAAGGGGATTGTTCTTACCAAGGTAGTCTCTTAGACTGAAAAAGGAGATCACTGTTACAAATGTAGGTCTCAACCCTGTGTCTTTGATTCTGTTTCATCAGTTACAGCACTGATATGGCAATACTTAACCACCAAATGTATTTAACCTCTCAGAAATGCTCTGACAACCAATGAGACAGTTCTCTAGGTCACCAGAGTTCTTCAACACTTCCCTAAAAAGCATCTAGAAATGAAACAATGTCTGATTATGTATAAATTGTACGTATCTTCTCTCTGTTTAAAAGGACACGTGAAAAAGGCTTGGAAATACAGACTGTGGACAAAAGGAGCATCCACCACTCTTTGGGATATGTTTCTAGGCAACCAGTTCTGCATGATATAGAAACCATTAGATCTGTTCGAGTATTTTGACTAGTGTTCCCAAGGGCTTCAAAGATCTTAAAACAAGCCAAACATTTCACTAAGAATCTTCTTTTACCTTTATTAATAGGAACTGAGGACATTTCGGAGGCAGGCACATTGCTGGTGTAAATTCAGTTAAAATGAAAATCTTAACATTTGTCACTTGGTTGTATCTGACTCTTTGTGACCCTGTGGACTGAAGCCAGCTGGGCTTCTATGTCCATGGGATTTTTCAGGCAAGAACACTAGAGTAGGTTGCCACTTCCTCCTCCAGGAAATCTTCCTGACCCAGGGATCAAACCTGAGTCTCCAGGGTCTTCTGCATTGGCAGGCACACTGTTTATCACTGAGCCGCTTGGGAAGCACGATCAATTGGTGGTGTTGTACAAATGCTATTATCCTCTGCTCTCACGTTCCCGGAGTCTCCAAATGTGTATAGATGAGTATGTGTGCTTGTCTTTTAATTTCAGTCTGGCATTGGGATTCTCTTAGTTTGTGATTACAAACTATGAATATCACTTCTACATGGGTATTATTTCCTGCCAAGTAGTACAGGTTGTCACACTGACCACAGGCTTCCCCCAGCCGGTCTCTGCATCCCTTCATTTAAGTGGCTGAAACTTTGGAGTTCTGGCTGTAGAATGATAAGAATTACCAGGATGCAGGCTTCAGATCTCTTCTGGCTGAAATTTTGATTTTATAAGATTTCTCTTGAAATGCAGGCAGATGTCAGTCTTGTTCATCAGAAGAGTTCTGATGAATCCAGAAATTCCTTGTATTTCATTGTTTTGGACTCTGATTTATTGCTCTTAGAGGAAGAGACATTCAGTGCCCACAATAAGTAAATGCACATTCTCCCATTTCTCTGGAATACAGTCTACAATTCTCTGGACGTCTTCAATTAAGAGACTGTCCTCAGCCAGGGAGAACTTAAGCTATGGGACGGGATGACCTCTTGAAGTCTCTTCCAGCTCTGTGTCTCCATGATTCTGATTCTCTCTCTGGAAGGCAAAGAGTAATGTTTTACCAGGTTCCACGCGTCTTGGCTGTTTCAGCTTCTGTATTTCAGGTGTCTATCGATCGTGCAGTTGTTACACACCATTCTTTTGTTCTTTACATCTTTATTGATGCAAAGCAGTGCCAGAAACTACTTTTTAACAGTTATTCAATCCCTGATGCCCTTCATGTATCAGATTAGGGATTTCATTTCTTAGAACTACTGGGCTGGCTACACAATTAATTGCTTCTTATTAATAAGCCATTAGACTCTCTTGACCAACCATCAGCAGCTGAAGAAAAGCACATCTCCCCATCTTTTGCCCATATCTCGTTCCCTTTTGATGTTGAAGCTGTTCTCCTGTGTAATGGGAGACTTGCTGGACTGTCTGGAGGTCTCTGACTCATTTAAAGTGACAGGAAATGTTACCTCTTGATGATAACCAGGTTTCTGTGGCCATAACTATAACCTTTATCTTTTCAGTGTCAGAGGGATCCCAGAAGGCCACTGACACTTAACTCTGGGTAATCACATGGCTCTTAAGAAAGGGATTGTATGTTTATATTTGTGTGTGTGTGTAAATATTCGGCCACTGGCACCAGCAATCTACATTCAGGCATAGAGGGGAACAGGGCCAGCTCTGCAGATATCTCCATGTTGGTTTGAAATCCAGCTCCACCACTTACGAGGTTGGTAAGGCCTTGGACACATTACTTCTCCTCTCTAAATCTTGGTTTCTTTTTGTAGAAAAAAATGGGGTCATAGTACGCCAACCCAACTTGGTTATTTTGAGAATTAAACAAGGTGCTTGCATGTAGAATACAGACAATTAGCTGTAATTGCTCTCTCTAGCCCACAGCCCCATTGACTTACGTTCCACAAGCTATCTGCATGGCATAATGGGCAATGAGTGGGGTTTAGAGTCATTCAAACCTGGTATGATCCCCAGTTGAGCTATTTACTCTGTGACCTTACTCTCTGATTCTTATTTTCCCTTCTGAGCGCTGGCGTGAGGAACCAAATGAGGTAATAAGTTGTGCCTGGCATGCTGCAGGCTCTCAAAGAACACGGGTTTCCTAACTAGAAACCATCAGGGCCCCTTAGACCCTCCTCTTACAAGAACACAGTCGCAGGCTGATTCACAGCCCCTTGCCGTGACCGCAGGCCCCACATGTGCTCCACGAAGGTGGACTGTCCAGGCTGTGAACCCCACATCTGTTCTGTGTTAATGGTTCTCACACTGTCAGGAATACAGTCCTCTTGGCCCCTCCCACTGCAGGTCCACAAGGCTTTATCCAGATCTCCAGGGCCAGATGTATTTCAGAATTCTCCATATTTCAGAAAGGCAACTCAGTGCTGTCTGCTTTATAGTGCTTAACACCCCCATGGGGTCCAGGTGGCCCTCAGGAACCATTAGTATTTCTGCAGGGACACGGATGACTACTCACCTTGAAGTGAGATAATTATGACTGTATTCACATATTTTCAGATTAGGTTTAGCAAGCAAATGTGTTCGGGTCAAGTCAGAGTTAACTGCCAAATGAGTTAAGGAAAAATCTTTCCATTTTCAGAGTTTTCTCAAATTTGAGGGTACCTATTCGAGACTGTGGACCTGTAGGAACCCTGGAGCTAGAACTGACTGCTCATCCTTTGTTCCTGTTGCTCTGATGTCTAAGCCATTTCCAAGATTCCATTCTCCTGGGCTATAAATATCCTTTCTAATCTGTGCCAAACTACAGAATTCTCACTTTAAAATCATTTCTCGAGGACTCCCCCTTTGGTATGTACATTCCATTCTCTAGTTAATGGCTCCCATCTTTTATTACTCCTTCCCCTTGGAGTCGGAACTTGCATCTGTACTATGAATAGATTTATATTGCTGGCCTTGGGTGAAAGAATGCTTCCTTGATCTGTCCTTGGAGGACACACTTGCTTTTCCCCTGTCCCCTTATGTCGGATGGCTCACAGAACAGGGATACTGTTGCCTGGTTCCTTATTTACTTGCTACTCACAATGGGAGATTTCCGTGGGTTGTCTGCTGATAGGAGAACAAAGAGGGTCAGACATCAAATCCCAGCTGAAGCTTTAGTCACTTCCATGGCCATGGGCTGTGCTCCTACCCTATGTTCAACCTTCCTACAATGGGGATTGAGTGCAGGAAGGCGGACAAGTCGGCATCCGCATCTATCACCACTGACATCAAAGCCATTCAGACTCTTCTTCCATCAAAGGTGAACATCTTCAAAAGCCAATGAAGAGCCTACAACATTGCCCTGATTAGTGTTACTCTTGATGGTGATAGTGATCTTTATAGAAAAGACTATAATGAGGGGAGCTGCTGACCACCACGTATGAATAACTGTGACCAGCAGGGAGTAGCTGGCAAGGAAATGAGGAGGGGCCCATCCTTGTTGGCTCCATTTCTCACATGCTATTCACTGTTCCACTCAGTCTAATTTGCCTTCTCTCATTGGAAAGAATTCTTCCCAAAGTCACCAGGCCTCCATATGGCTAAATTTAAGGGTAGTTTTCAGTCCACATTTAACTTAGGCTCTCAGAAGTATTTTAGGCCATAAGCCAGCCCTCCTACTTGAAATACTTTCTTTCTGTGGTTTCCAAGATACCCCACTTTCCTAGTTTTCTTTGTCTTTTACATTTTCTATTCAGCCTTATTTGCAGGCTCATCTTTACTACCCAATCAAGAGATACTGATGTTCACAAGGCCCTCTTACATTTCCCTTCAGTAATTCTCCCCTAGGCGATCTTTCATTTCTATACTCAGATGACTGACGAATATATATTTCCAGTCCAGATCCGTCTTTCAACTCCAGACTTGTATATCCAGCTGCATCCTTCAGATCTCTTCATGGATATCAACATATCCAAAATGGAGCTCATGACCTCCCCTCCCCAAACTGGTCTTTTTTCCTCTCTTTTCTCTCTCTCCTCCCTGTAAACAGCATCATTATTTACTCTCTGTTGCATGTCAGACACCTAGGGGTTATGCTGGAGGCCTTTCCCTCCCTCATCCTCTATATCCATAAACTATTAACTCCTTCTGGTTTTACCTGGTTTCAGGCAGCTCTCCTGCTTACCGTGTTTCTTCATCTCTGTACCACAGCGCTAATGCAAACTTCCATCCTCTCTCACTAAGCACTGAGGTTCCACAGCTATGGGGGAAGGAAAGAAGGGAAGTTGGAAGGAAACCAACAGTATCCTTTGCTGTTAGGATAACAGTCAATAAAAATACATGTCTCAAGTTTGTTTCTTATTCTTCAATACTAGACCATTTGAAGGTGCTTCCCTGGTGGCTCCCAGATGGGAAAGAATCTGCTTGCAATGCAGGATATCTGGGTTTGATCCCTAGGTTGGGAAGATTTCCTGGAGAAGGGAATGACTATCCACTCCGGTATTATTGCCTGGAGAATTCAGTGGATAGAGGAGCTGACAGGCTACAGTCCATGGGGTCGCAAAAAGTCAGACACAGCTGAGTAGCCGTTTGAAAGACCAAGGAAGGATCTTGTCTCTTCAGGGTCTTTGGAAAGGGCGTTCCTAAGTCCTGTGTCTTAGCAGACCGCAGTGGTGGCGGCAACCTCTCTGTGGGGGAAAGGAACAAGTAGGGCGAAATCCACTCTAGAAAGCCCCTCACCCTCGTTTCTTGAGTCATGTAATGGCTTGGTTAGAGAATGTCCTCAGATCATTTGTGATCCAGCCCTTCCATGTGAGGCGAGGACTGGACAAAGTTCACAAGCTCTCCTTTCCTGATACTCCCCTGACACCTGCCCAGAGACAGATACTGCTGACCCCAGAAGGAGGTCCACAGGAGGAGCTCAGCCGCCGCCTGCACTAACCTACATCCAAGGAGTCTCACTGGAACTGAGTCTGATGCTTATGATACACCCATAGTCTCACCTCAGAGAACAGTCTCATGGTCAGTACGACAATCAGCAAGTGCAAGGGCAATTCCAAAGTGTCTCTCACCTCCCAGGTCTGCTGCTTGGCTGCTAACGCCACATCTGGGCACTAGTTGCTCATGGCTCAAAGTATGTGCACGTGTGGAGAGACAGAAAAAAAGGGACGTTATAAGCCCACCAATTTTATCATAATAGGACCCTGTTGTGATTTCACTTAACTTTAATGACCTGTCCCCAAATACAGTTTAAAAGACCTGTCTCCAAATACAGTTATATTGGGGATTAGGACTTCAATGTATGAATTTTAGAGGAGGGGCACAATTCTGTCCACAGCAGAGTCCAACAATATTTGTCAAAAATATAAATATAAAATACAGCCATTACAGATTGACAATTGGTTGTTTGTTGCAGTTAGGTTTCATAAATATGGAAGAATTAAATTTTCTGAAACTTTGTTTTTGAGTGCAATTCTCTTAATAAACATTTGTGTTCTAATTTTTAATTTTTCCTTACCTATTGTAGTTTCCCGAGTAATAATGTAGAATTGGTATCTGGATATGTATGTGGCAAAATAAAAGAGAAAACATTTTCCAGAAACCTATCAGAACTTAGGGGGAGTTTTGAAAGTGAAGTTTCTTTGGTCACTTGTAGATGGTTTAACTCTGAAACCCCCTAATTCTGATTGTGTAATTGGCTCCCTGGGCAAATCATTGGCTGTCACATGACCCTGGCTCATTAGAAGCACAAAAGGAATGAGAACTCTGACAGATGATCTCATTTTTCAGGCTTAGAATCTGTCCTGAAATTAATTCAAGAAGAAACTCCACAAAATCTTTAGACTGTATTCTGATATTCATTTTTAATATTAGCAAATGCTTCCTCTGAGTTTATCTCCTGGCACGGCTTCTTGTGTTGTGTTTTAGCTTTTCGTTTTATCTGGCGGGAGCTAGCGGTGGGGGGAAGCGGGGAGACTATCTACTAATAGTTATGGTTTGGTTCCAGCTAAGGAAACTGGCTTCCTTGCATTCATTAATAACAAGTTGCATTACTGTTGCTGAACTAGAAAACTATCCATTAGAATCAGGGCTACAGGGCCATTAGAGAGCACACTGGTGTTTTCTTTGTCTTTTCCCCACCCTGAGTCAGTGCCCCAAAGCTGGTTTTTTCTTGTTGTTGCTTCCACTGTTTTGAGTATAATTACACAACTGGCTCAAACTTATTTTGGCAAAAGCTTCGTGTGTAGATACATCATGGGCATAATGTGTTTTCATACAGAAGTACCATGACTTGTACTTTCTGGAAGTCAACTTCATGTAAATCACACAGAAACGACGGTGTCTCATACAGCGGGTGGACTCTCCCTAGGTGTTATGTGGACATGTAATAAAAGCTGGTCAGGAGAGATGTGTCGAGGGGTTGCTTCGGGTAGTGTTTGGAGCTGTCAGCCACTGCCAAGGATTGACACCTCTCATTCCAGCATGTAGTCCATCGTTGGGCACAGCACTTTGTCAGACTGTAGCAAGCGGAGAAATCCTACCGTGCAAACATTTTGTGGGTCTCAGTGGTTAGTGTCTTGACTTTAGCAGAAATATTCTACCAGTTACAAGATGCAGAAAGGTCTAATAAAGAGACTGGATGATCCCAGTCAGACCTCCAAGTCTGGGTCCTGATTTTGTAAACGCCTTGCTGAGTCACCAAGGAGACAGACTGCTGCTCACTGGCTGTGTGATCTTGGGTGAGATATTGACCTCTCTGCCTCAGTTTCCTTATCTATCGTGGGAATAAAATAGCACCTGCTTCACAGGGTGGCTTGATGAGTAACTGAGTTAATCCCCAGAAAACGCTGAGAGTGCTAACCTAGCATGCGGTTGGCACTCTGTTAGCTCCTTACTTCTTTTCTTCATTTCTTTCACTAATTAAATGATTATCCCACTAACTTGCCTCCAGCGAATGTAGTTCAGAATAAACCACCAACACTGCCCCGAGACATGTCTAAAGCAAAGGACAGAAACGATCATCTCATGCATTAATTTATAACAAGGAAATATTTTCAAGTATGAAAAGTTTGGGGCCTTGAGGTTCAACTTCTCCCCGTTCCCCATTTAAAAAATTCTCCCCTTCTACCCCTCATTTGGGCTCTTCCCTCCAACCTCTCCACCCACTTTAGCTCTTCGGTTTTCTTAAACTGTTTTCCCCCTTCGGCAAGTCAAAGAATAACAGCCCCAGCTAGAGACGCTTGCCTGAAATAGCACTGGCACACAGCAGCTTCCTTTGCAGTTCTCTGCCGATGAGTCCAGCCACCGCACAGCCTGGAGGTGCCGCTGGGGCCCCGGGAGCCGGCCCCTGACCCTGTGGCCTGGCGGCAGGCCCGGGGGTGTTCTGAAGAAAGGGACAACCCCCCTCCCGAGGCCAGCCAGGCACCACCCATCTTGCTATCGCTGGAGTCTGTGCCAAGCACAACACCAGGAAAACCTCTTTTTCATTGTTTGCTTTTCCACGGGCTTTGAAAAAGTTCCCATTTCTTATAGCCAAGTCCAGAATTAAACTGGACTTCGCTGACAGTTGCTGAAAAATAAATCCCATTCAACTGGCTAAGGCTCTTCCGACTGGCTTTGTTTGCAGCCTCACCATGATGTTTCTGATGTGCTGCATAGCTCCTTCCTCACCTCCCCTCCACACACACGCTGACCCTCACTCTGCTTTGTGATATAAATTATTCATCTAATTTCTTCAACACCAGGCAAACATAGGTGAGGAATGCCTCCTCTGAACGTGAAGTAACTGACATTTTTCTGTTTTCCTGCTATGTGGTTAGGGAACTATTAAAATGGACTGGTCTTTAACAGTCAGTTTTTGTTGGGTATTATTATCCCATCTCCTAAGGCAGTGTGAGCATGGCCCTAAGGCCGTAGCTAAGGCCCTTCTGAGGCCTCTGAGTGTGGAAACTCTCCATGAGCTGTATCTTTATACTTCTCTATTTCCTTTCCATGTCACCGCCTTGAACACAGAAAGGGAGAATGGCAATACTGTGAGAATTTTATGCTCTAGGAAAAAAAATAAAAAAGATCTCACAACCCGCCCCCCCCCAAATCCTCTGAGATTGCTTTCAATTTCCCCTCCCCCTCCTTACTGTTCACGCAACCACCAACAGTGACACCTAGTGGTCAAATATGAATTAGACCTTTCATTCTGAGTTAAGCAACTTTTCACAGAAAATAAAATTTCCTCTAGGAGCAAATAAAGATAACTTTACATCTTTCTTTGAAGATATATCCTTCATAATGCATAGCTAAAATATATTGCTTAGGGGTACAAGGCAAGTGTATAATTATTTCTTAAGAACATATTGGAGCTGTTTTATCTATTTTTTTTTTTTACAGTTTTACAGGCTTGTGCTTGATTTCTTAGATAATGGGCAGTTTGATTTTATTATAACTTTAAAAGTTGGCAGCTGCTCAACAATATTTTACATTTCAACACCTATAATGTATACTTAAAGGTGAAATATTTTAAAATGAGTGATATTACAAAGCAGCCATTTGCATAAACCTGTCTCAAACTCTTGGAACCACATTTACAGGTAAAAATAGTTTCCATTTTAATGATAGTAATGTCCAGTAAGAAGTGAGAATCTTTCTTTCAAGAATGTTTCCAATAAATGAGGAAACATAAAAACATCTACATTTTAAATGAAGTCTTTAAGAGGTTACGAAAATACGGCAAAACCATGAATCCTTCTAAAAAACTATTTATTTATAATACTATTTGAAAGGTTACTTTCCATTTGTAGTTGTTACAAAATATTGGCTATATTCCCCAGATTGTACAATATGTCCTTGAGCATGTCTTACATCAAGTAGTTTGTACCTCCCACTCTTCCGCCCACTGGTAACCATTAGCTTATTCTCTGTATGTGTGAATCTACTTCCTTTATTGTTATGTTTTTTAGATTCTACATGTAAGTTATATCATACAATGTTTGTCTTATTTCACTTAGCATAATGCCCTCCTACTCCATCCATAGTGCTGCAAATGGCAAAATTTTGTTCCTTTTTATGGCTGAGTAGTATTCCATTGTATATACATACAACTTTTAAATCTGCTCATTTGTTGATGAACACTTAGCTTGTTTCTATATCTTGGCAATTGTAAATGATGCTATGATGAACATTGAGATGCATGTATCTTTATCTTTTTGATTTAGTGCTTTTTTTTTTTTTTTAACAGATGTATATACCTAGGAGTGGAATTGCTGGGTCATATGGTAGTTCTATTTTCAGCTGCTTGAGAAAACTCCATACTGTTTTCTACAGTGGCTGCACCAATTTACATTCTCATCAACAGTGTACAAAGGTTCCCTTTTCTCCACATCCTTGCCAATGTCTGTTATTTGAAAAAACTTTTTATTTTTAAACAATTTTAACTTTACAGGAAGTTGTAAAAATAGTACAGAGAGGTCCTTTGTACCTTCATCCAGTTTCTTCCATGGTAACATCTTATGTAACTACAATACAATATGAAAACCTGGAAATTAACATTGATGTACTCATAGAATTTATTTAGACTTCATCTGTTTTATTTGCACTTAGTTATATCTGTGTGTAGTTCTATGCAGCTTTGTCACATGTATAAACGCACAAACCACCACCACAATCAAGATAAAAACTGTCCTATTGTCACAAAAATACCTCATGCTACCCCTTTATAATATTAAAATAAATTATTGAGCCCAAATGTCTTGTCTATGGTGAGAAGGCATGTACATGTATCATCATTATCATCACATGCATTTGTTGAATGCTATGCTCTGGTTGTGTTAATTGTTTCATATGATTTCATTTAGTTTTTGCAAAAATCTTATGAAGTATTTAAAAAAAAACCCTGCATTCATTTAAAAGGATAACAAAGATAAAATTAATCGAAGGAAACTTACGATTCACCTGATGTCTTGTCTTCTAACACATCAGATATTTGCTTCAAGCCCAGCTTTAAATTTGATACAGATTCAGTTCAGTGAATATTGCGCACTGAGCGAGGTGATGAAGGGATTACAGGTGCTGACAAAGTCCATGCTCAGCACGAGGCCACACACTCCCCGGGTCACGTCTTCTCTTGAGATCCTGCAGTTACCAGGGCCAGCCTCAGCTCTCCAGAGCCCTGTGGACAAAATTCATTCCTCCTCAATGACTTGGCACAGAGTCACCTCTGATAGGACTAGGAGGGCCTGATCACTTTAATTCTTCCTTACTAGTTTGGTTTTTGAGATTTTACACCTTCAAATACTTGAGTATTCATAAAGTCATGATATGCTAGGGGAAATACCAACCTGGTGGCTCAGTGGTAAAGAATCCGTTTGTCATGCAGGAGACACGAGTTTGATCACTTGGCTGGGGAGATCCCCTGGAGAAGGAAATGGCAACCCACTCCAGTATTCTTGCCTGGAAAATCCCATGGACAGAGGAGCCTGGTGGGCTATAGTCCATGGGGTTGCAAGAGTCAGACACGATTTAGTGACTAAACCATCACGAAAATACCAACATGGTTTGAATTAGCCATCCTGGAAAGGAGAACTGACAGGTAATCTAACGGTTGCTTTCACTAGTCCCAGCAGGCCACTGGAGAAGAAGGAGTACCTGGAACACTAGACTGGGAATCAGAGCTCCCTGCTAGCATTGTTAGCTTTGCCACTAACCCCTGTGTGATATGTGAACTTCCAAGGGTCTTAGATTTCTCCAATAAAGGCAAGGGGATTCAGTCAATGATGGCTGTTATAGACGGAATATTTGTATCCCCTCAAACTGATATTTTGAAACCTTAACACCCCATGTGATGGTTTTTGGAGGTGGGCCTTTGAGTTGTGATTAAGTCATGAGGGTGGAGCTCTCTTGAAAGGGACTGATTATTGCCCTTGTGAAAGAGACCCCAGAGAGCTCCTCACCCCTTCCACCCTGAGAGGAGAGTGAAGAGACAGCTGTTTACAAAGCAGACACCAAATCTGCTGGTGCTTTAATCTTGAACCTCTCAGCCTCCAGGCCAATGGAAAAAAAAAGTTCAAGCCACTCCGTCTATGGCATTTTTTAGAGCAGTCCAAACGGACTAAGACAACGACCAAGGTCCTTTCCAGTTGCTATAAAGCAAACGTTAAAGGGGTTTCTTGGTGGAACAGGCTTCTAATTTGGGGGTGAAAGTGAAAGTTACTTATTCGTGTCCGACTGTTTGCAACCCCGTGGATTGTTCAGTCCCTGGAATTCTCCAAGCCAGAATACTGGAGTGGGTAGCCATTTCCTTCTCCAGGGAATCTTCCCAACCTAGGGACTGAATCCAGGTCTCCCTCATTGCAGGCGGATTCTTTACCAGCTGAGGTATCAGGGAAGCCCAAGATATAGCTAGCCCTTCTCCAGCAGATCTTTCTGACCCAGGAATCAAACCAGGGTGTCCTGCAACGCAGGATTATCAGCTGAACTACCAAGGAAACCTAATTTTGGGGTAGGTGACAAATTAATTAGAAATATTCCATATGGGTTAAAATAGACCTCCAGCTCAAAATGGATGCTTTAGAAGCTATGGATCTTGTAAATATAACTTTTAGGGTCTTTGCTCAAATTTTCCTGTGGAATTCACTTTTAATCTTGCAAATTGAATGAATTATATTTATTAGCAAATAATGTGCAAATGCTTGGTACTATTCTATTATAACATTTATGGTAAATAGAAATCTCAGTGATGAGGAAGTTGTGATGCCAAATTCCTGATTTAAATTTGTCTGTTTCCAGCTGCCTGATCTCTGGGAAAGCTCTTGACCTTTGTGAGTCACATTTCTTCTCCTCAGGTTGCTGTTTATATACTAAAATTTTCTTAGGTATCTTTTGGGTAAGTTACTGAAGTTGAAGATATGGGAAAACAGGTCAAGTAAGGTACTACCTCAACAATATATATTAGGAAGAAATAACTCAGACATGACTTATTACACATGAAAAAAATCACCTTTAATGACTTTGAAATAATTATTCCTATCTACCAAAACATAACAGTTTTACTTCTAAATACTAGGACTGGGAGTACCCTACTTCAGACATAATGCAATTTCAAAAACATGCATGAAATTAAAGTTGTACAGGTAGAACAATAGACTTCATAGTTTAAGGGAGGGTACTGTCTGTTTCCAGAGAGTTAATAATTTTAATTTATATAGTTTGTCATCAGCATATTCTTATTGAACATATGTGCCAGAAGCTTTTCTAGGCAGGGAACAGAACATGTAAAAAGATCTCTGGTTGGATGATCCTACATTATGAGGAATACATGGAGGAGACAGAAATAGATAAAGTAAAAGATCTGAGTATTTAATTCACTAGAAGGTGATCAGTCAGTTCAGTTCAGTCGCTCAGTCATGTCCGACTCTTTGTGACCCCATGGACCGGCCTCCCTGTCTATCACCAACTCCCAGAGTTCACTCAGATTCACGTCCATCGAGTCAGTGATGCCATCCAGCCATCTCATTCTCGGTCGTCCCCTTCTCCTCCTGCCCCCAATCCCTCCCAGCATCAGAGTCTTTTCCAATGAGTCAACTCTTCGCATGAGGTGGCCAAAGTACTGGAGTTTCAGCTTTAGCATCATTCCTTCCAAAGAAATCTCAGGGCTGATCTCCTTCAGAATGGACTGGTTGGATCTCCTTGCAGTCCAAGGGACTCTCAAGAATATTCTTCAACACCATAGTTCAAAAGCATCAGTTCTTCAGTGCTCAGCCTTCTTCACAGTCCAACTCTCACATCCATGCATGACTACTGGAAAAACCATAGCTTTGACTAGACAGAACTTAGTCAGCAAAGTAATGTCTCTGCTTTTGAATATGCTGTCTAGGTTGGTCATAACTTTCCTTCCAAGGAGTAAGTGTCTTTTAATTTCATGGCTGCAGTCACCATCTGCAGTGATTTTGGAGCCCCCCAAAATAAGGTCTGACATTGTTTCCACTCGAGAGAAATAAGCTTTGTTGGGGTGGGGAGCATGTGTGTTTGGGAAGGGTACAAATGGATGTAGGGTCGTCTAGGAAGGCTTCTGTGAAGTGGACATGAATCTGGAGGCAGAGATGGCTGCTGGATCTCAGTGTGCAGCTTCGTTTCCATACCAAGAAAGTTCCATCCTGAGAAAAGTCTATACAGCTAGACTCAAGAGATGATACAAAACCTAAGTGCCCATTCTCCTCCATGCCCAGGCTGGCCAGCCGAGAGGGATTGCTAAAATGGGTTTCTCTTGTGAGCATCAATGGCGGACACCACAAAGGGGTCCGTAAAGGCCTATAACTGAGCGAGGGATTTTTGCAGCGTTCTCTTGCTCTTAACTAGCCAGTTTGCTTGCTTGTCAGCAGATACGCTCACTATTCTCAGTAAATGGCCGTGTAGTTCCCTCTCAGGCAGGCCTTCTCTTGGTCCCACCAGTCATCTTTCAGGTTCACGGGGTCTTAGGTTTCCAGGGTTGAATGAATGACCCATCGAAGTTAAGAGGGAAAATGTGTTACTAGAACTCTGTTTACTTTCTTGTCTTTTTTCCCACATTGCAGATTCAAATAATAAAACCACTTTTGTGCACAAGACATAAAAAGGGCATGCAAGTTCAGCCAGTAAGAACCATAATCATGGTATTGAATGGTCAGCTCCAGGTATACCTTTTTCAAACTATGGGATCTTTTTATTCACCCTCAACACCTGGGAGCCTAGCCAGTGGCACAAAATTATTTAGTCCCCAATTTGCTCTCCTGCTTAATATCATNTAAAAAGGGCATTCAAGTTCAGCCAGTAAGAACCATAATCATGGTATTGAATGGTCAGCTCCAGGTATACCTTTTTCAAACTATGGGATCTTTTTATTCACCCTCAACACCTGGGAGCCTAGCCAGTGGCACAAAATTATTTAGTCCCCAATTTGCTCTCCTGCTTAATATCATCACCAGGACCAGCTTTCTGTAAAGGCAGTCTTGCTTTCAGCATGCGGAGAATTCATCTCCCTATTCTACTTCCTAAGGCCACTCATTCCATTTCCTAATGTAAAATAAATGTCTTCAGAGAGGTAAAAACTGGCTTAAAAATATACCTAAGTGTAAATGACTGATATTAGGTAAGAGCAGGCTGTGCTTGGAAGAAGGGGTGCACAAGCCAGAGTCTATGCCCTCAGCCGGTTCTGTTCATGCAAGACGGGCGTCAGTGGCTCAGTCGTGTCTGACTCTTTGCAGCCCCACAGAACTGCAGCCCTTCAGGCTTCACTGTCCATGGAATTCTCCGGATAAGAACACTGGAGTGGGTTGCCATTTCCTTCTCTGGGGCATCTTCCTGACCCAGGGATCAAACCCAGGTCTCCTGCATTGCAGGCAGATTCTTTACCATCTGAGCCACCAGGGAAGCCGGTGCAAGACAGGAAGGGACTGAAATTAGAGGGAGAAGGTGGCCGACTTGGGAAGGGAAGGTGCTGGCGTAGGGAGCAACATCAGCTCTGCTTCTTTCCCTGGAAGCCTCGTGGAGCCTGCCAGCCCCCCAGGGCACCGCAGGGCCTGTAGACCATGGAGGCAGCTCAGGGTATGCCTCCTTCTGGTGCCTGGAAGGGAGGAGGGGGAAGGCAGGCACCCAACCCAGCTCTTTGGGGCATCCAGCCACTGGATAATCAGCACAGATTTGCAAGGGGAGCTGAGCAGGACTCACCAGTGAGCCTGGCCCTGTGGTCCAGTGCAAGGGGAAAGCAGGGGGATATTTTTTCAAAGCGGCTGCAGAGAATGTTCTCAGGAGTATAATCTAGGAGAACCCAGTCAGAGTGAGATGGGTGTGGTGTGGTCAAGCTCGAAGAAGGAGGAGAAAACAGGATGGAGCAGGGGCCAGGTGGAGTCTGTGACCCCATAGACTGTAGCCTGCCAGGCTCCTCTGCCCATGGGATTCTTCAGGCAAGAGTACTGGAGTGGGTTGCCATTTCCTTCTCCAGAGGAGCTTCCTGACCCAGGGATGGAGCCCAGGTCTCCTGCATTGCAGGCAGATTGTTTATCAACTAAGCCATGAGGGAAGCTCTTGGAACTAAAGCTGGGTACAAAAAACCTTGTGAATAGGACGGGGGCGGGGGTTAGGAGGGAGTCTGTGAGTACAGAAACTCTCCCAAAGGCTTTTCTCATGGTGTGCTGGCTCGGTGAGATGAGCTTCTCTAGAGACATCTCCCGTGCTCCCCACCCCCAGAAAGACACTGGGAAGACTGCAAACTGCATTCTCCTCACAGAGTCATCAGCCTGTTGAGTGTTTTGAGAAGTCCTGCAACAAACAGACCTGCTTGGATGTGCTTACCCATCATTTCCCCAATTAATTTGACCTTGTCTCTTAATCTTACATGATATCTAATCCATTCCTAGAAACACTCTTTGGGAAACACCCTTTATATCTCTTTCTCTCAGCCTAATTATAATACAGTGACTACCCACCTGAAGCCTTCCTGGCCACAAAGGTGGTGCCCTGCAGAGTGTTTGCTAGGGAGCAGACGTTTCCCCACCTCCCGACCCCACATCCACAGGAGGCAAGATCACCATTCCCATCCTGATCCTGAGGACATTTGGCATCTGATGAAATGTAGCTCAGAGAACATCAACAACCTGCTATGAGACCTGAAAACCTTCGTGACTATGCTATAGAACAGCTTTGATGCACCGGGAAGAATATTTTTCTGCCAGCTGGAGAGAAATACCCTTTTCTGCCTATTTCCCTTCATTGTACTTGCCAAAGGTTTGTTTGCATTATTACTTTTTTATTTTTTTTTTTTTACTGTGATGCTTCTTCAAGGCATAGCTGTCAGTTAGCAGCACTTTATTATAAAGCCAGCGCTGGCTAACAGACCATGAACCATTGATAGCTAATACACTTAGTTACACCTCACCCCTACTGAATAAGGGAGCCAAATAGCTAAATTTGTTTTTCCAAAGGACATTGATTAAAAGAGTTGACAATGCTGCTTGAAAGCAAAATTTCCAACTGTCTAAAATGAAACGCTGTCTCTATCTTCCTGTCGTAGGCTGGGGAGAAAGTTTATTTTCCTACTGCGTGTAAATAATGGATTTTGCCTTTTCTGAGAATCCATCATTGAAGAATATGTTGAATACTCAAACAATGGCAGTCTAAATTGTCCTGCAGTGACACTAACTAGCTGGAACTAATTCAGAAATGTGCACAGAGCAGGATGAGGGTAGCTTGGTGTGTGGGGAAGAGCCGCATACCTCACCTGCCTTCATCATATCTCATCTGAGGACAGGTGCTGGCTGGGCCAAAGCCCCCTGGAAAATACAGAGACCTTGTTGCAAGTTATACCCAGCTTTTTCTTTTCTTTCATTCTTTTTTTAAAGAGACTCTTTCTCAGAGAATGTAAAAGCTCAAATACTTTTTTTTCTGGCTGAGAGCTGCAGGCATAACCAGCAGCAACCGCCGGTAATTAATCATAGCTCTGAGATGGGTGCACACGTTCAAAGACATTTTCAACCCACTGAAACACGTCATGGATTTAAAATTCTGCCATAGAGCGGAATCTCTGGAATGAAACTTTACTTTCTTTTTGATTTTGATGTACCTACGGAGTGTGCCAAAGGCAGCTCTTGGAAAGTCATCAGGGATGGGAGAATTTCTCCTGAGGGATCCAAGGCAGGCAAGCATCTCTGGACCACACTGGAGACAAGCTGCAAGATGGGCAGAGACAAGCATGTGACGCTGGGCGAAATATTAGGTGAGTGTTTTGGTAACGCTCTTTCATTGCAATGAACAGAGACTCTCAAGTTGCAGGAGTGATTTATTTCAAGGATGCTTGTGGACTAGCGCTAGAAGCAGAAAATGCTCAGGGTCCGAGATAGTTCTAGAAACTTCCTGTGCTCTCTGTTGCTCTCAGGAGCTACAGCGATGCCTCTGTGGGTTTAACTGCTTAATTTGCCATCCGCTCCATCCTGCCCTCTTTGTGGGCTGGCTTCCTTGCTTGCTCATAACATCCCCCCTTCTTGTGAGTTCACAAGCACAGGTTCCCTTTTGTTCCACCCTCTGTGAAGTTCAGAAAGGGTGAATTAAACAGGATTAAATTAAAAGTCAATTAAAAGGATGAAGTGACTCACTTTTTTTTTTTTTTTTTTGCATTTTCATAGTCCATACTTCCAAGAGAGCAAGTTTAACTGGTCCAGATTACAGTTATGGGCCAGGCTACATCATGGTTTGCCGGCCAGCCTGTGTGTGGCCTGCCTTTGGGTCAGGTGCTTACCCCTGGCTGTATCCACTTGGACAGGTGGAGAGGAGTTACACTGTTTAACACAGGCGCCTCTAGATCTGTCCCTTCAGCAGGGCGGTGATTGGACAAGCACAGGGGTTGACATCTGAGGTCACTGTTGTATGCCCATTCCATAATTAGTGACGTCCCTCAGAGCAACCCACGCTCTTCTCCTGTACCAGCCCGCACAGCTATCAGACGTCTGTTCCGCTTCTAAAGAAGTCTCTCATCTGTTCAGGTTTTCCCATCCTCACAGCCACTAGCCTTGCTCAGGTCATACCTACCCCCACCTGATTTCTCTGTAAGGCTCTGCTAACACTGCCATGCTCCTCTAGTCTTGCATCAATCTTTCTGCACTTCAAACCTGATCACACCACACCCTGCTTGTAATATTCAATGGCTCCTCACTGCCCAAAGGGTAAAGTCTAAGTCCTTGGTGTGGTTTAGAAGGTTTAAGGTATTCCATGACCTGCTCCCTGCCAGCCTCCTCCCCGATCGTTTCTCACCATCCCTACTTTAAGCTCTACTCAACTCAGCTCCTGCCTGTTTCTCACACCCGCTGTGTTCTCTCTTGCCTTGGAGACTTTGTACCTGCTTCTCCCTCTGCCTTTCGTTAGTTCCCTCTCCTTCTCAGCCGAAGCTTCGCTTCCTCTGACTTTTCTGACTCCCTAGACTATCTGGTGGAGATAGGGAGCACATTGACTGTGTTTGCAGTTACCACCCCGCCCCCAGCCCCTTAGACCGGGACTNACCAGGGAAGCCGGTGCAAGACAGGAAGGGACTGAAATTAGAGGGAGAAGGTGGCCGACTTGGGAAGGGAAGGTGCTGGCGTAGGGAGCAACATCAGCTCTGCTTCTTTCCCTGGAAGCCTCGTGGAGCCTGCCAGCCCCCCAGGGCACCGCAGGGCCTGTAGACCATGGAGGCAGCTCAGGGTATGCCTCCTTCTGGTGCCTGGAAGGGAGGAGGGGGAAGGCAGGCACCCAACCCAGCTCTTTGGGGCATCCAGCCACTGGATAATCAGCACAGATTTGCAAGGGGAGCTGAGCAGGACTCACCAGTGAGCCTGGCCCTGTGGTCCAGTGCAAGGGGAAAGCAGGGGGATATTTTTTCAAAGCGGCTGCAGAGAATGTTCTCAGGAGTATAATCTAGGAGAACCCAGTCAGAGTGAGATGGGTGTGGTGTGGTCAAGCTCGAAGAAGGAGGAGAAAACAGGATGGAGCAGGGGCCAGGTGGAGTCTGTGACCCCATAGACTGTAGCCTGCCAGGCTCCTCTGCCCATGGGATTCTTCAGGCAAGAGTACTGGAGTGGGTTGCCATTTCCTTCTCCAGAGGAGCTTCCTGACCCAGGGATGGAGCCCAGGTCTCCTGCATTGCAGGCAGATTGTTTATCAACTAAGCCATGAGGGAAGCTCTTGGAACTAAAGCTGGGTACAAAAAACCTTGTGAATAGGACGGGGGCGGGGGTTAGGAGGGAGTCTGTGAGTACAGAAACTCTCCCAAAGGCTTTTCTNCCCAGGTCTCCTGCATTGCAGGCAGATTGTTTATCAACTAAGCCATGAGGGAAGCTCTTGGAACTAAAGCTGGGTACAAAAAACCTTGTGAATAGGACGGGGGCGGGGGTTAGGAGGGAGTCTGTGAGTACAGAAACTCTCCCAAAGGCTTTTCTCATGGTGTGCTGGCTCGGTGAGATGAGCTTCTCTAGAGACATCTCCCGTGCTCCCCACCCCCAGAAAGACACTGGGAAGACTGCAAACTGCATTCTCCTCACAGAGTCATCAGCCTGTTGAGTGTTTTGAGAAGTCCTGCAACAAACAGACCTGCTTGGATGTGCTTACCCATCATTTCCCCAATTAATTTGACCTTGTCTCTTAATCTTACATGATATCTAATCCATTCCTAGAAACACTCTTTGGGAAACACCCTTTATATCTCTTTCTCTCAGCCTAATTATAATACAGTGACTACCCACCTGAAGCCTTCCTGGCCACAAAGGTGGTGCCCTGCAGAGTGTTTGCTAGGGAGCAGACGTTTCCCCACCTCCCGACCCCACATCCACAGGAGGCAAGATCACCATTCCCATCCTGATCCTGAGGACATTTGGCATCTGATGAAATGTAGCTCAGAGAACATCAACAACCTGCTATGAGACCTGAAAACCTTCGTGACTATGCTATAGAACAGCTTTGATGCACCGGGAAGAATATTTTTCTGCCAGCTGGAGAGAAATACCCTTTTCTGCCTATTTCCCTTCATTGTACTTGCCAAAGGTTTGTTTGCATTATTACTTTTTTATTTTTTTTTTTTTACTGTGATGCTTCTTCAAGGCATAGCTGTCAGTTAGCAGCACTTTATTATAAAGCCAGCGCTGGCTAACAGACCATGAACCATTGATAGCTAATACACTTAGTTACACCTCACCCCTACTGAATAAGGGAGCCAAATAGCTAAATTTGTTTTTCCAAAGGACATTGATTAAAAGAGTTGACAATGCTGCTTGAAAGCAAAATTTCCAACTGTCTAAAATGAAACGCTGTCTCTATCTTCCTGTCGTAGGCTGGGGAGAAAGTTTATTTTCCTACTGCGTGTAAATAATGGATTTTGCCTTTTCTGAGAATCCATCATTGAAGAATATGTTGAATACTCAAACAATGGCAGTCTAAATTGTCCTGCAGTGACACTAACTAGCTGGAACTAATTCAGAAATGTGCACAGAGCAGGATGAGGGTAGCTTGGTGTGTGGGGAAGAGCCGCATACCTCACCTGCCTTCATCATATCTCATCTGAGGACAGGTGCTGGCTGGGCCAAAGCCCCCTGGAAAATACAGAGACCTTGTTGCAAGTTATACCCAGCTTTTTCTTTTCTTTCATTCTTTTTTTAAAGAGACTCTTTCTCAGAGAATGTAAAAGCTCAAATACTTTTTTTTCTGGCTGAGAGCTGCAGGCATAACCAGCAGCAACCGCCGGTAATTAATCATAGCTCTGAGATGGGTGCACACGTTCAAAGACATTTTCAACCCACTGAAACACGTCATGGATTTAAAATTCTGCCATAGAGCGGAATCTCTGGAATGAAACTTTACTTTCTTTTTGATTTTGATGTACCTACGGAGTGTGCCAAAGGCAGCTCTTGGAAAGTCATCAGGGATGGGAGAATTTCTCCTGAGGGATCCAAGGCAGGCAAGCATCTCTGGACCACACTGGAGACAAGCTGCAAGATGGGCAGAGACAAGCATGTGACGCTGGGCGAAATATTAGGTGAGTGTTTTGGTAACGCTCTTTCATTGCAATGAACAGAGACTCTCAAGTTGCAGGAGTGATTTATTTCAAGGATGCTTGTGGACTAGCGCTAGAAGCAGAAAATGCTCAGGGTCCGAGATAGTTCTAGAAACTTCCTGTGCTCTCTGTTGCTCTCAGGAGCTACAGCGATGCCTCTATGGGTTTAACTGCTTAATTTGCCATCCGCTCCATCCTGCCCTCTTTGTGGGCTGGCTTCCTTGCTTGCTCATAACATCCCCCCTTCTTGTGAGTTCACAAGCACAGGTTCCCTTTTGTTCCACCCTCTGTGAAGTTCAGAAAGGGTGAATTAAACAGGATTAAATTAAAAGTCAATTAAAAGGATGAAGTGACTCATTTTTTTTTTTTTTTTTTTGCATTTTCATAGTCCATACTTCCAAGAGAGCAAGTTTAACTGGTCCAGATTACAGTTATGGGCCAGGCTACATCATGGTTTGCCGGCCAGCCTGTGTGTGGCCTGCCTTTGGGTCAGGTGCTTACCCCTGGCTGTATCCACTTGGACAGGTGGAGAGGAGTTACACTGTTTAACACAGGCGCCTCTAGATCTGTCCCTTCAGCAGGGCGGTGATTGGACAAGCACAGGGGTTGACATCTGAGGTCACTGTTGTATGCCCATTCCATAATTAGTGACGTCCCTCAGAGCAACCCACGCTCTTCTCCTGTACCAGCCCGCACAGCTATCAGACGTCTGTTCCGCTTCTAAAGAAGTCTCTCATCTGTTCAGGTTTTCCCATCCTCACAGCCACTAGCCTTGCTCAGGTCATACCTACCCCCACCTGATTTCTCTGTAAGGCTCTGCTAACACTGCCATGCTCCTCTAGTCTTGCATCAATCTTTCTGCACTTCAAACCTGATCACACCACACCCTGCTTGTAATATTCAATGGCTCCTCACTGCCCAAAGGGTAAAGTCTAAGTCCTTGGTGTGGTTTAGAAGGTTTAAGGTATTCCATGACCTGCTCCCTGCCAGCCTCCTCCCCGATCGTTTCTCACCATCCCTACTTTAAGCTCTACTCAACTCAGCTCCTGCCTGTTTCTCACACCCGCTGTGTTCTCTCTTGCCTTGGAGACTTTGTACCTGCTTCTCCCTCTGCCTTTCGTTAGTTCCCTCTCCTTCTCAGCCGAAGCTTCGCTTCCTCTGACTTTCTGACTCCCTAGACTATCTGGTGGAGATAGGGAGCACATTGACTGTGTTTGCAGTTACCACCCCGCCCCCAGCCCCTTAGACCGGGACTGCACGCAGTAGGGGCTCTGCAAACATTTCTTGTGGGCAGGCTGCTGAATCCTAGAATCCCAAGAAGCTGTCATTTCTGGATGAAACTCAAAGAGTGAAAGGTAAGTGAAAGAGTGATTTGGAGGCAGGATGAGAGAAATAGCGTGAAGTGAGGTCGTTGCCGTTGTTCAGTCGTGTCCGACTCTGCGACCCCATGGACTGCAGCACACCAGGCTTTCCTGTCCATCACCTCCCAGAGCCTGCTCAAGCTCATGTCCATTGAGCAGGCGATGCCACCCTACCATCTCACCCTCTGTTGTCCCCTTCTCCTCCTGCCTTCAATCTTTTCCACTGATGAAATGATTAAGTGATGAAGTGAGGGAGAGGACACGGTATGAGAATTTTGAAAAGCACATGGAGTATGGATGGACCTTTGAAGGAAGCAAAAAGCTCTGTGGACTTGGCCACTGAGAGAAATATGCACCCCGCAGAGGGCTGGCCCAAGTCAAAGGGCTTCGCTGGGGAATCTGTCTTAAGGATATCTACCCATCAACAACAAGTAGGATTTAGACTTTGGATTAATTTCTTTAGCAGAGAAAAGGGTCCAACTCCCTCCGAAAGCATTTGGAATAGCTGCGGTGCTTCAGATGGGATGGACCTAGATGATGTCTCTTTCCTGGGACAACTTGCATTCAGAAATGTGGCCTACAGCTCCCTATGTGTTCCCCAAGTCCAGAGATTTCTACGTCTTTCGCATAAAGATTCTCAGAAGTTTGTGGAATAATTTCTTTGCCTTTTAAGAAACCTGAGCTAGGCTCTGCTCCTTGTGTCCTGCCCACCCCACCCCATGGGGAGCTAGGGGGAGAGAGATCAGCTGGACATGCAGACACACTTCTATGAGGGGGTCACGCTCGCCCCTCTCTGACGACAGCCTTCTCTAGGAGGGGCCTGGAGGCAGGCTGCCATGGTTGTTATCTCTACTCTGTTGGCACGGGGTAGATATTACGTCTTTTGAATAGCTGCCAGAAGCATGCAAGCGACACCATTTCCCACATGTTTTAATGTGTGGGGCTAAATTCTTGAGGCTAAATACATTGGAAGCCAAGAAGAGGACAGGCACCTCATGGTGTTTAGTAAGTGGGAGATAGAGAAGGAAAGGGAGATGGCAAAGGGCAAGTTGGTCTCTCAGCATAGAGAAACACATTCTCCTTAGCAGAGATCAGCCACGGCCTCTCATAGAATCAGCCTCCTGCCAGTAGCGGATGGTAACCAGAGGAGAGTGTAGGAAACCAGGAAGGCGAGAAAGGCTGAAGTCTCCAAGCACCTGCAAGATCCTGAGGACTGTCTCCTTTGACCGAGGTCAGAGAAGGAAGAAATCGCTCCTGGAAGCTCATGGCGGGGTCCAGGTCTGAATTAGAAAGGCTTGTAGATCATACCCGCATGACCATATCCCTCCAAACGCCCTGCCATGAGACGTGACCCAAGCAACACTAGCAGGACGCAGCCCTTGTCCTCACGTCCAGAGGCAGCGCGGGGCCCTATCCCAAAGCCAAGGTCTCAGTCATCTCTTGATCATTCACTCGGAAGAGCTGTGGGATCTAACCTCCTGGCAACCCAGTCTGAGATTCACACAGCTCAACATTTGCTGCATCAATTTCATCCTTTTTTCTCCTTTTTCCTCCCTCCACAAAGAGCAAGCAAGCAAGCAAACAAAACCAAAACTGAACCAAACAGCCCTAAACAAGCTGGGTTGTCTTGATCAAGGCACAAAGCCTCTCTGAGCTTGTTTTATTTTAGTTGCAAAACGAGGGGATTAAACTGGGTGAAAAGTCCCCACTATTCCTAAAGTCTGTAATGTTTCATTCAAAATAGTCAGAGACTATAGGAAAGAGGAGGAAACGCATTCTTTCCCCTGATGGGCCATCAAATAACAAGAGTAATGAGTATTTGGGTGCAGGGTTCACAATAAGCCTGACTTACAGACTCGAGCTGCCTAATTAAATGATGGCCTCCCCAAGGTCACAGCCTCCTTCCTGTTGGTGTATCTCTCTGCTCAGTGCCTGGTGCTCCATAATGGGATGCAAAGCATGAGCTCCCTGACAGCTGTTGACTTAACTCTTAACAGACGTTGTTTGTTTATCTCCAAGGTGGATCCCACACAGGCACCTAAGGCCCCAGTGGGCGGAGGCACAGGATTGCTGTACAGATTTGCATGTATTCTTTTCTCTTCATCACTGATTAAACCAGTGTGTTTGGTGGGAGTGAGATTTATTTTCCTGCCTGGCTTCCTTGCTCACAGTTGGGCCGCCTTGGGATGTTGATTCTTGTTCTTTTGCCCATTGTTTCCTTGCTCCCTATTTCTAATTTTTTTTTTTTTTTTTTTTTTTTTCCCAGAGGCTGACGCAGTTATTTCCACCCTGAGCGCTTGGCCCTAGTCTCCAGCTCTGGGCTCTGTAACCCATAGCAACAAGAGAAGGGAAGCAGGTGATCGCCCACCACACACGCGTATTATTCTCCCCCCTCCCTCTGGCTCTGGCAGTCTAGGGCACAAAGGGAGGAGTCTCAACTGCTGCAGTGCCAATTAGAGACACAGGCCTCATGGCTGGTGCTGAACGCGCGGGGCTTCCGGGTCACAATGCGGCAGCTGTTGGGAAGCAAGGCAGCCTCTCCTTCTGCTTGCTCCAGCTCCTCGTATTTCTCCAGGATGGCCCAGTAAAATCCGACCTTGCACACGCTGTGAGAAATGCTTTGCAACAGTCCATCTCCTGCTAGCCTAGCCGGAAACCCTCTTTCCTATCACCGTGGAGACTGGCAGAATAATGCCTATTAGCAATGAAGGAACTTACATACAAACTAAGAAGGAATTTCTTTCCACATGACTTGCTAAATGGAAATTGTAACCAAGTCATTTAAAATCTAAACTCTCACCCCACCTCTCATGTTTCTGAGGTCAAGGAAGCTTCAGCCCAATTCATAAATTTTTGTTTCCAGCCACATGGCTTAGTTGATTTGACCTAAAGATTTCGAGAGTTAAGTGATTGACCTGTGCTCAAGTAGTGAAAATCCCCTTTCTGTTCAAGGACTAGAAATGTTGGATTGGCCAAAAAGTTTGTTTGGGTTTTTCCATAAGATGTTACAGAAAAATCCGAACGACTTTTTTTTTTGGCCAATTCAATACCTCTTGAATTGATGGACCCGCCTAGTCTTACGAGACTTTGCTAGGACTAGTTGTTGTAGGTTAATAAAGGGGTCATTTAAAGCAAGGCATCATAAAAAGTGATATACACACACTCATGTAACATTTCATTTTCACTTGAAACTTACAAATATATTTCAATCTCCCATTCTTTTGATGCAGAGCCGAGATCTGGTGCTTGAAGGCCCAGTCAACTTTCTAGTATAAGCTGCACCTATAATGTGTCACCTACAGCTTCCAGTGTTACTTTCTTCATGCTCTAAGAATTCAAAGACACTTGAAAAACAATCTGAACCCAGAATTTGTCTAGATTTTTATGGTTTTCCTCTAATATTTTACAACAGGCTCATTCTAACTTAATTTGAAGTTGGAATCATTTGCTTGTTCCTTTCAAATAATTTCCACTTAGTTTTCAAGGAAAAAAAAATTCTTTTCTTTTGCATTCGCATTGCTCTGGTTTACATATTATTCAATAAAATGATGAATTACAGAAATAAATGGCAGCTGGCAAGATCTGGGTTGGGAATAAACCCAAGAGCTCTAGATAAGTTGGACAGTCAGTTGGTGGGAGAAGAGGTGTAGGTGCTCGAGAAGAGGGGCACCCAGCATCAAAGGAAAGCTGGGAGCATGTAGTCCTTCCAGCATGGGACAGCTGAACATGATTTACTAATATTAGAAATACTAGAATGTGATCTCTTACCCTAGAAAGCTAATCTTGGCATAGAACGGGGCATTTCCTTTCACCAGTTTCTTCCACAGACATGCTTTTGAACCTATATGTTCATCCCTAAGATCAACTCTTCATATTTAACCTTTAGACACCTCCACCTGTCTTATTTGCTCTTAAAATTAAACATGTCTGAAAACATGCCTTTCTCTTAAGATGGAATAGAACATGCTGGTTTTGCTAGTAGGAGAACCCTCTCATCAAAGGACAACTTAGGCCAGGTTGAAGCCAAAATGGAACCCAGGAGCCTAGCCTCTCTCAGGTCCCTCCAGGAGACCCCAAGGAACTTCTGAGTATCTCTAGAATTCTTCAGAAGAAAGATGGAGAACATCTGAAATAGGGCATGTACTCTGGAGCCAGAGAGAGCTGAGTTGAAGTCCTCACAATTCTATATGCTATCATCTGTGTGACTTTAGGCAAGTTGGTTTTTATTGGAATCCTAGTTTCCTCAGAAGTAAGGTGGGAATAATATCAATAAAAATTGTGAGCATATGATGAAATGGTGCATACAAAATACTTGACATGCTGAGATGATAAGGAGTGTCTTCAAACCAGTTCTTTAAAAAAAAAAAAAAATGGTACCCAGTTCCAAAGGTTGAAAACTCAGTTGCCACCGGCTCCTCCTTCCTGTTAAACCGCTCTGCTCCCAGATCACCGAGTCCTTTGGGGAGGCCTGCATTTCTAGCCCTTTAACATTTAATCCTCATCTTGGCTTCCATTTAATTCCCATATCACCACCTTAGTTCACACCTCCGTTTTTCCCTAATTTCCTACTAGTCTGTACCCTCAAATTCAACCTACACATTGATGACAAATAACCTTGAATAACAGAACTGATTGGGCAGGTCATGCTGAGAGATCCCGCCCCACCCTCCGACTTCCCCAGTGATGCCCAGTGTCTACCACATAAAGTCCACATGGCTGAGCTGGGCATCCAAAGTTTTCTAAGCTCTAGACTCTTGTCTTTTCCAGGCTTATCATTGACCACTTCCCCACCAACATCTGATGTCCAGCCCAAGTGACTCCTCTTTGTTCCTCAAGTATAAAATCTTATTTTTCACAAAGTCTGTGTCTCTTTCCAGCCCCACCCCACCCCCCATCAAGCTCCCCCTCCACAAAAAAAAAGAAAAAACCCTAGTGCCCTCCAGAGTTTGCCCAGCACCTGCTTCTCTGGTTGTGAGAGGAGTGAGAAAGCTTACCCTGAAGGAAATTAACCAAAACTTGTAAGGCCAATTGGAATAATACCATCAGGCATTCAGGAGTCATCAAATTGCTAATGAAGTGTGAGGGGCTTGGCATAAGCTCCCCACCCACCCTACTTCACAGTTTAACAGCTGTGGATTTCAAAGCATTATTCTCTGTGTCTTCCTGGTTATTTTAAATTCTACTGTCCCGGGCAGAGTGAGGTGTAGAAACAAGATTTGAGATATCTTTCAGACATGAAGCTGACATTAATTCAAAGCAGGTGTTCTGGTGGGATGCTCTCATCTATATGGACGGCTGGCTTGTGTTAGGTGTGGCTTTTTTGGAAGGTGACCAGAAGTCCAGTACACTTAAAATCTTGGACAACTCAGAAGATTCATTAAAGCCCAGGAAATGTCCCTCCTTACTGAGTTCTAAACTGCTGACTTTAAACATAAATGTTTGAAGAACCACGTTTTCATTAGATGGGGACAAAGCCCTGTGCGAGGTACTTACGTAGGTCACTCATCTAATCCACACAAATTCACACAGGGCTCCAAGAATGGACACCAGATGCCTGTTATATAGGTGGGGACACCACGGGAAAGATAAAAGCATATTACTTGCCTAAGGGTTCACAGCCAGCAAAGTGGGGGTAGAACTGAGATGGATTCCATACATGTCCCATTCGACTCCAAACACTATCCTAAATTGTCTACATTGCAAGATATATTACATGAATCACATGAAATTGATAAAGTACAAAAAACTTTGGCCTACAAAATTGCATAGTCATATGGTTCAACCAAATACTTCATTTGACCCACAACATATATTTCATTTGAACTATAGACTTAATCTGAAATTTTATATCGATGCCATAAAATTACTCAAAAAGGAATGCAAGCAAATGTGATTATATTTGAAGACTAATTCAGTTCCTCTAATTTTTCTGTGGCAAAATACCAGAGTACCTGACTGATCCTACCTTAATGATTCATACACTTGACATTTTTCTAATAATTTTGAAATTAATCTTTGTTATCTTTTTATCAGCTTTATTGTATTCTGACCAACTGAGCTTATAATTGTGTTTCCCTCTCCTCGGCTGCTGAACTTCACTCATTTTGCCATTATGATTTTTATGTTATTTCTCAGTTCTTTCCATGCCCAGTTCCTCAATATTGCCTGAGTGATTATTGCTCTTTGAACCTAGTGGGCTACAGTCCATGGGGTCATAAAAGTGTCAGACATGACTTAGCAACTAAATAACAACAACAACAATATCTTCAAGCAGGAATATAATTTAGAATATTTACATTATATGAAACTGCATTAGATTCCCTGGGATCTAGAAAATATCCTCAAAAAGGACAAAATCCACCAAAAATGTACCGGTGATGCAGTATTTGGGTGTTCATTGGAAGGACTGATGTTGAAGCTGAAACTCCAATACTTTGGCCACCTGATGCGAAGAGCTGACTCATTTGAAAAGACTCTGATGTCGGGAAAGATTGAGGGCAGGCGGAGAAGGGGATGACAGAGGATGAGATGGCTGGACGGCATCACCAACTCAATGGACATCGGGAGTTGGTGATGGACAGGGAGGCCTCGTGTGCTGCAGTTCATGGGGTCGCAAAGAGTCGGACACGACTGAGTGACTGAACTGAACTGAACTGATGCATTTTAGTTGACATTTTACTAGAAACCATTATGATGGCATGCAAATTTACATGTAATATATACATATTGAGAGGAAGGTTTGAAAATACAATGTACACAATCATTTTTATTATCTATGCTTTAGATTTACAGTTGCTTAATAGTGGGTTTTGTAAGTTTTTCTCCCTTCCTCCTCCATAACTCTGTATCTTTATCACTATGATCAGACAGTCCTGTTGCAGGAAGGAGGACCCCTCCCAGGGCCAGAAAGTGGACTCTTGTCTAACACTTAGAAATGAATTGTCCAAGGAGACATGTCTGACACAGCAAGGGATTTTATTGGGAAGGAGCACCCAGGCAGAGAGCAGTGGGGTAAGGGAACCCAGGAGAACTGCTCTGCCCGTGGCTCATGGTCTCCGGTTTTGTGGCGATGGGATTAGTTTCCGGGTTGTCTCTGACCAATCACTCTGACTCGGAGTCCTTTCTGGCGGCACGCTCATTGTTCAGCCAAGATGGATGCCAGCAAGGATTCTGGGAGGTGGTTGGACACGCGGTGTCACCTTTTGACCTTTCCTGAACTCTTCCGGTCGGTGGTGGTTTATTATTTCCGTGTTCCTTACCAGGACCTCCTGTCGTAAAACAGCTCGTGCAAATAGTAACTATGGTGCCTGGTCAGTCAGGGTGCTTCCCCTAACAGTCCTTTTAAAGGAATTCCACCCTTTCTCTGCCCTCACAAACCTTTTGCCTTTGTTATAAGCAAACTCTTTTGAAAGATGATTTTCTCAACTTACACTTATTGAGACATTAATATGGTGAATCCAGCTATCTTTTTTTTTTTTTTTTCCAGTTTATCCAAGGAAAATGTTGGTGAAATGGCACTCTTCACTGATTTGGCACTGTTTACTTTTGGAGAGACCTTCCATCGTCATTATCATTTGACTTGAATTGTACCTGTCTTTGTACCATTGTTTCTGTAGACTCTTTTTTAATTAGAAAGAAGTGTGGGTGTCCAGCAATGTCTGAGTTAAGCGGTTTAGATTTTCTATTTGGTGGTCATAATCCAGTTTGGGAATCTTTCCTAGTTTTTCACTTTTAACCCGCTCATGTGAACATTCTATGTCATGTTCTGCTTGTTAACGACAGCACAGCGGGACCTAATAGTAAGTTTTACCCATTACTTAACTACTTTGGAACTAAACCTGCTTCGACAAGACAAATGCAAACCTTTCCCTATCCTGACCATGACCACTGCCATGGCTGTGCTGACCACGTTGTCAAGAACACTTACACTGGGAGCTGTAAATATTTAAGGGGGCTGCAACGGGGAGATGATTCCAGGCGATCTTCCTCAAGATCATTGAGATTGGACATTTGCCAAGATCATGCGGAGACTTTTTTTTTTTCCCCCTAAAACGAATGCCCTAGATGACAGCGCCGTAGCCAGAGAGCTCTTAAAATCACCACCATGCTGCAATCATTGTCACATCCTGCTTTTGTCTTTCTGCTCCAGCGGCTGCCGCAGTCATTCCCAGGCGCATTTCTGCATGCTCAGTGCAGGATGCCACGACCATTTCCTTATTTTGTGCCGATGTTTTCGTTAGGTTGTGGACAATGTGCACACAGGTTCATGAAGGGTTAACACTCAGCTGTGCTGTGGATGTGCCCTTAGTCACAAATATGTTTCCTTTGAAGCAAGGGTGCAGTGTTTCAAAAGACAATTGCTCTAATTCCATGCAGATTTTTCCTGACTGATGATTGAGGAATTTTCAATTGAATCTTTAAATGAGTTAGAACAGTATAAGAAGTGAATGTAATCCTCAATTTTTTTTTCTTAAAAGGCATTCTGAATTTGAAAAAATCTTGGGCATTGTGTACATGTCTGATTTACAACCATATGTGTTTTTGAGTCATAAAGCTGTTGTAAAAGTTATATAATGCTTGCAAAAAAAAAAAAGTGATTTCTTTGTGAAGCTAAGTGAAATAAAATATAAAGTTTGTGATACATTAAATCACAAGCATAAATATATACTTTATGGCCAGCTGTTATTTCTAAATGTGCAGTTTCAAAATAGAAACATTTATCCAACATGCTGATTAGCAATTTCCCAGATCCAAAAAGCCCGATTGCATTTAAGATGCAAAAGATTAAAATGCCCAAATAGATATAGTTAATAGTTCATCTTCCTAAATGCTTTTACATGTTTTAGGGCTTAGAGTCCCTCCCAACCCTGTGGACTCAAGAGCAGGAGCTCCTTTGATGTGGATCTATGTTTTAAGCACATGCTTTCACTAGAACAGAATTTGCATCTCAGACACCCAGAAAGACATTCTCCACATGAATGGAGGCCATGTGGCCCCGTGCTACTTCTCACTGGTTGTACAGGTTCGTGGAGACAGGGAACTGCTTTTTATGATCATATCACAAATATTCAACCTTCATTTTGGCTAAAAATCATATCGGTTGCTAATGTTCCATCTCCTAGTGAGTTTACTCCTCCCGTGCATAAAAATTGGTCAAGGAGAACCTGCAAGATTATGTTGACTCTAAAATGCAGTTCCCCAGGGAGACCTTATTTGTTCGTCCGTGGAGCATCTCCATCTCTGTAGGTAGAGCAGAATTTTTAAATGCCTTTAGTCCTCTAGGATACATTGGCAATTGGCAGTTCAAAAGTTCATATGATGCCGTATGTCCTAATCATTTTTATCTACATCTAAAACAATACAGGACTGTCAAATAAAATCCTGCATGCAAACAAATGATGGAATGCAGGGGAACCCTCTGCTCTAGCCTTTTCTTCTTTGTCCGACAAGCTAATGCAATAAGGCCAATAATACAAGGTTGTGTACTAGGCCTAAAGCCTGTGACAGATAAAAAAGAAATGTTGGAAACCAATGAAGCTTTTGCACAATTAGATTTTTTTGAGGCTGTGCTGTAAGGATTGCCCAGAGCCTGTTCAGTCCTGATTGATGGTAAAATCATAACTACATCATATTAGCTGTAGAGTTCACTGACAGGTTACTACAGATTAATATTGCCACTGCTGTTCACTTACCATCAAAGCAGGGGAAATATGAATTGAGCTGTTCTTCTAACAAACCCTGCATATTAAAAGGTAAGGTGTCCTACTGAACAATCTCCCCTGTCACTGAGGAAAGATACAAACAATGTCTGTTTGAGAGATATGCAGATATGTTGCAGCATACTAATTAGTTCTGTTAGAAGAGCCCTATCACAGTCAGCTGGCTAACAATGCCTCATGTGAGCTTGTTCCTCCAGAGCTCTTGGCTACAGGACTGCAAACGACACCCTAAAACATGGAGCCGCAAACCCTGGTGATTTAAATGCAGGCTGCCAGGCAAACTGCAGTGACATAAATTTGGCCCATGTGTTCTGCATCATGTGAATACGAAACAGGGAAACCATGGAGCTGAGGTTTTTTTTGCATCGGTCTCGGTGAGGTTTGGTGGACTGTTTTCAGAAATGTTACTCACAGCAAGGTGGGGTTATCTGTCTTTTGCTTTACTTTGAAAATGTTGAAAATGCAAAAATATACATGCGCTGATGATAATGAATCCTAAAAATGAAAGCATTTCATCATTTTTCCACTCCAAGCCCAGGATAAGAAGTCAACTGTGAAATAAAAACAAGGCTCACTCCACATTGTGTGAAATGGGAGGGTTGGGCCTGATGGATGCAGTAAGAACCATTTGATTAAATAGGATACTCACCTGCCTGCTGTGCTAACAAGAGCCCTGGCCTGGAACCAGGCAGGAGATGGTGCCTTCAGCCCCTCAGTCAGGTTGCTTGTCCTCTTGTAATTCTGAATGTTGTAGCTGCAGAGTGAAGGGTTTGAACTAGGCTACCTCCAAATGGCACCCCACTCTAGTACTCTTGCCTAGAAAATCCCATTGGTGGAGGAGCCTGGTAGGCTGCAGTCCATGGGGTCACTAAGGGTCGGACATGACTGAGCTACTTCACTTTCCCTTTTCACTTTCATGCATTGGAGAAGGCAATGGCAACCCACTCCAGTGTTCTTGCCTGGAGAATCCCAGGGACGGGGGAGCCTGGTGGGCTGGCGTCTATGGGGTCACACAGAGTCGGACACGACAAGCAACTTAGCAGCAGCAAGGTCCGTTTAGTTCCCTTATCCCATTCTGCAAGCCCCAGTGTCTTCTCTCCTGGGCCATGTTTCCTTGCAGGTGGCCCTTGGCCTTCGGCATCAACCTTTCTGAAGAACTCCTTAAAGATGCTGAGTCCAGGTGCCACACGTGTGGTTGGGTGCACAGTGAAGTTTAAGCACAGCTGTCATGAGAGATGTCAGCGACTTGGCTGATATCACTGTAGATCTACTGTTGTTTGGTAGAGAATGCACAACGAGCTGGAGAGGCAGCCAGAGCCTGGGGAAGAAGATAATAATAGCTTTTCATTTTTAAAGACAAAATGGTGGTGATCTTGGCCACCATAAACTATAAGCCTCATCAGTAACGTTAATGGACAGATGACAGACTGGGAGAAGAAATTTTCAATGCTTACAACTGACTCTGACAGAAAAAGTGACGCTGTATTAATACCTAGAATATACAGAGCGCTCAGTTGCGTCCAACTCTTTGCAACCCTATGGACTATAACCTGCCATGTTCCTCTTCCATGGGATTCTCCAGGCTAGGATACTGGAGTGGGTTGCCATGCCCTCCTCCAGGGGAACTTCCTGACCCATGGGACCTCTCGTCACCTACACCTTGCTTAATCTCACTAAGGTTGTCAGATCACTACAGTCATTTACTCTTCACCTAGCAACCAAATAGAGCTCCCATCACTCCATATGTTTGCAAACACCTGGCATTTTCCAGCTTTCTCATTTCAGCATTCTGATGTGTCTTTGTAGAGACACAGTCTGATGTGTCATTCTGATGTCTCCTGTGTTGGCAGGCAGGTTCTTTATCACTAGCACCACTGGGAAGCCCAGAATATACAGAAGCCACCTGAAAATTGACCCCCAAAACACAGGAAAACCCATAAACAAATACACAGAGGGTATGAAGAATCCATTCACCAGAGAGGAAGCTCAAACGAGGAACTGGCCTCAGCAGGGGTACCCAGCATCATTAGTAATCAGACAACGTGGACCACTGAAGACATTAGAATGTTGAAATGAGAAAGCTGGAAAATGCCAGGTGTTTGCAAACATATGGGGTGATGGGTACTCTATTTGGTTGCTAGGAAAAGAGTAAATGACTGTAGTGATCTGACAATCTTAGATTAAGCAAGGTATAGGTGACAAGAGGTCCCATGTACCCAGGATAGCAGGTCATGTAATCAGTGTTCCTTTTCCACATCTCAAAACATTTGTCTAAGGAAAGACGATAAATTGTATAGTTGCCCTACTTCTGCGAGCCCACCACTGAAGACATATCCCAGAGAAATTTTCAGAAAGGCACCATGTACAAGGGTGTCGTCTTAGCATTGTTTGTGGTGACTGAGAGTTGGAATTAACATGCAGGTCCTTCACTAGGGTGGTGAATAAGGAAGCTAGGTGCTTGCATTCTATGGAATAAGGAAGCTAGGTGCTTGCATTCTATGGAATACTGTGTAGCAAGTGGAGGCAATATTTTAGATGTTTATGCTACTGTGGATGGTAACTGCAGCCATGGAATTAAAAGACAGTTGCTCTTTGGAAGAAAAGTTATGACAAACCTAGACAGTGTATTAAAAAGCAGAGATACCACTTGGCCGACAAAGGTTCATATAGAGCTATGGTTTTTCTAGTAGTCAAGTATGGATGTGAGAATTGGACCATATAGAAGACTGAGTGTTGAAGAATTGATGCCTTTGAATTGTGTTGGAGAAGACTCTTGAGAGTCCCTGGGACAGCAAGGAAATCAAACCCGTCAATCCTAGAGGAAATCAACCCTGAATATTCATTGGAAAGACTGTGCTGAAGCTGAAGCTCCTATACTTTAGCCACTTGATGTGAAGAGCCAACTCACTGGAAAAGACCATGATGCTGGGAAAGACTGAAGGCAGGAGGAGAAGGAGGTTTCAGAGAATGAGACGGTTGGATGGCATCACTGACTCAATGGACATGAGTTTGCACAAACTCTGGGAGATAGGGAAGGATAGGGAAGCCTGTTGTGCTGCAGTCCAATGGGTCACCAAGAGTTAGACAAGACTGAGCGACTGGACAGTGACAAATGGCTATGCACTGTGAATAAGTTTTATTATTTTTATTTTTAAAAACTTTTATTGAAGAATAGTTCCTTTACAACGTTCTGTTAGTTTCTGCTGTACAGCAAAGTGAATTAGCTATACATATACATATATCCCCTCTTTTTTGGATTTCCTTCCCATTTAGGTCACCACAAAGCACTGAGTAGAGTTCCTTGTGCTATACAGTAGGTTCTCACTAGTAGATAAATTTTAAAGTCAAAATTATGTGCGAAAAAGTAAAAAGAGCAAGATTTGAAACATAATGTCTTTTGTCCACATTTTAAAAATGAATTCAAATTTGTTAAATACAGTGTAGCACTAGACATACAAACATATATGCAACATGACAACATGAGAATGCCTGTGGGGGTGAGGAAGGTGATGTGGACTCTGGGGAAAGGAGGAGAAAATAATGAAATAAGGGAAGCATCCTACTGGAATGATGAGACAGCGTGCTGTCAAATGAAGTGTGGAATTATTACAGACCTCTGCTCCTGAGGTCAAAAATGAAAGATAAAGAGTGACTATAATTTTAGTTTGTCTCTGAGAATGTAATGGAAATATTTTCCTTCAAATAAGATATGATTGTTAGCAGGAAGCCATAGTTCATAGATGAGAAAGCTTTTGTGTCTGTCCCATACAACCTATTCACCAGGAAGATGGAAACTTTGGTCCAGATGTTTCTACTTTTTGGTCTAACAGACAGTAGAGCCTCTGGCATTGTTATCGGTAGTGACTTAGATTTCATGGTAAATGGTATTTGTAAGTTACATACTTGTAACTTTCCTCTAGAACTTTCAATAGCTTCCTGTTTCCTGTAATGTAAAGTCAGAACTCCTGAGCTTGGCAATAAAGACTGTCTACCATCTACCATCAAGCCACCTTTTCCCATTTTATTTCCTTATTTCTCTTCATCGATCCTTTACTCTCAGGAAACAGTCCTTCGGCTCCTGACGTTGTTCACACCATGTGTCCTGCACTGCATGCAGTCCTTCCAGTCCTCTTATGTCTAAATCTTTATCCACTTACAGGACTAGTTTGAAGTACAGCTCTTCTGCAGAGCTTTTCTTTACCACCTCAGGCCCAAGTGACCTTGGCTTTCTCCTTTATGCATCATTATAGTGCCTGCTGCTTGGAATCCAAATTATCTTTTCATACCTGTGTTTTCTCTGCAGGGACATTGTTAAATACTCTCAGCTCCAGCTTACAAATGATCTTAAGCTTTTTATAGTTCACTCAGTTCAGTTGCTCAGTCATGTCTGACTCTTTGCAACCCCACCGACCGCAGCATGCCAGGCCTCCCTGTCCATCACCAACTTCTAGAGTTTACTCAAACCCACGTCCATTGAGTTGATAAAGTATTGTCAAATAAACATTTATTGAGTCCCTGTTTGGATACTGAGGAAGGATACAGATATCCTTGGGATACTTTCCTTCACTTTGAAGGAGCTGATAGTCTGGTGGGGAGGCATGTCAATCACCAGAGAGAATTAGGAAGTGAAGGCTGTCAGGAGGTATGTTAGGGGATGGGCTGGGGTGGGGAACAATGATGTAGGGAGGCTGGGTGTGAATCGCAGCCTCCCATTTTGTATTGGACCTTAGCCTCCTGTGTATGCTGCCTTCTGTCCAGGACTGGCACGTTAGGCCAGGGCACAGGAAAGTTAAATAAAAGCTTTTCAGGAAGGTCTGCTGTTGAACTGGATTATAGGATCATGAAGTAATCCTTACTACAGAGCCAGTGCTCCTCTTCTGTCTGGTGTATTCTCGGGTAAAATAATTCTTGAATGAATCTGAACTTTGCACAGGGAAATGTTAACCAATAACTGAAAACAAGGAGTGGTGTCTTTAGCTAGCTTGGGACCACAGCCCCGGTTCTCATGACAGATCAATCTGTCATTGGGTTGTATGGCTACATGAGAAGGGGCCGGCATTGAATATTAGACCCACTGAACTATGAGTGAGCTAAACAGCAAAGGTATTTAATGATCTCACAGATAAAGATGTTCAGGGTAGATGGTCTCACAGACGATTGAGAGGCTTAACTATATCACTGAGGACTGGACTCTTCCATTTAGACCTGCATTGAGGGCCCAGGGTCATCCATTTCAACCTACCATACTCAATGTGTTTTATTTTCATCATCTTGGACATCATAGGGGCACCATAGCTCTAGATGCCACAACTTCATAGAGCTGTGCTCAAAGGCAGGATATAAGCAAGCTTCTCTCAATATCCCTCCCTTTTTGTCAGAGAAGGATCTGTTTCCCAGAAGCTCTAGCAGACTCACCCTTATATCTCTTTGACCAGAATGAGGCCACACGGCCAGGAATAGCCACAGAGCTGTATCCGGCTGGTTTAGCATTGGTACTGGAGGCAGGCTTTGCTAGCATGGAAGTAGGCATTTTACTAGTAGCCTAGTAGCATTGCTAGTAGGCAATTAAAAAGGTTTTCCACAGACTGCACATGTATTGGGTATCCAGGAAATTCTGAATCTTTTCTGCAACTTTCACATCTCCACCTTGTGAAATAAAATCATGTTCATGAAGAGCAGGTTCTCACGACTATCACACTTAGATTCAAGCCTCCTTTCTTTGCTGGATGATGGGGAACTTTTCTTTCATTTAATTCATCCATTCATATATTTGCCCAACTAATTCATCATATGTTTATTGATCATTCTGGTAGCTCAGCTGGTAAAGAATCTGCCTGCAATTCAGGAGACCCCAGTTTGATTCCTGGGTCTGGCAGATCCCCTGGAGAAGGCATAGGCTACCCACTCCAGTATTCTTCGGCTTCCTTGTTGGCTCAGACGGTAAAGAATCTGCCCACAGGCGGGAGACCTCGGTTCGATCCCTGGGTTGGGAAGATCCCCTGGAGAGGTGAATGGCTACCCATTCCAGTATTCTGGCTTGGAGAATTCCCTGGACAGAGGAGCGTGGCAGACTATAGACCACGGGGTCATGAAGAGTCGGACACGACTGAGCAACATTTCATTTCACTTCAGGAGATGTTCTTAGGTTTATTTTATGCCATGGACTCTTTTGGCAGTCAGATGAAACCTACAGATGTCTTTGCAGAATGAAATTTTAAAAGCACGTAAAAATACACAGAATTATAAAAGAAACCAATTTAATTGAAACACAGTTCATCCTCGATGCTGTGGCTAGATTCAATACATATACATATATCCCCTCTTTTTTGGATTTCCTTCCCATTTAGGTCACCACAAAGCACTGAGTAGAGTTCCTTGTGCTATACAGTAGGTTCTCACTAGTAGATAAATTTTAAAGTCAAAATTATGTGCAAAAAAGTAAAAAGAGCAAGATTTGAAACATAATGTCTTTTGTCCACATTTTAAAAATGAATTCAAATTTGTTAAATACAGTGTAGCACTAGACATACAAACATATATGCAACATGACAACATGAGAATGCCTGTGGGGGTGAGGAAGGTGATGTGGACTCTGGGGAAAGGAGGAGAAAATAATGAAATAAGGGAAGCATCCTACTGGAATGATGAGACAGCGTGCTGTCAAATGAAGTGTGGAATTATTACAGACCTCTGCTCCTGAGGTCAAAAATGAAAGATAAAGAGTGACTATAATTTTAGTTTGTCTCTGAGAATGTAATGGAAATATTTTCCTTCAAATAAGATATGATTGTTAGCAGGAAGCCATAGTTCATAGATGAGAAAGCTTTTGTGTCTGTCCCATACAACCTATTCACCAGGAAGATGGAAACTTTGGTCCAGATGTTTCTACTTTTTGGTCTAACAGACAGTAGAGCCTCTGGCATTGTTATCGGTAGTGACTTAGATTTCATGGTAAATGGTATTTGTAAGTTACATACTTGTAACTTTCCTCTAGAACTTTCAATAGCTTCCTGTTTCCTGTAATGTAAAGTCAGAACTCCTGAGCTTGGCAATAAAGACTGTCTACCATCTACCATCAAGCCACCTTTTCCCATTTTATTTCCTTATTTCTCTTCATCGATCCTTTACTCTCAGGAAACAGTCCTTCGGCTCCTGACGTTGTTCACACCATGTGTCCTGCACTGCATGCAGTCCTTCCAGTCCTCTTATGTCTAAATCTTTATCCACTTACAGGACTAGTTTGAAGTACAGCTCTTCTGCAGAGCTTTTCTTTACCACCTCAGGCCCAAGTGACCTTGGCTTTCTCCTTTATGCATCATTATAGTGCCTGCTGCTTGGAATCCAAATTATCTTTTCATACCTGTGTTTTCTCTGCAGGGACATTGTTAAATACTCTCAGCTCCAGCTTACAAATGATCTTAAGCTTTTTATAGTTCACTCAGTTCAGTTGCTCAGTCATGTCTGACTCTTTGCAACCCCACCGACCGCAGCATGCCAGGCCTCCCTGTCCATCACCAACTTCTAAAGTTTACTCAAACCCACGTCCATTGAGTTGATAAAGTATTATCAAATAAACATTTATCGAGCCCCTGTTTGGATACTGAGGAAGGATACAGCTATCCCTGGAATACTCTCCTTCACTTTGAAGGAGCTGATAGTCTGGTGGGGAGGCATGTCAATCACCAGAGAGAATTAGGCAGTGAAGTCTGTCAGGAGGTATGTTAGGGGATGGGCTGGGGTGGGGAACAATGATGTAGGGAGGCTGGGTGTGAATCGCAGCCTCCCATTTTGTATTGGACCTTAGCCTCCTGTGTATGCTGCCTTCTGTCCAGGACTGGCACGTTAGGCCAGGGCACAGGAAAGTTAAATAAAAGCTTTTCAGGAAGGTCTGCTGTTGAACTGGATTATAGGATCATGAAGTAATCCTTACTACAGAGCCAATGCTCCTCTTCTGTCTGGTGTATTCTCGGGTAAAATAATTCCTGAATGAATCTGAACTTTGCACAGGGAAATGTTAACCAATAGCTGAAAACAAGGAGTGGTGTCTTTAGCTAGCTTGGGACCACAGCCCTGGTTCTCATGACAGACCAATCTGTCATTGGGTTGTATGGCTACATGAGAAGGGGCCGGCATTGAATATTAGACCCACTGAACAATGAGTGAGCTAAACAGCAAAGGTATTTAATGATCTCACAGATAAAGATGTTCAGGGTAGTTGGTCTCACAGACGATTTAGAGGCTTAACTATATCACTGAGGACTGGACTCTTCCATTTCTACCTGCATTGAGGGCCCAGGGTCATCCGTTTCAACCTACCATACTCAATGTGTTTTATTTTCATCATCTTGGACATCATAGGGGCACCATAGCTCTAGATGCCACAACTTCACAGAGGTGTGCTCAAAGGCAGGGTGTAAGCAAGCTTTTCTCAATATCCCTCCCTGTTTGTCAGGAAAGGATCTGTTTCCCAGAAGCTCTAGCAGACTCACCCTTATATCTCTTTGACCAGAATGAGGCCACATGGCCAGGAATAGCCACAGAGCTGTATCCAGCTGGTTTAGCATTGGTATTGGAGACAGGCTTTGCTAGCATGGAAGTAGGCATTTTACTAGTAGCCTTGTAGCATTGCTAGTAGGCATGCCTAGTAGCATTGCTAGTAGGCAATTAAAAAGGTTTTCCACAGACCGCACATGTATTGGGTATCCAGGAAATTCTGAATCTTTTCTGCAACTTTCACATCTCCACCTTGTGAAATAAAATCATGTTCATGAAGAGCAGGTTCTCACGACTATCACACTTAGATTCAAGCCTCCTTTCTTTGCTGGATGATGGGGAACTTTTCTTTCATTTAATTCATCCATTCATATATTTGCCCAACTAATTCATCATATGTTTATTGATCATTCTGGTAGCTCAGCTGGTAAAGAATCTGCCTGCAATTCAGGAGACCCCAGTTTGATTCCTGGGTCTGGCAGATCCCCTGGAGAAGGCATAGGCTACCCACTCCAGTATTCTTCGGCTTCCTTGTTGGCTCAGACGGTAAAGAATCTGCCCACAGGCGGGAGACCTCGGTTCGATCCCTGGGTTGGGAAGATCCCCTGGAGAGGTGAATGGCTACCCATTCCAGTATTCTGGCTTGGAGAATTCCCTGGACAGAGGAGCGTGGCAGACTATAGACCACGGGGTCATGAAGAGTCGGACACGACTGAGCAACATTTCATTTCACTTCAGGAGATGTTCTTAGGTTTATTTTATGCCATGGACTCTTTTGGCAGTCAGATGAAACCTACAGATGTCTTTGCAGAATGAAATTTTAAAAGCACGTAAAAATACACAGAATTATAAAAGAAACCAATTTAATTGAAACACAGTTCATCCTCGATGCTGTGGCTAGATTCTACACTGGATTGTTGCTGTTGTCCACTTGCTCAGTCATGTCTGACTCTTTGCAACCCCACTGACTGAAGCGCGCCAGGCTTCCCTGTCCTTCACTATCTCCCAGGGTTTGCGCAAACTCATGTCCATTGAGTCAGTGATGCCATCCAACCATCTCATCCTCTGTTGCTCCCTTCTCCTCCTACCCTCAATCTTTCCCAGCATCAGGGTCTTTTCCAGTGAGTCAACTCTTCGCATCAGGTGGCCAAAGTATCAGAGCTTCAGCATCAGTCCTTCCAATGAGCATTCAGGGTTGATTTCCTTTAGGATTGACTGTTTGGTCTCCTTGCAGTCCAAGGGACTCTCAAGAGTCTTCTCCAACACCATAGTTCAAAAGCATCACTTCTTTGGCACTCAGCCTTCTTTATGGTCCAGCTCTCACATCCATACGTGACTACTGGAAAAACAATAGCTTTGACTAGATGGACCTTTGTTGGCAGAGTGATGTCTCTGCTTTTTAATACACTGTCTAGGTTTGTCGTGGGCTTCCCTGTGGCTCAGATGGTAAAGAATCTGTCTGCAGTGCAGGAGACTTGGGTTCAATTCCTGGGTTGGGAAGATCCTCTGAAAGAGGGCATGGCAACCCCCTCCAGTATTCTTGCCTGGAGGATCCCCATGGACAGAGGAGCCTGGCAGGCTACAGTCCATGGGGTTGCAAAGAGTCAGACATGACTGAGTGACTAAGCACAGGCTTGTCATAGCTTTTCTCCCAAGGAGCAAGCCTGTTTAAATTTCTTGTCTGCAGTCACTACCCACAGTGATTTTGAAGCCTAGGGGGAAAAAAATCTGCCACAGATCCTATGCTGGATACTAGGACATAAAATAACAGGAATTGAGGGAACATCGCCCTCATAGAGCTTAGAGCCAGGTGGAAGCAACAAAGCAAAAGGCAATTGAAAACTCGGATAGGAGATGTATAGAGCACTATGAGAGAAGGCAGGAAAGGACCCAGCTCAATCTGGCATGGAGTTGGAGGAAAAGAGAAAGATTCCTGGGTCTTTTAGAGGAGAGTCAAAGGAATTAATCAACAAAGTCATAGTGGGAAGATGACTGCAGTGAGAAAGTGAAGTAAAAGATGTGTAGATGAGAGATTCCATGGAGGCTCCAGAGAATAGTTATTAATTCAGTTTTTCTGGAAGACGGGAGTTAAAGGGAGTAGACAGCTCTTGGGAACTGGGCAGAGATGAGCTCATGGCAAAACACTCCTGATAGAGTCTGATGCTGTGTGTGCTGAATGAGTTTATTGTATGAGGCAGCTTTGACCAGCAAAGACATGTGCCAGACTTCAGTGACCTTGTGTTGTGTTTTTGCTGACTGTGAAGGCTGCAGTACTCAGGATAGAGCTGTATCGCATGATGGTTAAATGAAGGGAATGCTAGCCCTGTGGGCTTCTAATTTCTTGTCCCTCATGTTACATTATATTTGATGAGGACTTCCAGCTGCATAAGAGAACATGCTCAGTCAGCTCCTAAAACAAAGTCTTCTGTATCTTCTATGGAGGGTGGGGTCTCATCCCCCTCGACCACCATGTTCCAGGCTAAATGTGGCTGCCCTATCCTTCCTTCTACTGCTAGAAAAGTCAAATTCTTGGGTGTATCTGTGGGGATTAAGACCTAGAGGTGTGGATGGATCTAGTGAGGGCTAGCCCGTGACCAAGTTGGGACTTCATGTCAGCACTTGACCTTACCTAGCCTGATGACATAGATTGAGAGCTTTCACTGCACTGTGCCCCAGGCTCCACAGCACCATCCTTCAACTGCTCCTTTGGACAAGCCTTTGCTCCTCTTGTTTCCTAAAGGGTATCAGAGCCATGTTCCAAACTTCTGGGATTTCACTGGTCTCTGCTACCAACAACACGTGTTTGTGTCTGTAGGTCACTTGGTCATGTCTGACTCTATGCAACCCCATGGACTATAGCCCACCAGGCTCCTCTGTCCGTGGAATTCTCCAGGCAAGAGTACTGGAGTGGGTTACCATTCCCTTCCTGGGGGAATCTTCCCAACCCAGGGATTAAACCTGGGTCTCTTGAATTGCAGGCAGACTCTTCACCGTCTGAGTTACCAGGGAAGCCTGCTACCAACCGTCCTCACCAACAAATCCGAGAATTCATAATAAAGTGACTTGCGGTGTAGTTTCACAATATCATACATCTGTTTTTCAAAGTTCAGGGAATGAAATAAGAATGAGTAGAGCACCAGATGAAAAGCAGGGGACCTGAATATTCCCTGGGAAGAGGTAGTGACTAGCTGGAAGGGAGCTCGAACCGTGGCTAGTACAAGCCTTTCTTTTCACAGAGGCCCATTTTATAGTTGAAATGAGAGAGAGAGAGAGAGAGAGAGAGGGGAACTTGACGGTGTCAACTGTGGCCCTGACTAGGGCTACAGGAGAGAAGTTCTCACATCTTAGCATCCTCATCTCTCAGATGAGTGGTTTGGCGTATATCTTTGAAAGTCCTGGTTAGGCATAAATTCTGTGGTTTTGAATCATACCAAACTCTTTTCCTGTACGTAAGTTTAATTCTGACTAAGAATGTAGCCTCATTTATTTCTGAGAGGGATTGACATATAGCTGAAATGGTTAATTGTCCCACTTTTTGTCATATGGACACTATTATTTTTAAAATGATTACCCTATGATTCATGAGTCAATTTGCCACACAAATCTCAGATGATATGAGCGAATTATTCACATTTCATAATAGAAACATAGTAGCTTTTCATTTCCCATGTCAGTAAAACATCTCCTAGATTCCATGTTTGCGGGGGGGGGTGGGGAATGCCTAGGGCACATGCGCACATTTTCTGATTTGGAGTGTGCTTCAGAAGTTTGCACTATGAGAAATGTGTCTGAGAGAAAGGAATTTAACTGAGTACAATTCACATAGGCTGACATTCTCTGTTGCAGGAGGTAAGACATGGCGTTCTGGACGAGGGGAAGATTCTGATGCCCGTAGCCTCCTGGTTTAACTTTATTGGCGCCTCATCTCATCCGTTAACATCAAGGCGTCTAGACTTCATTAGAAAAATGAGAGATAACCTATCTGACAACCAGATAAGTAGGAGTAAAGCTCGCAAAACACTGAAGACCTCTATAGGAGGATTTGAAGAGAAAAAGATAATAATCCACTTGGATTTTTCTTTGATAATATGGTGGATTGTCCTGGTGACATAATTTATAAGCCCTTTTCTTTGTTCACAAAGCTCTCTGGGACCTTTCCCTAGGACCACACTCATTTTTGACAACTATCAGGCACTGACCGTGACCTAGATTTTGAACACAAGATCAAGAAGGCCAAATTTGACCACCGAAGATCTCCTGCTTCATTTTTCTTCCGACAAATGCCACAGGACGTCACAAGACATCTACAAAGAGAGACATCAAGGTGTCTTTAAAGCAAAATGACATTTTGAAAACTTTGTCGAAGAACTCTTGCAGGTGAACACTGAATCAAGCAAGGCGAACTGTTCTTTTGTGAAACACATTATAAAATATCAATGGGAAAATGTATACAGTGTATTGTAACTATACAAGAAGGGATTGTGTAAAGTCAAGCACATAAGTATGGGCTTCCAAAATAAAAAGATCATTGAGTAAAGTAATGCAAAAATTCTAGAAACTGCTCATTAAGTTTTTGACTGCAGAAATTGCCTTTGCCTGGAGTGAAAAGCCCAGCTGTCTTACAATAGGGTCTTTTGCCTCCTAGCAACACAATGTGTGCCTTAAAGAGCTAGTCTGTTTTCAAGGGCTACATGTCTTGGTTGTCTGAGGTTTTAGTAAAACATTTTCTGGAGTTGTTAATTCTTGTTGCACAGCATTTATTTCTTTTGTTGTTCATTTATTCAAAAATTTGACCTGGTATTAAATTCTTATGGTTTTAATTTTTGATGCATTACATTTAATTGAAGCATAGGACTTCCATTCTGAGGTTTTGGTATTAAAAAAAAATCATTGGTCTTTAAACTGAAAGGTTTGATGGAATATTAAATTTGATGAATCATAGCAAGTGTCTGTATTTGTTAGCTTTTATAGACCACATTAAAGGTTTCATTAATAAAGTCACACTACACTGCCTTGAATAGGTCCTAAAAGGTTAACGACTTGATACAGGCTGATATTCTTAAGCTCCACTGTTTGAGGGTGGCATGTGTGGAACTTGGCTCACGTTGAAATTGGAATACAAAAGAGAGATTTTATTTTCTGTCTCAAAGTCCTGGAATTTCTTGGTCCTCTTTCTCTTTTTTCTTCTTCTCTTTAAGCATCACCCAAAATCTTACTCAGGTGGACATGGGTTGAAGCCCGTGATTTGTCAGAGATAGGATGACACTCTAGGGGTCATGACATCACAGGAGAATGTCACCCTCCCTCCTGGCTGCCCCTCCAGTGACCTTCAAGCAGGGACAAGCTGACTTTGTTATGAATCACCCATTTTGGAATAAGACTTGATATTTGAGACATATATTGCTAACTGTTTGATGTTGTCCCTTGAAGATTCTGTTTTGGAAGACAAGATGTAGAAATATTTGGAATTCTCAAAGAATAATAAATTATACATGTACCTATTACAAAATCATGTATCCAGAGGATACTAGGTATGTATTTGTTGACTGACTAACCCCCAGGTTCATCAGAGACCCGCATTCTTCTCTTCTGTGACTAGGAACACTTGGAGAAATTATTGCATTTGAACTGTTTCCCCCAGAGAATTCCTGAGTCGAACTTTTATTTTATGTAACAGAAATAGCATCCGATTAAACCAGATGGAAACTGTGTGGTTGCTTATAAAGATTGCCGGTTTGTGCAATTCCTTAATATTAAGTAAAGGCTCAGCAGACTCATGAAAAGGCTCAGGAAAAGGCTCATGAAAATCCATGAAGTCTGTGTCTTTCTCAGAAGAAACTTCCTTGCCAAAGTCATGTGTGAGGGTAAATTTTTCTGAAAAGGAGAAGCGCAGTGCCTTGATTCTGCTGGGAATTGTTAGTAACATAAGTGACTCAAATTGGTTTTGTGTGGGAGACAAATCAAAGGATTTCCATGAGGTTGCAGGACTGACCTGCAACAGTTTAACCATTTCTGAGCAACCAGAACCTGCTTGATTGGGTGGGTGATAGTTCCCGAGTTAGTCATTGTGCAGAGAAAAATAACAGTTCATATGAAAGAGGCCACCAAGGGTTATATGGCTGCAATTGTTTCTAGGCTGAAACAACTTTGTATCTGTTTATTATTGTCAGTATCTTGTTATATTGTTCTTTCAGAATCAATAAAAGCTAAACTCCCTCTATGGTTTTGGTTTTACTGCTAAACTCTCCTGGAAGGATGTGTAGTACTGACAGTCAAGAAAGTCAGAGGAAGGGAGGAGGCAGAGCTAACGATGCGTTAGAGCTAAATCCACTTTGCTTAACCTCTCTCTGAGCAGAGCTTGCTTTATTAACGTAAAGCATATGGAAAGATTCTCATTTTTTGCGGCTGTATTTTAATATGTGAGGTAATGTTTTTCTTTAGGGAAAGAAAACACTTAGTAGAAATATTTTTCTTCTGATTAATCAAGGCTGTTTTTAGCAGACTCATTACCCTCAACTTTTCTACACTTTTACAGGATCTGGCTGACAGTCATGGCCATATCAATCAGTAAATATAAAGACTGATAGTCATTTTTTAATTTATTGAAAGATAGTTTTATTAAGAGCTCCTCTGGTGGCTCAGTGGTAAAGAATCCACCTGCAATGCAGGAGACCTGAGTTTGACCCCTGGGTTGGGAAGATCTCCTGGAGGAGTTCATGGCAACCCACTCCAGTGTTTTTGCCTGGGAAATCCCATGGACAGAGGAGCCTGGCAGGCTACAGTCCATGAGATTGCAAAAAGTGGACACCACTTAAGAGACTAAATAAAAACAACAAAGTTTTATTAAAACTAGTTAAATAAGCATCATTATTTGCATTTTCCCTCTCCTCTCCATCATATCGTCCTTTCATATCTGTTTAAGACATGGATTCAATAGATACCATTCAAGAATCTAATGTATCTTAATGAACTGGTGTCCACAGAAATAATCTTCCCTAGGTTTAGGGTCCAATACTGAACGCAGGACTCTGTGAAATCTGTGGTGCGCTGATAAATGTGTAACAGCTGACTCCTGGGGCTGTAGAAGAAGAAGCATTTGCCAGTGCCCAAGGTGTAAATGCTTTCACAAGAGCTGGGAAGAGATACACATAAATGGGGCTTCTTGGGTGGCTTGTGGTGAAGAATCCACCTACAACGCAGGAGATGCAGGAGACGTGGGTTTGATCCCTGGGTTGGGAAGATCCCCTGGAGGAGGAAATGGCAACCCATTCTAGTATTCTTGCCTGAAAAATCCCATGGACAGAGGAGCCTGGCGGACTACAATCCATAGGGTCACAAAAAGGCTGGACATGACTGAACATGCATGCATGATTGACTTTTGCCAGCCACACATTCCTGTAGATCCCTCCAAGTTACACTGCTATGCTTCTATGATTATTTGACAGATTGGAAAGGGATAGCTCCATTGGTTAAAAAATTTTTTTTAATCCAGAAGCTATGAAAACAATTGTATCTCATGCCCCCAGGTATTAATATATGCTGATCTTATTTAAGAATTGCAAGAAACCAGTGTCAACACATGTCTTTTCCCAGAAGCTCTTGGTTACATTCACCTTGTTTAACAAAATCTAAACAATTCCCTACATGAGGAAAAATAGAATGGTAGATTATAATGGTGATCTACTGCTGCTGCTGCTAAGTCACTTCAGTCATGTCCGACTCTGTGCGACCCCATAGACAGCAGCCCACCAGGCTCCCCCGTCCCTGGGATTCTCCAGGCAAGAACACTGGAGTGGGTTGCCATTTCCTTCTCCAAGGCATGAAAGTGAAAAGTGAAAGTGAAGTCGCTCAGTCGACCGACTCTTAGTGACCCCATGGACTGCAACCTAGCAGGCTCCTCCGCCCATGGGGTTTTCCAGGCAAGAGGACTGGAGTGGGGTGCCATTGCCTTCTCCAATGGTGATCTAGCTCTGTAATTTTTAAAAGTTTATTTTGTTGAGGTATGGCATCATTACTGGAATCTGAATTTCTATAGAATGAGGTGATTTTGAAGGACCCTTTTTTGGAGTCGATTACAAATGGAGAGGGGCACTGAACTCTCTAGATGTGTTATACTGAAACAGGGAAGATAGAGTTCATCATATCTATGTATATGGGTAATCACTTCGCTAAGGTGCTTTAAAGAAAATTATGTAGAGGGAGGCTTATCGCTTGCAGCCGTTTAGAAGGAATGCCTGCACTATGAGCAGCCTGGTTTTGAAGATGATGGATTTACGCTTTGCAGGAAGCCAAATGTGTGGGCACTGGAACCAGAATCTGTTAGGTATCCTGTTGTTACTTCTCCTCTTCTTCTCCACCCTGCGTCACACCTCAAATGCAAACCTCACCCAGAGGTTTCCCAGGTGACCCCAGACCATCCCGAGTGGGCAGCTGTGTGGGGCTTGACCTTGAAGGACAGATGGCATGAAGGGGAATTCTTTTATACCTTGGGCTGGCCAGGACTCAGCTTCTGACGTTTCTGTCTATGGACAACCAAAGGTTTTCTTTGTGAGCTGCTTTCTGATGCGAGCTTACAACCAAACTGAACATGTTAAAAGGGAGAAGAGGCAGGAACCTACTCACTGTGCTCTGTGAAGAATTAAACTTTTATTTTTTTAAAAGAGTAGATGAAAGGGAAATAGATTCTTAAAAATCTTTGTGCCCTCTCCCTAAAAAGTTGCCTTTGCTATTTGTTTCAGGTTTATTGTAATTGGCCATTCATTCCAATATGCAGCTATGTTATGGCCCCTGTTATATTTTCTTTAAAAAAAAAAAGACATTTAAAATAAAATATTTCACACTAATTATTTAGCCGAGTTCTCTCTCCCTTTTGACTTGAATAATACCATGATCCTTGCAAGCCCAGTTCTTCCCTTTGTGAAATTTACTGTCACTAGGATATGGTGTGCTTTCATGATTTCGCCTCTGTTTTTTTCCTTTTTAATTAAAATATTTTCGCAGGCCTCCTTCTCTATAGTGTTACCAAGATTCTTTGAAGTATTGTCTGATTTCAGAACTAAGGCTTAACCATTCCTCTTCAGGACACTTTAAATCACTCCTACTCTTCTAATTTAGCACTTCAGTCTACTATATACCCACTTCAGTCCTCCTGACCCAGCATAGTTCTGAAAAGTGCAAGGCAACATTTCTGAAATTCAGCTGTTGATCTGATTATACAGAGCCTACCTACCTGTATGAAAAAAAAAATTTTTTTTAGTAGTTTATTGAGTAGTTTTAATTTATTGAGTGGTTTTAATGTCTTGGCATCATTCTAATTGCTCTGTGGGCATTGCTCACTTAATCTCCACAGAAGAGACAAGTCATGTTATTATTATCACACCCATTTTCCAGATGAGGAAGGTAAGGCCCAAAGAAGTCACTGAATATTTTGTAAGGTCATAGGTCATATCAGTAGAGCCAGGATTCTAATTCAGGCAGACTGACTCATGAGTTCACATTTCTGTCCACTATGCCATGTTCAGAGAGTGGTCTTACAACCTGTTTTGAAAGTTATATTCAAGGCTGTGTGTAAGTGGAAAGAACATGGCACTAAGGCCAAAGGATAGGTTCTCAATGCGATTTTTATTATGCATTAGTTGGGCAAATGTGGGCAAGCTAATCTCTCTGGAAAAAGCTAGGCAGAAATGTATTACCTTAAGTCCCTTTATAAGTACCTTATTTAAGTAAATACTACAACTTTCAGTAGGAAGTATTTAAGCACAGCCATTAAGACCAACATTGAATAGAGCTTTTTGGGTCAGTGTGTGCAGTTGACACAGGGCTCCATGGAGGACTTCCTGACTTGAGCACCTATTCTGTCTCTTACCAGATGTAAGATGGTGGCAGGTTAGTTATCCTGCCAGAGCCTCAATTCCTTCACCTGTAAAGAGCAAATAATAAAAGGTGTCTATCTCAGGGGATCATTAAGGGTAGATATACAGTGCTTTTAGAACATTTAGTGCAGCATTATATATGCTTCTCTCTATAATCCTATGCGATTACTATTATTAGCTCCATTGTACAGATGAATAAACTGAGGCCTAAAGGAATTATATAACTTGTCCAAGGATATTTATCCTGTAAGTGATAGAGTCAGGATTCTAACCCAGGCAGATGCGTATTTAACCAAACACTATCTTTCATCTTTTTCCCAGGACAATGCTATAAGTCATTTATTACCTGAGCTAATAATCCCTTTCTTAGTATATACTCAACTTACCCACCCTTCCACAGCCAAACAATTTGGCTAGGAACTGCAAAAGATTTCCAGGATCCGGCCCCAGCACAGACCCACAATCCACTATGGTTCGTCAAGGCCTCTCTGTTCTGATTGGTTAGTGCTACACATGTGTGGGTGCGTGCACACGCACGCACACACACACACACACACACACACACACATCCACCCCCATCACTAAGCACGGGTTCCTTTTCTGGAATGCCCTTCCCAAGACTCCTAAATTTTAAGTTTTGCAGGCTTTGTGGGCATCCACCCTCCCAGGCCCACCCCACTCTTCACATGCCCATGTAGATAAACTTGTTTTACTAAGAGCTAATTTCCAATTTAGCGCACAATATGGAGAACTCAAGTTTCACAGAGCAACTGGTGGGAATGGCCTCAGGACATATTGAAATCTGTTCATGTCATATGTCAAGTAACTAAGAGAATTAAATAGGATACCCAGTAAAGTAGAACATGGGCCTCTGTCTCCTGTTTCCTGCACTGCAGACAGATGCTTTACTGGCTGAGCCAGCCGAGAAGCCCCAGAACATGGCCAGACCAGAATGATGAGTGCCCTTAAGACACATGTTGAAACCCAAGAGAAATTGTGTCCAAATTTCACTGTATGTTTCATGTGCATTTATTAAAGACTTTAGAATTCTCTGATTTTTGAACTACTGTGTGACAACCAGAGAGGGAGGCAGAGCTATTTGTGACCTGCAGCTGTTTCACCAGTTGCCTTGTAAATGCTTTTTCTTTTTAACTGAGAGGTAGGATATTGAATTTTCAGAGTGGAAAGTTTCCTTTATTTTGATACTTCTGTAATTCTTCACAGCCCCAAAGACATCTCATCACTAATCGATTCTAACAGACTCTGCTCTGTTTGGGCTCCCCTGTGTCAGAGAATAAATAAAGTTAGCAGTTGGCAGCTTTGCGTGGACACTAGTCCGGGAAACATCTTTAGGTTTCAGTTTCACACTTGATGATGGTCTGAGTCTGGGCTACTGGAAAGGAAGTTCTTTTGTAAAATGCTCTAGATTCCTAGTTATTCTTCTATCTCTTCCACCCTGCACATCCCTAGGGTTTTGAGCTGCTCTATTTCTTTGTGAGGTGGGTCTGTATCCACAGAGGACCAATGCTTAGGTTTCCCCTTATGACCCGAATCATTTATTTCTAGCTGAAGTGCTCTCCTTAACTCACTGTTGTCTTGTTTTTCAAGAATCTTACCCTTCCCCTTGGGCTGCGTGTGCTGGGGCTGGTGTGTGTATGTGGTGGGGAAGATCACTCAGAGAGGACCATCTTGACTGTCTGTCCTTTGTGATAAGCTTAAGACACCCATCTTAACTGAAGGTTTCTGGTTTTTCAACCTCATCTTGAATCGTGTGATGCTTGATAAAGGTAGCAAAACAGTACGAGTTGATAAGTAAATGTTAATATATACTGCAAATACAAAAGCAGTTTCTTCTGCAGTTGATAATGCATGAAAATGTGCAATAATAGTATTTAATTTGCACCAGTAGGTGAGAACTCCGAACCCTTCATTACGAGCCTAAATCTGATTTTTGTTTGTGACCAGCATGAATGCTGACCTCTGCCCTTTGAATGATCTTTCCGTCTCCCAGAAAGTTCATGAAAAGGTCATGGAGCTGCACTGACTTCCTCTGTGTGTGCATGGACGTGTCTTTGCTATTGATCTGGGGAAAGACCTGGCTTTGTCCATTCAGTGGTTTTGTTCACTTTATTTTTAATGGAAACCTGATCAGTAATTATAGAATTTTTCCACCGGAATTCACACCTAAGTGCAAAAAGCTAACCTCTTTTCATGCTGGTTATTTAGCCTGTGTTTTACGTTGGCCATAACTCCCAATTAAGCGCATTTCTTGTACCCTTAACAAAGCAAAATATGGCACTTACTGGTCACAAGCTCAAAGCAGGAGGGGGTGGGGGGAAATGGCTTAATAGCTGAAAATAAAAACACCAGTGAATTTTTCTTATGGATTCCTTCATGTCACATTCGTATCATGAATGACTCTGAGTTTTCTCTTTAGATCATCTTGGCATGATCGAGGAGCAAAAATAAAAATGATTTCTAGTATATTCTTGAAGTGATTCCTTCTTTTGATGCCACCTGTCAGCGTAAAAGGGGTTATGAATCTCCAGAAACCTGCTTTACTGACACCATCAGCAGCGCTGGCACCGGTTTTCAAATCAGACTGCAGTAACTGGTAGAGTTGGAGGGTTTTAAATCTCCACTAGAAAACTATTGCCATTTATGAACAACAAGCATTGTACTGAAATGGTGAAAAATGCATGTGCGTCATATTTAGAATGATTGTGGAGGGGGGATATAACAATACTTTTCAAGACTGTAAGCAATACGTATATTCGTATCTTGTGCTGTTTATCTTGTAGATATACAGCACTAGACGTTCTCAGCTGCTAGCTGCTAGGTTAGCATCGAGAAGGAAAGATCCTGAGGTCTGTCACTGCTGTATATCACTGCAGCCGTGCCCTTTGATTACAATGGGGCAACACCAGTCATTAATAACGGAGAAAGCTTTTTGTCTGGCAAATGCATCGCTGTACAGGCCTCCTTTCTTAACACCTAGGCATCTTGGTGAGGTTGCAAAGGTAAATTAAAGATGAAGAATGTTTATTTTACAGGCACACTTGTAAACAGAGCCATTCCAGAAAATGTATTTTTTCCCAGTCCTATAAACTTGATTCGTTTTCATATTTTGCATTTGCTCAAGGGAACCCAGTTATTAAGCTTCACTCGAACAAATAATGTGAGCACAAGTAATTATGATTTTAATTTCATCACTGTCACACTCAGTTACCAGAGGGTTACAGAACAAGCTAACCACTAAGACAACAATTGCAGTGCAGACTTAAAAACCCAAGTGTGTCCATAGTTGGAGATTTCCTGAAGAGTATAATATGAATAGAATTTGCAGGGCAGGATACTTTCCAATGTGGGAAAAAAACCCAACCTGGTCAGATTTGATACTCATTGAATGTGTTGTTTGACAGTTTAATCCAGCAGCCAGTTTTCCAGGAACTGAGGCTTCCCCATCAGAAGTCACCCCAAAGTTAACTGTTTGCAAGGGAGCTTGATTCACATTAAGCCAACTTAAAAGAAACAGATTTATAAATGCCACCTCCCTGTGTGACATGTTACAACTTTTTCAAAGTGAGTACAATTATCATGTCGGTTTACCTCTATTTCATTTCTAGTGCCACTAGAGTCCATTAAGACTCATCATTCCTTAACTAGACTATCACAATAACCTCTTCGGTTGGACCTCCAGTCCAGCTTCCTTTAATTCAGAGGTTTTCAAAGTAGGAGATTTCCACAACTCATTAGTGGTGGTGAAATCAATTTAGTGTTTCCCTATTAACATGAAAAAAAAAAAAGAGCAGAATGAGACAAAGCACATTGCAACACATGGCACAAAGAAAGGGCAAGTGTTATTGCCTGGCACTCTCCTTCAGGCATGTGTGTGTGTGCACGTGTGGGTGTGACAGCTGTGTGTGTGCACACACATGTGTGTGTCTGCATACTCCTACTCTCATTGGTTCCAGATGTAAAATGTGGTTCTTCTGTAGATTCTGACAAAAAAATAAAAGTTTGAAAACTTCTGTTCTAATCCATGCTTCCCAAAGTGTAAAATGCTTCCAGGCACTTTGGGCTCTTGATACTGGATCATGTGATGACAATACTGTTGCTGCTTCTCTTCCAGTCTACTTAATTTCTCTATCCAGTCTACCTAATTGGATCAAGAAGAATGTCTCAGGTTGGTGCTAGCTATCCTTAACACTCACTGACACCACCTACTTTTCATTCTTGTTGTCTTTAACAAAATTAGATTCAACCATTTTGATAAGAAAATTATCAGGATCAAATGTTGTAATATTGTTTTGTTGATATTATATTTATTGTGTTCATTTTTTTAAGGCAACTGACACTGAGTTTCCATTTATGCTTATGATATAAAGTTTCTCTTAAAATAGCTTAAAGGAAAAAAGCTAATTTAAAGAAAAATATTAAGGAACTTAGAGTACAGGAGGAACATGGTTAGGGCAAAAATTATGATCAGCATATGGGAAAAAAAAAAGTGAAAAAGTGAAGTCGCTCAGTCGTGTCCAACTCTTTGCGACCCCATGGACACCAGGCTTCTCCGTCCAGGGGATTTTCTAGGCAAGAATACTGGAGTGGGTTGCCGTTTCCTTCTCCAGGAAACTTCCCGACCCAGGGATCGAATGGAAATCATTCAAGTTTTTGCTAACGCCGAGATTATTAATCAATTTTTAAAACTATCGCTGGTATAATCTTTCTAAAATCAAATTAAATCCCATCCTTTCCTCTACATAAAATTTCTTAGTACTGTTCCACTGTCTAGAGGATCTGATGCCTGCCTCCTTTTCCAAATACATCTTTATAGCCCCACTCACAACCCAGCTGAAAAATTTGTTCTGTTTCACCTCTGTGCCTTTGCCCATTCCGTACCTTCCTTGGCAGGAAGCGGTTGGAATGCCAGCCACGTCTGCCACCATAAGCTTGTCCTCGACCCTCAAGGCTCGGCTCAAATATGAAAGCTCCAGGTCTTGCCCTAGCAGCCGACACTCCAGGCTCCATTCTCACATAGCAGCTTATTCATACCACTATAAAAGTGGAAAGTGAAAGTTGCTTAGTCATGTCCAACTCTTTGTTGACCCCATGGGACTGTAGCCCGCCAGGCTCCTTAGTCCACGGAATTTTCCAGGCAAGAATACTGGAGTGGATAACCATTCCCTTTTCCAGGGATTGAACCTGGGTCTTCTGCATTGCGGGCAGATTCTTTACCATCTGAGCCACCAGGGAAGCCCATTCATACCATTGGGATACCATTTATTACAATAATTTTCAGGTTTTTTTTTTTTTTTTAACCTCTTTTCTTACCCTAAAGCACAAAGTGTCTTATTCATCTTTGTCTCTTGAGCATCTAAGATAGTTCTTGGCACATTCACATGGTAGGAACACACAAACTTTTGAGAATGAGTTAATTCCTCATAATGAAGATGTACTTGGCCCAAGAACAGCACCAGACGTAATTTAGGAGCAGATTATAAATCCTAAATCAGCTTTGTCAGCATAGAAAGCCAAATGGGATTTGAAATTAGTAACAACAACAACATTTATAATAATATTAACCAACAGGTAGTAAGTGCTTAGCAAGGGCATGGCCCTCTATGTACATTATCTCATAGTCCATAAAAATCTCAAGAGGGAAGAGCTCTGATTTTATCCTCAGTGTGGAAACAAGAGAGTCAGCAAGGTTAGGTCACGCGTCCAAGGTCAATAGCTGTTCAGTGGTCGAATTGAGATCTAGGTCCAGGGTTCTCTGCCCCAGAGCCTGCCGCCAGCCATCAGGCTACATGCCAAGGATGGACCAATTGCCTTTTACTCTCTAAAGAGAATGGGACTGGCATGATGCAACTGCTTCCCTTGGCTCTGCCCCTGTTGAGCTCAGCTGCCCCAGTGTCTGCTGAGGACAGCCTACCATCTGTCCTGGTCACTGCTCTGTCCCGGAACATGTCCCGGTCACTGCTTTGTCCTGGTCACTCCTGGCTTCTCCAGCACTCTGCCTCCTTGGCTCCAGGCTCTTAAGTGGTTCCCCAAGCTTGATTCTGCTCTACTGGCCCAACTTCAGGCCTCCCTCATAACTGCCTGGTTCATGAAGCAGCATCACGTCCTGTTTAACAGCTAGACGCTGCTCCCAGAACACTTGACTGTACAACTCAGCTGTTTGACTTCAGGCAAGTTACTGAACCTCTCTGTATCCTCAAGAGTAATTGAGTCATGATCTTAAAGGTGCTTAGACCATGCCTGGCACCTAGTAAACATTATGAGTGTTTATTAAAAAGGTGCAAACTGTCTGCCTCTTGCCATTTCCTACTGTTTCAGGTAACATTTTGCTTGATTTCATCCCATTAATCCTTTACTCCTTTTATATGTTCCACAGAGGCTGTCACTCACTTGAATGTCATTGTCAGAACACTGACTATCATCTGATACGTTATAATTTATTTCATTCTTAGGCTACCCTCCTTTAGGGTCAGAACTGTGCTAAGTGAAGCTAGACAAGAACAGATGAATAATGCAGTCCTTGTCCTCAGGCAGCTTAAGGTTGGTCAAAACAAAACAAAAGGCATCGTCCTTGCCGTGTGGCTTGTTAGGAGGCCCCAGTGGGGAAGAGAGAATAAATTTGGGCGTGTGGGATAGATTAGGCACTAAGGGGGCCACCAGAGTCCTACAGGCTGGCCCCTTCCTAGGGGATCAGCGGTTTAGTCTGCCCAGTGCAAGAGGGACAGATATGACCAGGAGTCAGAGTTAAAAGGGGTGAGATGGGGCAGAACTTGACAGTGGGGACTCCTGGAGGGGATAGTTCTTGGGATCTGGAAAGATGCTTTAGGGTCAATCACAGAGGTCTGCTGAGGTCAGGGTTGGTCAGTGTTTACCCAGCATCTCTCCTGCTTAATGGTTGGTGTGAGGTTAATTTTAGTTGGCAACTTGGCTGGGCCACAGGAAGGCCCAGAAATCTGGAAAAACATTATTTCTGGTGTGTATGTGAGGGTATTTCCAGAAGACCTTAGCATCTGAGTCCATAAACTGAGTAAAGCAGATTGCTCACTCTCATGTGGACGAGCCTCGTCCCACCCACTAAGGGACTGAATAGAATAAAAAGAGGAAAGCAGGAAAAATACACTCTCTCTCTGACTGTTTCAGCTGGGCCACCAGCCTTCTGCTTTCATTATGGGACTTACACACTTCATAGCCTCTCCAGTTCTCAGACCCTTAGATTTGGACTAGAACTTATATCACTGGTTCTCCTGGTTCTCAGACATTGAGACTCAGACCAGAACCACACCACTAGCCCTTCTTGTAGAGGTGGATTGGAGGAGTTTTCAGTACTGTTCAGTTTAGTCGCTCAGTCATGTCCGATTTTTTTTGTGACCCCATGGCCTGCAGCATACCAGGCTTCCCTGTCCATCACCAACTCCCGGAGCTTGCTCAAACTCATGCCCATTGAGTCGGTGACGCCATCCAACCAACCATCTCATCCTCTGTCGTCCCCTTCTCCTCCCACCTTTAATCTTTCCCAGGATCAGGGTCTTTTCCAATGAGTCAGTTCTTCCATCAGGTGGCCAAAGGATTGGAGTTTCAGCTTCAACATCAGTCCTTCCAACGAATATTCAGGACTGATCTCCTTCAGAATGGACTAGTTGGATCTCCTTGCAGTCCAGGGGACTCTCAAGAGTCTTCTCCAACACCACAGTTCGAAAGCATCAGTTCTTCAGTGCTCAGCTTTCTTTCTAATCCAACTCTCACATCCATACATGACTACTGGAAAATCCATAGCTTTGACTAGACAGACCTTTGTTGGCAAAGTAATGTCTCTGCTTTTTAATATGCTATCTCGGTTGGTTATAGCTTTTCTTCCAAGGAGCAAGCTTCTTTTAATTTCACGGCTGCAGTCATCATTTGCAGTGATTTTGGAGCCCCAAAATAAAAGTCTCTCACTGTTTCCATTGTTTCCCTGTCTATTTGCTATGAAGTGATGGAACCGGATGCCATGATCTTAGTTTTCTGAATACTGAGTTTTAAGCCAACTTTTTCACTCTCCTCTTTCACTTTCATCAAGAGAGACTCTTTAGTTCCTCTTCTCTTTCTGCCATAAGGGTGGTGTCATCTGCATATCTGAAGTTATTGCTATTTCTCCCAGAAATCTTGATTCCAGCTTGTGCTTCATCCAGCCCAGCATTTTGCATGATGTATTCTGCATATAAGTTAAATAAGCAGGGTGATAATATACAACCTTGACATACTCCTTTCCCGATTTGGAACCAGTCTGCTGTTCCATATCCAGTTCTAACTGTTGCTTCTTGACCTGCATACGGACTTTTTCAGGAGGCAGGTAAGGTAGTCTGGTATTCCTATCTCTTTAAGAATTTTCCAGTTTGTTGTGATGCACACAGTCAAAGGCTTTGGCATAGTCAATAAAGCAGAAGTTGATATTTTTCTGGAACGCTCTTGCTTCTTCGATGATCCAACAGATGTTGGCAATTTGATATCTGGTTCCTCTGCCTTTTCTAAATCCAACTTGAGCATATGGAAGTTCACAGTTCATATACTGTTGAAGCCTGGCTTGGAGAATTTTGAGCATTACTTTGCTGGCATGTGAGATGAGTACAATTGTGTGGTCATTTGAGTATTCTTTGGCATTTCCTTTCTTTGGGATTGGCATGAAAACCGACCTTTTCCAGTCCTGTGGTCACTGCTGAGTTTTCCAAATCTGCTGGCATATTGAATGCTGCACTTTCACAGCATCATCTTTTAGGATTTGAAATAGCTCAACTGGAATTCTATCACCTCCACTAGCTGTGTTCATATTAATGCTTCCTAAGGCCCACTTTGGGGAAGGCAATGGCACCCCACCCCAGTACTCTTGCCTGGAAAATCCAATGGATGGAATAGCCTGGTGGGCTGCAGTCCATGGGGTTGCTAACAGTCAGACAGACTGAGCGACTTCACTTTCACTTTTCTCTTTCATGCATTGGAGAAGGAAATGGCAACCCACTCCAGTGTTCTTGCCTGGAGAATCCCAGGGATGGGGGAGCCTGGTGGGCTGCCGTCTATGGGGTCACACAGAGTCGGACACGACTGAAGTGACTTAACAGCAGCAGCAAGGCCCACTTGACTTTGCATTTCAAGATGTCTGGCTCTAGGTGAGTGATCACATCATCATGATTATCTGGGTCATGAAGATCTTTTTTGTACAGTTCTTCTGTGTATTCTTGCCACCTCTTCTTAATATCTTCTGCTTCTGTTAGGTCCATACCATTTCTGTTCTTTATTGTACCCATCTTTGCATGAAATGTTCCCTCGGTATCTCTAATTTTCTTGAAGAGATCTCTAGTCTTTCCCATTCTGCTTCTCAGCCTCCATAATCCTGTGAACCCATATGTATATACATTTATAAATATATCTTATTGGCTCTGTTTCTCTGGAGAACCCTGACCAGGACAGTTAGAGTTCTGCCTGCTTGGTATCCATGCTGTACTGAAGACAATGGCAGGAAGTAGGAAGAGATAGAGGGTTCTGTTCAATCAGCAGTCGACCCTGGACTGTGATCTTTGGAAACATCCTAAAGAGAAACCAAACACCAGGGCAGAAGTTCCAACAGAGAGCCAGTCCACAAAACAGAATATGAAGGAATCTGAGTCTCCATTCACTCAGAGTCTAACAAGAGTAGGCCTCCCAACCAGTTCTGGGTCATGCTCCTACTTGTCTCCATGTACAGAGGAGACCTAGTTCTTATTGAGCTCCATCATGGTCAGGCTGGGCATAAGGGGCAGGGAGGGGGAGTATACAGATGAGGTGAGGGCCTTTGCAGCCCTGCCAAGAAAAAGCACTATGTTCCCAAATAGCATTCATGGTCAAATTCTAGATGAGAGTGACATCAGCTTTCCNTGGTCAGGCTGGGCATAAGGGGCAGGGAGGGGGAGTATACAGATGAGGTGAGGGCCTTTGCAGCCCTGCCAAGAAAAAGCACTATGTTCCCAAATAGCATTCATGGTCAAATTCTAGATGAGAGTGACATCAGCTTTCCAAACCCAGAGATCTACATGTTTTAGCAGTGATGTCTTCTTTATTAAGGGTGCTCACAGACAATGTGGCAATAAGCTAGGCCTAGTATCTCAACTGGTAAAGAATCTGCCTGCAATGCAGGAGACCCTGGTTCAATTTCTGGGTCCAGAAGATCCCCTGGAGAAGGGACAGGCGTCACACTCCAGTATTACTAGGCTTCCCTTATGGCTCAGACAGTAAAAAAAAATCCACCTGCAATGTGGGAGACCTGTGTTTGATCCCTGGGTCGGGAAGATCCCCTGGAGGAGGGCATGGCAACCCACTCCAATATCCTTGCCTAGAGAATCCCCATGGACAGAGAAGCCTGGCAGGCTACAGTCCAGTCGTGAAGAACCAGACACAACTGAACTACTAAGCACAGCACAGCACAGTAAGATGTTAGTATTGGTATGATTTCACAGATGAGGATGGACAGGCACACAACCCCTGTGGATGGAAAGGAGAGAGCAAAGATGCAGGAGTGAGGAAGTGGAAGGTGAGAGTGAGATAGAAAATTTAAGTTTACAAGTTGGGAAAATTATTCTGTAAAGTCAGCCTTGTCTCTAGAATAATCGCATTAGCACTCTCATTCTGAAGGTAACGTGGACCTGTTCATGATATCTGTGCTGTGCTGTGATTAGTGGAAGGGAATATGCTAGGCAGAGGTCTGTACTATAATTAACGGGGCATCTCTGAAAAATAAGAATGACTTTCTCATCACCCCTACGTGAAGAGCTGGGAGCAGTAAAAAGTACATCGTGGAAAGACATCTTGAAAACGAGATGCTGAAGTACTGATGTGACTGATGGAAAACCATTAGTGACTGTTCCTGTAACCAGAGCCTTGAGGGAGTTGCTGAGAAAGGGCGTCACTAGCCAAAAGGCTAAACAAAGTCATGAAAGGCCTGAAGGTTTGACATAGAGGGCTGTGCATTGTGTATCTTTATCCCCGATCTGAGATTATAAAGAAAAGATTATCTCTACAACACGAATAAGGAAGTAGAAGTTAACAATAAAAGGCATGCAAGGATTAGGATCTGGGCTTTTGCCTGTGAATGGCATCATCCCCCTGATCCCCACTTTATTTCTGAGTCTTCTTTTTCTTTATTCTTCTGGGGCACCACTCCCTCAGGTCGGTTTGTTATTGGGCTGGTCCCGACATTTGGTGCCTGAACAGGGAGCTGGAAGGTGCAAGTAGCTTTTGAGGCTCTTTTTTGACAGTGCCAGAAGATGCAGGGAATTCCAGCCGAGAGATCAGAGGACAGTGAAAGTACTTCGTAAGTACACTCTGTGAATTTGTCAATCAGGGACACAATGGGGCAATCTCCTTCTAAGAACGCTGACTATATTGTGCTTCTAAAAACCTTACTATGTAGCTCTGGAGTGAAAGTGAAAGAAGAGAATTTTCAGAAATTATTTCAAACAATTCATAAGCACTATCACTGGTTGGACCAGAAAAAAGGGACTTTGCGTCTTAATGAGTGGAAAGAAGTGATTCAAGAATTATTTCAAGCAATTCATAACCACTGTCACTGGTTGGACCCAGAAAAAGGGACTTGGCGTCTTAATGAGTGGAAAGAAGTGATGCCTTGTTTGCATAGAGCCTATCAGTCTGGGGAACCCATTCTCTTAAGTGTGTGGTCTTTATGTAATTTTATTTATACTACTTGGCTCCTTTGCAATCTGAACGGTCTGACTCTTCAGATTTATAATCTGATACTCCTGCTCCTCCTGCATCTCAGGAATCGCCTGTCCGGCCGCCTCATATTTATGAAAATCTAGATAAAGGGAAATAGAAGCTTTTGGAAGGTGAGAGAGAGGCTCATTTTTTGAGTGCTAAATCCCATGTTAACTATGGTACTGAACGACATCCTGAAGCTTTNATCTGATACTCCTGCTCCTCCTGCATCTCAGGAATCGCCTGTCCGGCCGCCTCATATTTATGAAAATCTGGATAAAGGGAAATAGAAGCTTTTGGAAGGCGAGAGAGAGGCTCATTTTTTGAGTGCTAAATCCCATGTTAACTATGGTACTGAACGACATCCTGAAGCTTTCCCTTTATCACCAGTCTCAAAGCCTTGGGCTCCTTGGCTGGAGGCCCCTGTAGTTCAGGAACCCCCTGCACCAGATCCCTATACACCATGGGATGATTGGGTATTTAGAGCCACAGTCACAATACCGAAGATGTCTACGCCTGCTCTCTCATCTTTTCAACAGCTGTATGAGCAGCGAGGTGAGAAGGTGACCTTGATGCTTTACTCAAAGCCTTGGGCTCCTTGGCTGGAGGCCCCTGTAGTTCAGGAACCCCCTGCACCAGATCCCTATACACCATGGGATGATTGGGTATTTAGAGCCACAGTCACAATACCGAAGATGTCTACGCCTGCTCTCTCATCTTTTCAACAGCTGTATGAGCAGCGAGGTGAGAAGGTGACCTTGATGCTTTGGTTTTGCCTGTTATCATGACTGAGGTGCCCTCTAATGTTCAGCTTCCACAAGGCGGGGTACAATTTGAACATATTCCTCTATTTTTTAAAACCATTAAGGAGGTTAAACAGGCATGCACACAATACAGAGCTACGTCGCCTTACACCACAGGTCTTATTCAGGGGTTGGCTCAGTCTGAACGACTCATTCCACGTGATTGGGAAATGATTGCTAGAACTTGCTTATGCACTCTGGAATTTTTTCACTTCTGAACATGATGGCAAGATGAAGCCTCTCAACAGGCTCAACGAAGTACAGCTGCTAATCCTCCTCTTAATATTACTATGGAACAATTAATGGGGTCAGCGGTATATCAAGGGATTCAGAGACAAATACAATTTGATAATCAATGTATAAGTCAAATTAGATTTATTTGTCTTAGAGCATGGGAAAAGGTTAGCCCCCCGGGACAGTCTCATCCTTCCTTTGTTAATGTGAAACAATCTAATGGAGAATCTTATACTGATTTTATCGCCCGATTAAAACAAAATCTGGTGAGAATTGTTGCTCAGGCTGAATTAAGGGATATGTTATTACCGATGCTTGCCTATGATAATGCAAATTCAGAATATCAGAAGGCCTCACAGCCTCTCAAAGCACAAGGAAAGCTTCTAGAGGATTATATTAAGGCTTGTCATGATATTGGATCAGAACCCTATAAGATGCAATTTTTGACTTGAGCCATTACTGGCTTGAAACAACAGGTGAATCAGCAGGTTAAATGTTTTAGTTGAGGTAAGAGGGGACATGTGCAGAAAAATTGCAAGACTAATGAAAATACACCAGTAAGCCTACTCGCACAAATGAAAAGACACCTGGATTATGCCATCGCTGTAATAAAGACAATCATTGGGTTAATCGGTGTAGATCTAAATTTCATAAAAATGGATCCCCTTTGTCGGGAAATTGGAAGAAGGGCCCCACTCAGGGTCCATCAAACAATATGAGCTCTCAACAAACCTGGAACGCTGTTCCTTTTGTGTACCCAGCCAGCGAACAGCAACCTCATCCAGCCTTTCCAAACCATACACCCAGGAGAGATCTATTGATGCAATGGGGAGCTTATGCAACAATTCCTACTGAGTCTTCTCAAGCTAAACAAATTATGGCAATTGTGGGATATAATCCTGTTCAAAATACACAGGCTTTTTAGTGAGGGTCACTGCTGAACCACAAACAACAGCATTTACATTGACATGGAAATCTGATGAGTCCATTTGGACAGAGCAGTGGCCCCTATCACATGAAAAGTTACAGGCTCTTCAACAGCTATTAGAGGAACCATTATCTCTTAATCATATTGCCTCAACTACTAGTCCTTGGAATTATCCTGTCTGGAAGAAATCTGGAAAATGGAGAATGCTAACTGGTTTAAGAAAAATTAATGCTATAATTGAACCTATAGGTGTTTACCACCAGGTAGTCCATGACCTTCTATGATACCACAACACTGGAAAATAAAAATAAGTGATCTTCAAGATTGTTTCTATGCTATTCCTCTACAAGAATCTGATACTGCCTGTTTTGCTTTTACTGTACCATCAATTAAAAATAAAAAAAAAACAGTGTCTCGATATTACTGGAAGGTATTGTCACAAGAACGCTTAATAGTCCTATATTATATCAATTATATGTCTCCCAACCACTTGAATTTATTAGACAACAATTCCCTCATGCTTATATTATCCATTATATGGATGATATTCTTTTAGCTTCTCCTTCTGCCAAGGAACTTCAACGTATTTTCTTAAATACAGAGATTAAGTTAAAAGAATAGTGATTACATATTGCTGTTGATAAATTACAGGAGCAGGAACCATATACCTATTTAGTATATATATTGCAAAGAAATATTATTAAACCACAAAAATATAAATTTGAACTGATTCCTTGAAAACTTTAAATGATTTTCAAAAATTATTAGGAGATATAAATTGGTTACGACCATCTTTAGGAAATCCTAATCATTCCTTTACACACCTATTTCAAATCCTACAAGGAGACTCTGATTTAAATAGCCCCTGGGGTACTAATGGAGCAAGCTAAANTAAATTTGAACTGATTCCTTGAAAACTTTAAATGATTTTCAAAAATTATTAGGAGATATAAATTGGTTACGACCATCTTTAGGAAATCCTAATCATTCCTTTACACACCTATTTCAAATCCTACAAGGAGACTCTGATTTAAATAGCCCCTGGGGTACTAATGGAGCAAGCTAAACAGGAGTTAGATCTTGCGAATCGAGCTATCCAGAAAAGACAGCTTAAACAAGTAGATTTGACTGTGCCAGTTTCTTTACTTATTCTTCGTACTTTAGATTCCCCTACAGGGATATTGGAGAAGGAAATGGCACCCCACTCCAGTATTCTTGCTTGGAGAATTCCATGGAGGAAGGAGCCTGGTAAGCTACTGTCCACGGGGTCGCAAAGAGTCGGACACAACTGAGCGACTTCAATTTCACTTTCACAGGAATATTATGGCAACCCCAGTCCCCTTGAATGGGGATTTTTGTCCCACACTCCTGAGAAAGTAATGACTATTTACATAATGCTTATTTCCTTTCTTGTTTCAAAAATGAGATCCAGATGTATACAACTTTCTGGTTATGATCCATATGAAATTGTTCTTCCTTTCACTAATGATCAAATCCATAGATTATTTGTTACCAGTATGGATTGGCAAATTGCCATTGCTGATTTCATAGGTGAGGTTCATAACCATTTTCCAAAGTCACCTTTAGTTACTACTGCTGCTAAACACAAATGGGTAAGTCCTATTATTATTAAAACAATTCCTCTTACTAATGCCCCTGTTTATCTTACTGATGCAAAGAAAACTCTCAAAACTGGTTATACTGGACCCACAACAAGGGTATTGCAATCTAGCCTAACCTCTGTTCAACAAGCCAAATTAGAGGCTATTGCTACCTTATTACAGGATGTTTCTATAGCATTAAATATTGTACCGGATTCTCAATATGCTGTATGGATAACACAAATTATTGAAACCATATCTCTACCAAAGGCTTCTTCTAAATCATCTATTATTATGATATTATCTCAATTACAAAGTATAATAAGACTTCATTCTGCCCCTTTTAACATTACACATATCAGATCTCATTCTAAATTGCCCAGACCATTGGCAAAGGGCAATGATTCCATCAACTCTTTGTTAATTACTTTTTCTTACCCCTTATAAATTTTATCAACTCACACATATAAATACACGTGGCTTGATGAATAAATTTCAATTATCCAGACAAGAAGCCTGAGACATTGTTTCTGCCTGCCCCACGTACTCTTACTTACCACGTTCCTACAACTACAGGGGTTAATCCCAGAGGCCTTTATCCCAACGGTATTTGGCAGACTGATGTTACTCATGTTCCTTCTTTTGGACTTTGGGAGCTGTTCCTGTTTCTGTGGATACTTATTTGGGCATGATTTATACTTCTGCTCATTGTGGGGAAACATCTACTCATGTTATCTCACATTTCTTGCAAGCCTTTTCTTACATGGGCCTACCAAAACATGTTAAAACTGATAATGGCCCTGCATATGTGAGTCATGGTTTTGTGAAATTTTTATCTGATTGGAATATTTCTCATTCTACAGTATTCCATATAATTCTCAAGTTCAGGCTATTATCGAACACACTCATCGTACTCTAAAAAATATGTTATTTAAACAGAAAGGGGGGGAAAGTATGGCATATTGATGACATCAAAAGAAAAATTAGCCCAAGCTTTATTTACTTTAATTTTTTTGGATTTAAGATTGGATCATACAAAGCCAGCAGCAACGTTGCATTTTCAGAACACCATTCTTAGTGAAAATTATACTCCTGGTCAAATGATTGCAGATAATACTCCTGTATGGTGGGAAAATGCTATGAACAACTGGTGTAAGGGCCTTAGACTTAGGAAAGGATGAGATTATGCTCTTGTAATTTCAGATAATGGACAAAACCACTGGGTACCAGGAAGGCATGTCAAAGAAAGGAAAGAAGAGGGCATGGTTCAACATCGATCCTCACGGAGAGTCGCCAGTGATGGGGATAACAAGACTGATGATCAGCAACCACTCTGAACCAGCTTCAAGGACCAACAAAGCCAAACCACCCACTTGGGGTGAACTGAAGAACTTGACCATTGAAAGGGAAAAATTGGTCAAAGAACAAGGACAGCCTTTGACCTCGGCTACCTTGTTCTTGGCTATGTTATCTGTGATAACTACCGCGGTAGGTGCCAATCATACTTATTGGGCATATGTGCTCAATCCTCCCCTACTAAGACCAATTATGTGGGAGGATTCTTCTGTTCCAGTTTTCATAAATGACTCTTCTTGGTTACCCAAGCCTTCCCTTAAAACCAGAAAAAGAAGGCTGACAACTTTCAAATGTTAGTGTTAATTATACTGTGGGAACAGATCTTACCCCTATATGCATGGGGGCAGAAACTCATTGTCTTAAAAGAGGATTACAAAGTTGGCTATCTATAATTAAAGAACCTCAAGTGAACAAAATTCATTTTTTTTCTTATTAGTACCATTTTACTTTAATATCACAGGAGAAAATACTACTATGTTTCCACCCCATCTAGCTAACTATATTATTTCTATAAAATCTGGAATAGAACATTGGGTACAATGGAAATTATGTAAAACTAATACTGGACATATTATGGCCAATCCTTCTGATGGAAAAATTATTGATTGGAGTCCCAAAGGGGAACCTTTGGATAAAAATAATAATTTGGATTTGCCTATATTGTTAAATAATACTTTAGCCTCCATGAATAAAACTGTTGATAGCTTTATATATTGGCTTGGAGGGAGTTTCTCTCCTCCCTTACCTCAATTACCTTATATGCCTTTACATTCAGAATTGTGGAAAATACCAACTGCCTTCCAACCCATAACAGCAAGGAAGGGGCAATCTAATTTGACAATATCTGGTCATTCCTTATATTTTGATAAAAATTCAAGCCATTGGATTAAAGCGTGTGTTCATTTACCTTTCATATTTTTGATAGGACCTACTTTTTATAATGCCTCTTTTGGGCTACTTACTTGTCAAAATCATTCCTTTTACACTTGTATTAATTCTCTCCAATTTCAGAATGACTGTTCTCTATATATTCTAAAAACCAGATCTGGAGTATGGCTTCCTGTAAAAATGAATAGACCATGGCAGGATAGCCCCACAGTCTATATTGTAGAAGAAATCCTTAAGAAAGTGTTAAAACGCACTGAACGGTTTATTGGACTGTTAAATGCTGCCATTTTAGGAATAATTGCTACAGCTACTGCAGCAGCTGTAGCAGGAATGGCATTACATCAGAGTGTCCAGACCATGCACTTTGTACATGAATGGCGTAAAGATTCTGAGGTTCTTTGGTCTACCCAAAGACCAAGAGATGGAAAACTAGCTGCACAAATGGCTGATTTACAACAGGTTGGTATACTACCAGGTGATCAAGTAAATAGTCTGCAAAAGCGAGTCGTCTTAAGTGTGATTGGAATATTACTTTTTTGGTGTCAGTCCTCACAAATATAATGAACCATCATTTCACTGGGACAAAGTTAAACAATACCTCTTAAATCAAGGTAATCTATCTTTGGATATACATAACTTACAACAAGAGATTATGGAAACTTTCTCTCAGAAATTACACCTTTTGCAAGGATCTAAGCTGCTGGATGCAGCAGCAGATGGAATTTCTCAATTAAATCCCATCCCTCACTTGAAAACTATCGGAGGATCAATGGCTGGTTTCATGCTAATTTTATATATCTTTTTTTCTGTTTCTACATAGTCTGGCAGCGAATCACCAAGAAAGTCAATGGGCAACAATAGCAATTAGCGATTATCGCTTTGGTGTCTATGATCACCAATAATCACTAAAAATAAGCTTCAAAAAATAAAAAAGGGGGTTATGAAGGGAATATGCTATACACAGGCTTGTACTGTAATTAACAGGGCTTCTTTGAAAAATAAGAATGACTTTCTCATCACCCCCAGGTGAAGGGCTGGGAGCAGTAAAAAGTACATCATGGAAAGACATCTTAAAAACAAGATGCTGAAGTACTGATGTGGCTGATGGAAAACCGTTAGTGGCTGTCCCTGTAACCAGAGCCTTACGGGAGTTGCTGAGAAAGGGCGTCACTAGTCAAAAGGCTAAACAAAGGCATGTGAGGATTCGGATCTGGGCTTTTGCCTGCGAATGGCATCAGCCCCCTGGTCCCCACTTTATTTCTGAGTCTTCTTTTTCTTTACTCTTCTGAGGCACTGCTCCCCTGGGTCAGTTCGTTGTTGGGCTGGTCCTGACAGTTAAGTCACTCAGTCATGTCTGACTCTTTGTGACCGCATGGACTGTGGCCCACCAGGCTCTGTCCACGGGGTTTTTCAGGCAAGAATACCGGAGTGGGTTGCCAGGCCCTCCTCCAGGGGAATCTTCTCCACCCAGGGATCGAACCCAGGTCTCCCACACTGCAGGCATTGCTAAAGGAATTCACTGCTCAAGTATCCTTCTAGCACACCAACTGTCAGTAACTGAGGCTCTGTGCGTTCCCAGTAGGGAGGAGGTGGTGTGCTTGTGTGGAGGCAGATATCTGAACCGATGAAGGAGGATTCTATTTTGAAAAGACCATTATTACTCCCCAGTGTTACATGACAATCTGTGGTCCCAAGTGGAACAACCACTAGATTCCAGAGTTCAGAGTCCAGGCTTCTTTTCTCAAGGTTTACTCACGCCGACCACATCATAGCAGAATATGTAATACTTTTAAAAGTTAGAAATACTTTGGTTTAACCAGAAGAGGTACTGATTTTTACAACTTTATACAGAATATTGATATTAGCTCTCTTGGAATGAATGCGAATTACGTCAGTAACTGTGTATTGCACACTTATTCTGTAGAGGATGACCATGTGCCCAGCAAGCAGGAAATAGAAATGAGTGTGATGTCCTTACCTCAAGGAAATCACAATCTAGTGGGAATAAAGCTTAAACACAGAAACAGGTGAGACCCTGGCAGCATAGCATAATGGTTGAGATAGTGGGCTCTAGCCAGTTGTTTAACAGTTGGTGATCTGGAACAAAATGAGGGCTGTGCTGGTTTGTAGACTGTGCCTGTTTCTGCAGTGTAGATACACACACTGTAGCTTCTTTTTAAGCTGTCAGTATGACATCTCTGAAGGCAGAGTTGGAAAGAGATGCTAACAGTGGGCTCTCTCCAGCTGGTGGGGGTACAAACCTGCACCAGGACAGCACCAGCTCTAGAGATGATCTGCCTGGGCTTGACTCTCAGCTCTGTCACACTCTAGTTGTGGTTTAGTAACTAACTCCCTTAGGCTTCAGTATCTTCATCTGGAAAGTGGGATTATAGCAGTATTTGTCGCAATTTTTTGAGCTTTTCTTAAGGTGAGCCACGTAAAGAATTTTAGCACAGTGTCTGGTGCACGATCTCAATAGAAGTGACCTGTAATCACTATGATTGACCAAATACAGAGAAGATGGAGAGATGGCTTCCAGGTGAAGGATTCCAGGATTTAAGGAGGTAAATTTTTTTTCCTGGTGGGTGTGGTGGGGATTGAGGCATGGCAAAACCAGGTAGGTAAGAAGGGACCAGTCATATGCTGAAAATTCCATGCAGTTCTGTTTAGTCGGAATATGGTATTTACCTATAAAAGGGCAGGAAGTTTCCATGCTTAGGGGTTAGGCTGGGCTGTGTTGTGAGGCTCTTGAATGCCAGGAGATCAGACTTCCCATTGGGACAGTGGAAACTTCGATGCAGTGACTATTTAGAAGCAGAAGAGTGACGTGAGGCCAGGCATTTGAAGAGAACTACTCAAAACCAAGGTGAGGTGATCGCTTCAAGTCACCGCTTGGGAATACACGCTTTTTCTATCATTAAAAACAGGTATTGACCGGCTCCAGTCAAGTCTGCACACAACACAAAGGCCAGCTCTCGGGGTGTTTCTTGTCTGGTACTCCACCTGGAAACACAATCGAGCCAATGAAAGTTTTCAGGTGGGTATACCTTCCGTAATCTTGAGCTCACCCCAAGCCAATTTCATATCTGGTAACATATCTGGAGGACGTTACAGAGATATATGATTTCACCCAGTGGGGTCTGCAGTTCACAGACTCACTAATACAAAATAAATGGTTGCCCTTTAGAAATGACTTGCAAATAGAACTTCCTTAAATATTATAGGAGGAAGAACAGTATTATTTTCTACAGAGCTGATTGAGGGAAAAAAATTGCTCGGTTGGTATTGTTTTCCAGAATGTCACATCTTTAGAAAACACTTTATTTCAAAATGGTTCATTTGCTCTGGATCTAATTTCTATTATTTCGGGTGCTGTTTTATAAACCATGTTCAAAGAGCCCAGTTTTGCTTAACAGTTTACAAACTGCCCTAAATCACATGATTTTAAAAAGAGCCTTAACATTTGTGTACTCTTTACCAGTTTAAAAAAAAAAAAAAAAGACTCACATTCATTTTCTCATTTTATCCTCAGAGTAGCCCTGTGAGATAGAAATCATAGGGTTTTAGCACTGGAAAGATCTGTGAGATCAAGTTAAAGACCTTCATTCTGCATTCATTTATTCAACAAATATTTGTGATAACGTGTGCTTAACAGAAACTGTGCCAGAATTACCCTTGGTGAATAAGAGAAAGGAAGTTCTTGTTCTCAAAAAATTTACATTCTCAATAGGAGGCAGACACTAAGCAAATAAATAAATTATCAAGATGATTAAAGATTGTGGTATGTCTTCTGAAGGAAATGAACAGTGTTGTATGATAGAGAAGACTTGGATGGAAAACTGTATTTGGATATCATCGTTCGGAGGTAACATTTGAACTGAGATTTGAACTATGAGAAGGGGCCAGTCACTGAAGACCTTGGGAATACATGCTTTTTCTATCATTAAAAACAGGTATTGACTGGCTCCAGTCAAGTCTGCACACAACACAAAGGCCAGCTCTCGGGGTGTTTCTTGTCTGATACTCACATTCCAGGCAGAGAACAGCAAGAGCAAAGGCCCACAGTGACTAGGTGTGCTTAAGGGAACAAAGGAGGCTGGTGTGACCGAGCAAGGCGAGCAAAGGGTGGGGGGTCTGTGGCGGGCAGGGGAGGAGAGGGTACAGGTGAAGCAGGAGATAAACAGGATCTGGGTAAGAAGCAGACTCTGAGTACTTTGAGTTTCAGCCCAAGCCACTGAAGATATGAACGGGTGAGATATGTATCTGCTGGGTGGAGAATGGACTTGCAAGAGTGTAGGTGTCAAACCAGTTAGAGGAGAAATAACAGAGATGGGAGCAAAATCAGTTCCAGAATCCAGCTTTTCTGTCTCAAGTTTCTGTGTTCTTATCATTTTACAAACAAAGAAATATCCAAGGGACTTAAATGACTATTTATATAGGAGCATCTGGAAACTTCATCATCTTCCCAGTCTTCAGAAAAAATATTTATGGCAAACTTTCAAGTGTGTGTGTGTGTGTGTGTGTGTGAGAATAATTGAGAGCAGTCTTAAAGTTTCTAACTCATGTCAAGCACATCCGGCGGCAGACTTAGCAGCGTATGAGTGTGGCAATAACCTTGTTGTCTGCCTGATCTACGTTCTTTTTCTTTCTCGTTGCCTTTCTCACAGAATCCCCCCTCCCCACTTTTTTGTTGTTGTTGTTCTTGATGGTATTGTTCTCAGGTAACACATCTGTTTTCCAGTCTCCCCCAAATGAGGTTACTTTGAGGAGAATTACTTAGTAAAGTAACTCTTGGTAAAATTATTTCAAGTTAAATTTTGCTGAAGATTTGTGGGAAAGTTTCTTGTCTTGACAAAGGCTCCATTTCTTCCTACATCCTTGCTGTTTCCTCCTTCCTCACGTGAAACAAGGAGAATCAAAGGCACGTGTTAAAACAGCAGAGCAAGAAGCTGGAGGGATGGTTTAAAAGCTGCTGTACCAACTGTGCTCAACGTTACTTGTGAAATGTATGATATATGAGGAGATATGGTTTAAGCCACTGTATTTGGATTTTTGTTAAATGCAGCTGAACACATCTGAACTAATCCACTGGCCCAGAGGGAGATAGAGATAAATTAACACACAGTGGCTCCAATCCAACATAAACAGCTCATGAAAATATGAGATGAGATGTTGACTAACTGCTAGCATCCCATGAAGTCAAAGTTGTGAATTTCCTTAAACAAAAGAGGCATTTTTCTAAATAAAGAAATAGTACTATTTTCTTCAGAAGGAATTAAGCTATCAGCTTTTATAATCACTTTCCTATCCATGTAGGCCTAAGAACGTAGTACACCAATGTTAAGGCTCTGGGACCACGAGCATTTGAATTATACCAGAAGAGGGAGCCCTGGAGGATGTCCAATTAACCTGCAGTCAGTCACCTGAAAATTAACTTGAAGAGATGTCAAGAGGTCTCGGTGAGTTAGAGCTTCCCTTGCAGGCTGTGAATCTCCCTAAGGTTGCTCTGGAGTCAGCTCAAGAGGCTCTTGGTCTCTCTTTTTGGATTAGATTCACAGCGCATCTTCCTCCCAGGCTTCTTATACCAAAGATGACAACGGGCCTCTGAAGGTCGCCCCATTCTCCATCTAGGATTGCCATGGCGCACCAAAGCAGATATAAATGAGTACTTAGCGTTATTTCTTTATGCGATTGCCTGAAGACACTGCCTGGCCTCACCCTAGTCTTTGACAGCTTATTCAAAGGCACTGTCTGGGCCAAGGAGCAAAGAAATGTACTCATGTCCTCAATTTTGCACATTAGATTTGCTCTCAGAATATGCATCTTCTCTCTTACACATAGACACACATGGACATTGGACTCTGGACCTGAGGGCAAAGTCTAGATGTAATGATACTATGTGATTTCAAGGCCCAGTCCAGCATTCCATAAATGTTCACTGCTTATATGACTCACAGACTTGGACAGAGTTCTCCCACCTTTCATAGATGAGGTTGGATAACAAGCTATTAAGTGAGTTTATAGAGACAAGAGGAACCCCAGGCTATCCATCCTCCTAAAAGTGCCCCCAAATGCATGCCAGCTGGACATGCCCATGAGTGCTCTAACCCTAGACTACACTGAGCAGTCCGCGTGGACATTATCCTTAACAACAAGCTGTGAGACAGAAAAGCATTTTCACTTTCTAGATGTCTTGTGCTTGCCACCTATCAATTGATCTACAGAGCCCACATTTATTGTGTTTTGATTTCAGTTATTCTAAAATCCTTTTAGCTGGCAGGGTATCTGGGAAAATAAAACATTAGGGAGGTTACAAAGAAAGCCTGACTATGAACTAACCGTCTCATCCAGCCGCAGCCCTGCCAGCCAGACTGTTCTAAGAGACCGGTCGTGGAGGTGGCTCGATTGCTTTCCTGGAGGTTCTGTGCTGAGTGATGTGAGCACCTTACGTGTTTCAGTGGTTACAATATCCCCTCCTAAGCGACTTGCACTTTGGTATTAAAAACATTATTTTATGGGACTTGAAAACTGGTCATGGCTCATGTCTGGGGAACACAGTCATTGAGGTCATTTATTTTTCTTAAAAAAAAAAAATACAGCTTAAAATATTTCTTGAAATACCCTGGTTTCTTGTCCATATGATAGCTTGGGGAACCCTGGCTTTGTGGTCATTACAGGTCCTGGGGTGGGGTCTTGCAGTGATTTGCAAGCTGGGGTGGGGGGAGCGGAGGGAGAGTTGGTAAGGAGGCAGCTGGGATATACTTTTCAAAAACACACAGCGTCTTGAAAGTTTGGTTTCCCATCACCATTTATATTCTGAGGACTAGACACCTCTCTCACTCTGCAGCAGTGTTTCGTGACATTTGGATTTACAATGTTCAAGTTGAAGTCTCTAGCCCCTTGCCGTCTGTCAAAAACAGCTTCTTTGTCCATTTATTTTTGTCTTCCACACCCAGTCTGAATATCTTTTGTAAATTTATACTTGACAACCCTCGTATTTCAGTAGCAGGCTTTGGTTTCACAATCTACCTTGCTTGCTCAGTTACATTAGCTGAAACAACAAATTTAATCCATGATGTCAATAGTAAATTATAGCAGAGAAGTAATATATGTCTGACATCATAAAGGTCGAGGCCATAGTAAAAACACTGCAAATTCTGGAGCCATTGTATTTGAGCAAGCGGTGGACTCTTACTAAACATTAACATTATGAAAATCAGATTAGCACTAAAAGCTGCATTTGGCTAATCTTATTTGTTTTATATCTTCTTTTCTAAATGGAAAATTTCTCAAAGCAGAGCACTCTTCTACTCTATTCTGTGCCATAGATTTTGCTCCCATGGACATTGGCTGTGTAATTATATTTTATATTTGGTAGTGGATAAATAATTAAAACGAGAATTACTTTCCTGAAAAGATTCATTTAGAGCACACGTTTTCTATTACCATAGCTGTAGGATGGGGGAGGGGACATCGCCTCCTACCTACCTCAACTACCTTGCCATTAAAGTATCTAAATTACCTCCGTGAATTCTGGGCACAGAAGTGGTTGATGAATTGCTTTTGCATAAATGCGCTTTTCCTTTGCTAGAATCTAATTTTATGAAACACACTTATGTGTGCGCCCACGAACACAGACACACACACTAACCAAGAGACACACATATACCAAAGCAACCACTGAACCCTCTCAAGAAGAAAAATTGAAGGTTGGAATTTTCTCTATATAATGAAGTTTAAAAAAAAAAAAAAAAAAACATTGCCAGTAATATAAGCATGTCTGAGGAAAGCCCAAATGGTTTCATCTCCTGTAGGGAACCGCAGTTCATGAATCATTGTTTCCATGCAAAAGTGTTTCATTCTTTTAACCGATGCTATCAATTGTACTGGCTGATTTTTTTTTTTTTAAGTATTAAAATTTGATTCTAGTTTAAACTTGTTTATTACAAATAGGGAAAAAATATCCTGCAGAGTGAACCAAAAAGCCATTCTGTGGATGAGTCTGAGAATCCCATCCCTTTTGTGGTTCTAATGTTTCTAAATGGTTTGATCTGTAATGGGCAGCCCTAGTGACCAAGAAGGCTTCTTAAGCAGCTGACGGCTCTCACTTGGATCAGAAGTATTTTCATTTATTAAAAGCATTTATTTTAGTGTCCATGTATTTTGCTGTGTGTGTTAGAATGCAATATCTGAGCCCCAAGACTTGGCGTAGTGGAATAATGGGGCATTATATATATTTCCTCCTGGCAGAATCATTTGCTGTTCGTGTCAGTGAGAAGGGGAAAACATCTTCAGCCCCTATTGTACTCAGTGATTAGCCAGGCTTTCCTGTGGGTGTTGGAGCAGAGACTCCAAGAATATGGAGAAGACAGACAGGCTGGTATGAAAGGAAGTGGCCTCCAGTGAGGTCCGTAGATGCCCAATCTCTCCCCTAGTCTGGCCTTTCAGATTTGCCTGCCTCCATGACCTCATGGAGTGATGAGTTTGGCCTTGGACCAGAGAGGAGAGTGAGTGTGGAGAGAAAGGTGATGGCATTCCACATTTCTCGTCGTTTCTCTGCCTCACTTAATCACTTACCATGAGCAAGCTGAAAAAGCCTATCCCCTAAACTGACCTTGGACTGTTTGAATACATAACTCAAGTTCACATAGCACTTCAAAGAAAGAAAATGACTCCTGGATACTAAGGCTATTGCAGTGAGTAACTATGCAATTTTATTTCCAGGAGTTCTTTAATTTGATCACTGATGCCTATAAATACAACCTAGAGAGCCTACACGAGACACAATTCCTTTCTTCTGAAACCTTAGAATCGAAAATCATAACAGAACTAGGTTACCCTCTCAGTGGTCTCTCAGGCTTTCATCTGTCCCGAGGTCACATTGCTCCAGGAAGGATGGGAGCGTGGGGAACAGGTGGGCATCCTTCAAGATGGGCCTTAGTACCAGCCTCACGAGGGCCCTACTGATATCCTGGCAGCGCTATCAGCCTCGACATACACCAACTTGTACGTCAATGCAAGATTGCCAGTGCATGTTATTACTTTGCCTTATGCCAACAGCAAGTGATTGTGCTATTTTTTTTTCCTTCATAGTCAAATAGAAAGGCAGTTTACTTTCTCCAATTTTTGTTATAAAATAAAATTATATCCTACAAACCAGATTTTGATCATTTCTGATATAATTATTTTGTCTTCCTCTTTAATCCAAGAGTGAATTTTGTCTCTTGAATGAATAAGTGAATCATCACTGGTATGGTGGTCTGCTCACCTGAGATTAAACGGACTTCCTCCTGTTCACTCTGAGGGTGAAGAGAAGCCTGGGAAAACTTGCCCTCCTAGTCTGGCCTTAAGGAATCTTGGCCTCTGGGCTCTGTGGCCGCTGCTTTGGCTAAAGGTTAACAGTGACTAAAGATTGTTGAATGTCTTCCATGTCTGAGGCATATCACTTGCCAGATCTCATGTGGTACTTGCAATAGCTTTTTGAGTTAGGTATTATTTTTTCATTTTATAAGAGAGAAAACTGAGATTTAGCCAGGCTAGGTAAACTTTCAAGGCTAAATATACAATAGGTTGGGTGCTAGCCTATGGATTAATCACTCCTTTGGGTCAGGTGCCCTCTCCTGCTCCAAAAATCCATATTCACAGATATAACACTGCTGCTGCTGCTGCTGCTGCTAAGTTGCTTCAGTTGTGTCCGACTCTGCGCGACCCCATAGACAGAAGCCCACCAGGCTCCTCTGTTCCTGGGATTCTCCAGGCAAGAACACTGGAGTGGGTTGCCACTTCCTTCTCCAATGCATGAAAGTGAAAAGTGAAAGTGAAGTCGCTCAGTCGTGTCTGACTCTCAGCGATCCCAAGGACTCTGACCACCTCCAAGTGCCATGATCCTAACCATCACCAGATTCTACCGTATCACAGGTTCTTGCTACAAAGTTCCCTTTTGTGGCTGACAACTGCACTTCCCTTAGAATTCAGAAAGAGTGGTTTCCTGGGCTCACCTCATCACCCCAAGCAAGCCTATTAGCTGCTGCCACTGGTAGGGGACATGATGGATGATGGCCATCCGCTCCACGAATAAACAAACTCTGCAATCTTCCATTAGCTATTTTCCATTTCCTTCTAAGCCTAACAGTTTATTAGTGCTATTTATATATGGCTGTATTACTTTACATATTTACTTTATATTCTTCACATGACATATTTAGGTGTTCCAGATCCTCTGTGTAGTTTTTTGCATTTTTTTTTTTTTTTTTTGGTAGCATCGTGTGGCAGGTAGGATCTTAGTTCCCCGACCAGGAATCGAACTCTCACCTCCTGCACTGGAAGACGTGGAGTCTTGAACACTGGACCGCCAGAGGATTCCCTCTACATTGTCTTTTGGAAGATATAATTGGATCAATTTGAGGGGATAACCCTCCCAGCACTGGCAAGATCACCATTAATTTCTCTCTATGGAGCCCCTTTTCTCTAAGGGGCAGAAAAGAAATCATTGTGTGGCTTCTGTTAATCAGGTGGGTTGAAATGTCACGCTGCACTAGGAGGGTTCATGTACCCTTGCTTCTTTACCTTACTCAGAAGGTAAAGGAGGCAGGGTTTACTGAAAGTAGCACTAGACCCCATGAGCCCCAGCCTCCATTCCTCTCCTGTGTAGGGTTTTGTGAAAATCAGAAAAGCCATATGAAGGGTTTCTGTTTGGCTGTTTTGACTGTAAGAAAACTCTCACTCCTTATCAGAAAAGGCATTTACTGTCAGATCCCACTTGGGCTGGAATGGGGGGGCAGGAAGCAGAGTCCCGGGGTGTGGGATAGGGCCGGGTGGCGGATGGAGGGCCCTGGAGGGTCTGTTCCAGCCAGTGCTCTCTCGCTCTGTCCCTCACACACAAGTGACCTGGCCATCACCGCACAGCGTCTGTTCTCTGGGGCCTCCCTGCCCTCCTGACCCCTTGTTGCCTCTTCACACTGACAGGCTCTTCCTTCCTCATCTTCCAGGATTTGGGAAATGGTGACCCAGAAAAATATGTTTTATTTGGCCAGCTCAGTTTTTAGACCAAATTTTGAATTTGATTGTTTTTGGCAAAGCATGCATCATTGTCATATATTTGCCAATTTACACATTTACTTTGTTCAGATGAAGGCACTGTACTATACAGATTTATGTACATTGCATATTTTCTGTACTTCCTTCTGTTTATTTTATTTTTTTTAATATTAGTAACTTTCAGTTTGGTCTTCTATGAGTCTTCATTCCCTCAACCTCCGTTCAAATAATATGCTCAGCACCTTTTCCCTCCAGACTTTTACTGCTAACCCTCATTTGATCTGCTTAGTTCCACTAACATTCTTGAGAATGTTCATATACCATACCACCTTAATAGGGTTAGGATTAGGGTCAGCCCAAGTTACCTCTACTGATATGTTTATTGTAAATGGGAAAGTGCTTTAAAACTTTACAATGGTACACAAATGTCAAGTGTCCATTAGTATTATTGTTATTATATGGCAGTGTATGTTAGGGTCATATAGATGGATCTAATTATCAAAAATATTCTTTTCTGGCACATGTGATGATTTACTACCTTGGAATTTATTGAAAGACCTTTAGGTAAGAAACACAGCAGTTAAGCTGTGGACTATTCTCTTTTCTCTTGTGAACATACATGTGGGTCTTCTCTAAGCATTCATGGCAGAATAATTTCAGATTCAGACAAATGGCTCGGATTCTAGGAGAGTGGTGTAGTCTGTAGACATGCTCCAGTTACCCTGGATAGACCTTGGCAGGAACGGGTCATTCAGGGGTACCTTGAAAACAGTTTTCAGTTTTTGGACACCACAAGGCCGTCAACGTGGAAAACCATGTGGTCGTTATTTAAGCTTACACATTTGGCTCTCCTCATCTTTGATACACTGACCCTCTTTAATACCATGGTAATTTACGTGTCACACTACTCCAACCTGTCCTGCTCACACAGTCTCTAACTAAAGCTAAAGCACAAAAGATAAAATCAGAGGAGGTAAAAGCTCTTCCATTTTCTGCAAGCTTTGGGCACTAAGGCTGGATATCTCTTTGTCTCTTTTTTTAAAGAGTACAGACCACCATCATCAGAGAAGCCAAACTACTAGACTGGAACATTCTGTAAGTATTTAGACTTAAATACTAAAGTAGCATATGTTTATAAAGAACATAGTCTTGGAGATCTCATAGCTAGAAGGAAGGTTGGTAATTAACTTTGCAAAGAACCCAAAAGGAAGAAAGTGAAAGTGAAGTTGCTTAGTCGTGTCCAATTCTTTGGGACTCCATGGACTGTAGCCTACCAGGTTCCTCCATGCATGGGGTTTTTCGGGCAAGAGCACTGGAGTGGGTTGCCATTTCCTTCTCCAGGGGATCTTCCCGACCCAGGGATTGAACTTGGGTCTCCCACTTTGCAGGCAGAGGCTTTATCCTCTGAGCCACCAGGGAAAAAAAAAAAACAATTAGCTAAATGATCTCTTAGTTTAGAGGCTGCAAAATTTTGGAAATGCCTATGACTCAGTCAGGGCTTCCCAGGCGGCGCTACTGGTAAAGAAAAATGAAAATGAAAGCCCCTCAGTCCTGTTCAACTCTGCGACACCATGGGCTATACTGTCTATGGAATTCTCCAGGAGAAAATACTGGAGTGGGTAGCCCTTCCCTACTCCAGGGGATTCCAACCCAGGGATTGAACCCAGGTCTCCTGCATTGCAGGCAGATCCTTTACCAGCTGAGCCACAAGGGAAGCCCAGTGGTAAAGAACCTGCATCCCACTGCAGAAGACATTAGAAATGCAGGTTTGTTCCCTGGGTTGGGAAGGTCCCCTGGAGGAGGGCTTGACAACCCGCTCCAGTATTCTTGCCTGGAGAATTCCACAGACAGAGGAGCCTGGCAGACTATGGTCCAAAGCGTGGCAAAGAGTCAGACACAACTGGAGCAACCTAGCATGCACGCACTCAGGACTCGGTCAAATATCTCTTAAGCTTTCTACTGGGAACACTGGGAACCTGACGGGTTAGATCCTAACCCATGTGCTCTCTGCTTTGGCCCAATTAGGGATGTCAGGAGGATATTATAGATGTGAAGACACCTTAAGCATTTAAGAAAAGAGGTGCTATATAAGACCCAAGGTTTTATTGTTTTTCCCATTGCCTTTTGTGGCAGGCTTTTTTTTTTTTTTCAAGGGTTCTGCAGCATAGGAGGCACCCGTAAAAAGCCCAATAAGCAAAAGCAACAAAATAGGACAAACAAAGGAAAGAGCACCCCCCCCGCCCCTCCCCGCCATGACAATCTGGGAGTGCCCAGCTGAGCGTCGTTTGACAGCTGCGGGCACTCTGCCTTCGGGAAGGCTGCAGAGGGCTGAGCACAGAGCTGGAGAGCAACATCGCGAGGGCACCAAATTGTAGCTCGTGATGGTGTGTGTGTGTTGGGGGCTGTGTGTCTATCACACCCTTCTGGTACCCACAAAAGTGACTCAAAAGGCCCTAACATGAGATGTATTGATTCTCTATGAATGCTGAGAATTGCAAGGTGATGTTGCCAACTGAAATGTTGCAGGTCTTCAGATGGTGATGCCTTTACACCAGTTTCTCTCTCTGTTTCTCTCTTTTCCCCCATTTTCTTCCTTTCTCTCTCTCTCCTCCTTTCTCCTTTCCTCTCTCCTTTCTTTCTGTCACATTACATTCATATCTTCAGCCAAATGTGTTCACCTGGTATAATAGACTCTGTTTCTCCTCAAACTTCTTAATTAAGCGTAATCCCCAATGCTGTGGCATTAGGAGGGTGGGCCTTTGGGGGTGATTAGATCATGAGGGGGGTGCCCTCATGAATGGATTTGTGCCCTATGCAAAAGGCTCCAGAGAGAGCCCTCCTCCCTTCCACCCTGTGAGGATACTATGCGAAATCAGTCCTCTGTGAACTAGGAAGTGGGCTCTCACCAGACACCAAATCTGCCAGTAATTGATTTTGGACTTCCTGGCCTCCAGGACTATGACAAAGAGATGGTTGTTGTTTAATCTACCCAGTCTCTGGTATTTTTAAAATAGCTGCCTAAACTAAGACAGCATCCCAGTGCAGAGTCTGAGACAAGAACATGCCTACAGAAGGTGTCTTTGGAGGTGATGTCGGGGATCAGGGGTGGACCAGGGAGCATGACATGAAGCGGAAGGAAAAAACCAATCAAAGGGGCCTTATGAAGCTGGTTCCTGCAGCAGGCAACTGGGACTGGATTTTACCAGGACCGTCTGAGGCTGTAGAATGCTTGTCAGAATTGCTTTCAATAAAAAGCATCGACAGCAATACATTTATCCATCAGCTCTCGTCTCTGGTTGGCTAGGGGTTACTCCAGCTGCTATAGCCTGTATCCTGAGCAGTCTTCTCCAGGGATGGTTCAAGCTCTTTAAATGAGGTGCTGTCCGCAGAAGTGGCCTGTGGACGCATGCTGCTGCGGTGGCTGGTAACCAAGGTGAAGCTGGCAGGATATGAGATAATCCCAAGGGACCCTGACACGCCAGGCTTTCCCTGCTGGCTTTTGTGTAATTGACTTGTGTTGACTGATTCCTCTTAAGTTTCACAGTATTGATTTTTGCCCAGCAATTTTGCCTAGAGAATATTTTTAAGTCTCCTGGTTCCATCACATGTAATTGTGCCAATCCTGGCCAGTTTTGGTGGCCAGTTAGGTGGTTCAGAGATTTGGATGTCGATTCAGGTGGCCTGAACTCAAATCCTAGCTCCACCATGAAGGAGCTGCATGAACTTTGGGAAGTTACTTAACTTTTCCCATCTCTAAATCAGGGATAATTATAGTACCTATATCACAGAATCATCACTCTAAAGATTAAGTGAAACAATCAATGTAAAATAATTAGTCCAGTGTGTGGGTCATACAAACTATTTCATAAATATAAGCAATTTTTTTAATCTGATGACTATAATTTCACACCTTCATCTAAGTCATTGGTAAAATTACTGAAGAGATGTAAATGAAGAACTCATTAGCAGTTTTTCTGAATCTTCCATTTAGGTTAACGTTAATCCACGGGATCATAAAATCTCAGCTTTTTGAATGCAAGCATCCATCTTATGCTTGAGTTCATCATGAGAGATGACTTCAACTGCTTTGAAGAAGCAAAGGAATGCTCTATCTACATGGCGGTGCTACTCCAAGTATGCTCCATGGGCCCAGTGCTGGTCTATCAACTATTACTAGTCCACAATGAGATATGTACAGAAATTGAGAGTAAGTGGATACAAATATTTTTTAGCAACTTGACATTGCCTTGACTTCCAAATGCATGGTCAATGAATTCATTTCACTGAATAGCATACAGATCAGATCAAGGACTATTGAACTTGTGAGGTAAGTCTATAAAATGAGCAATAAGACCATGTTAAGCATGTGATATTTTAAGGTTAATTAGTCAATTGTAACCCAAAAGTTTTAAAGACAGAAACTTTGTCTTTCATAAAAAATTAATTTAAATTTAACTATAACTTTACAGAATAAGTAGTTGGAACTGGTTACTGATACTGAAAATTGAGAAATTTTGCAAATAGAGTATCACTTGCCTCATTTTGGAAAAAATTTAAAAACCAATATCCTATTTTGTCCTTGTTACTATGGATACATCTCTACAAGACAGGTTTCCCTCTCTCATAGAAAGAGTTTTGATACACATTTTCCCTTATCAGTATTATTGTCATCAATCTATCCTAAATTAGGTAAGTTACAAAGCAAGAAGCAAACTCATCCATCACATTGAAATTAAATATTGATATACAAATTGTTCATTAAAAGCATGAATATAGGTATTTAGTATGGGAATTTGATCCACTTATTATTTCATGTTATGATGGCAGAATTATAAAAATTCTGAGTGTAACAGCAGTTTTCTCTATTATTCACCTCTATAGACATTTTCAGTGAGCAACCTATAATATTTAGTTTTTAAAAATTCAAATTTTTTTCTATGCCATGTTTGTTTTGATACTATTTATTGAAATGTAGCTTAATGTCTACTCAATAATTTAATATTCAAAATGGAGGGCAAGGGACAGGGTCTTGAGGGTGGTTGGAAGGCCCGTGCTTGGAGGTGTTTTTCTGAATGGGAGTGACCCGGTGGGAGTTGCGGGTGGGGGGTCAGGCGGGCAGGGAGTATCTGAGAGGACTGGTGAGGGGGTGGTGGAGGAGCCACTGGAGTTTACAAGCAGATAGAGAAGGCAGACTTCCCTGGTGTCTCAGCTGGTAAAGAATCTGCCTGCCATGCAGGAGACACAGGTTCAATACCTGGGTTGGGAAGATCCTCGAAAGAAAGGAATGGTAACCCACTCCAGTATTCTTGCCTGGAGAATTCCATGGACAGACAAGTCTGGAGGGTTTGGGGTCGCACGTCCATGGGGTTGCAAAGAGTCAGACATGACTGAGTGACTAACAATTTCACTTCACAGAAGGGAGAGTAGGGATAGGTGTAATTTGAAAATTAAAACCCCTCAAATGAAATAAACAAAAAGGGGGCTTGTATTTTGCAGTCTAAGCTGGTAATTTATTTTTTATTGATTTTTACAAAAGTTACCAATCTCTTGGAGATTTTATAAAATTTGATCTTTTACAATAGTTTGGGAAGCACTGCCTTATGCTATTCACTTGATTTACCAACCATCAAAAAAAAAAAAAAGTATATCTCCTATGAAACTGACTAATATAAAACCCCTATAAGATTTTATCATCTATAAAACAACTTCAATTAGATATGCCACACAAGACATTGTAAGGCTGAATTATTGCATATGAACTGGCTTTGAAGACAGGTTAAAAAAAAATAACCACCAATTCTTACATTTACAACTGTTTCTGCCAGTCTCATCCACATCATAGACTGTTAGAAGTAGAAGGTATCATTCAAAGCGTCATCTTTAAAATGATGACGCCTGAAACCACAATAAGTGTCCACCCTCAGAGCATGATGGGAAGCTGGAAAGTGTGGGGAGAGGGGGCAGGAGCACAGGAAGAGCAGCACTTTGGATGGATTTTATTTTGGGGGCATTATTTTTCTCCCTGACCCCATAACATGGACGCCTGGAAGCTCTAAAACTGGATCATTCATTAATCAACATTTAGCAATCTTGGAGTGTACGTTAGGACTACTAAGACTTGAAGAAGTTAAAAGCATGGGAGAAAGTCAAAAAGAACAACAAAACCCAGTGTATGCTGTTTTTAGAAAAATAGAGGGATAAATACATTCATTTTTAAGAACCATTTTTATTGAGATATAATTCACATATAAAACTTACCCATTTAAAATGTACAATTTAACAGTTTTTGGTGTACTCATAGAGTTGTACAACCACCTTACAATCTTAAGTTTAGAATGTTTTACATTCACTTTTACGTAAACACCAATCATGAATGTATGACCCATGGACTGTAGCCCACCAGGCTCCTCTGTTCCTGGAATTCTCCAGGCAAGAATACTGCAGTGGGTTGCCATTCTCGTTTCCAGGGTATCTTCCTGACCCAGAGATCAAACCCAGGTCACTTGCATTACGGGCAGATTCTTTACCATCTGAGCCACCAGGGAAGCCTATATATATACATATGTGCATATATATGTACACTCATAATTCTATATATATAATTATATAGCTTCCCTGGTGGCTCAGATGGTAAAGCATCTGCCTGCAATGCGGGAGACCCGGGTTCGATCCCTGGGTCGGGAAGATCCCCTGGAAAAGGAAATGGCAACCCACTCCAGTATTCTTGCCTAGAAAATCTCATGGATAGAGCCTGGTAAGCTACAGTCCATAGGTCGCAAACAGTCAGACATGACTGAGCGACTTCACTTCACTTCACTTCCATAATTATATAGTCCTACATATGTGTGTGTGTATATATACGTATGTGTGTATGTATATGTGTGAGTATGTCTATACATATACTCTAAGTTATTATTGAATTAAAAAGTAAATCTCCAGTCACCTTAGAGGACCGCTCAGTCATGTCCAATTCTTTGTGACCCCATGGACCGTAGCCTACCAGGCTTCTCTGTCCATGGGATTTTCCAGGCAGTAGTACTGGAGTGGATTGCCATTTCCTTCTCCAGGGGAATCTTCCCAACCCAGGGATTGAACCTGGGTCTCCTGCATTGTAGGCAGACGCTTTACCATCTGAGCCACCAGGGAAGTCCTAACTTAAGGGAGCTTAGCCTCCTGCCACTTTTCTGTTTATTGCGCCAGAGAGGAGTTGAACGAGTAGCCCAGGGCTGGACACCACCTGCCCCCCTTTGAGGCCAGCTTGAGTGAGCAGGCTGCTCCACCCTTGCCCTGACCCTCATCCTGACTGAGTGGCACTGGGCCCTTCCAGGTAGATATGAGCCCAGAGCTGGGCCTTGCAGCCCAAGTCAGAGGTGCTGGTGGTTTTTCAGTGTTGATTCTAGCCTGGTTGAAAGTACCAGTGCATTTTTTAAGTGGCCTCAGAGCATCAGATAATGATTTTACTCCCCCTAACCTGGGTGACTTCAGAGGAGAAGAGGCACGTGTTCCCCCTTTATTTCAGATCCTTAGTTCCTTGACTTACTTCCTCCTTCCAAACACGGCTTGTCTCCCCCTCCTCACAATTCTCACCCTTTTCTTGGAATTTAGGACATCTGATTGCTGCTCTTGAAAGGATATCTAGGATAACTGTGTTTTGATGAACTGTTATTATTTTAGTCACTAGATATTCAACCGACTAAGTAATTTGTTAAATGCAAACAAGACATCCTTTCCAAGTATACCACTTCAGGGCATCCCAACCACCAACCACAGCCCTATGTTCTGGATAAAAACAATAAATGTGTTCATCTGGGAAGAGAGGAAAAAAACGAAAGTGTTATTTTATTGGAAAACCCAAATAATTTTAAAATAAATATAAGGAAAATATAGCTCCCTAATGTAAACTTGACCATGAGAGGCAAACATCATAAAAATGCAGTCTCTGTTTCAGGTATTCTGGAAACAAACTTGCCTTTAGGGTTTCGGGTGCCACACCAAACATCAACAGAATATAGGGGCATATTCTGCATTTGAAGGGTTATGTAACACTTTCCATTTTTTTCTCAATCTTTTCCATCTTGCAGACATTTAGAGGCTATAATTTTGGCTCCCATAAACAGTGGTTTCACCAACATATATTTCAATGATGCAAATTTTAAAACGTTAGACAAAAACCAGCTGGTCTACCTTTTCGTTGTCTTTGAGTGACTCATTGGAAAAGACCCTGGTGCTGGGAAAGACTGGGGGGAGGAAGAGAAGGGGACAAGAGAGGATAAGATGTGAATGGCATCACCGACTCAATGGACATGAGTTTGGGCAAGCCCTGGGAGATGGTGAAGGACAGGGAGGTTTGGCATGCTGCAGTCCATGGGGTCACAAAGAGTTGGACACAACTGAATGACTGAACGGAGAAGGCAATGGTGACCCACTCCAGTCCTCTGGCCTGGAAAATCCTATGGACGGAGGAGCCTGGAGGGCTGCAGTCTATGGGGTCGCTAAGAGTCAGACACGACTGAGCGACTTCACTTTCACTCTGCACTTTCATGCATTGGAGAAGGACATGGCAACCCACTCCAGTGTTCTTGCCTGGAGAATCCCAGGGATGGGGGAGCCTGGTGGGCTGCCATCTATAGGGTCGCACAGAGTCGGACACGACTGAAGCGACTCAGCAGCAGCAGTAGCAGAGTGATTGAACAACAGCAAAACAACATGAACGAACCGATGGTGAAGACAAGTGGTCTGTGTAAAGAAGACCACTTAATTATGTAAAGTCACAACCTAGTCAGAACTCTTCAATATTTTCTGAGCTTTTACCCCGTACCAACACTGGGCCAGGAACACTGCAGGCCCTGCGCTCACAGGGTGGGCATCCCAGAGTGGAGACAACTAATGAGCAACTAATGAGCATAAAGCCTAGGAATGACCTGCTGCTGAAAGAGCCTGGCTCTAAGGGAGTTTATGGCAGGGGAACTGCCACAGGAAGTAACGCCCTCTCAGCAAACAGAAATCACAGGCTTCTTACAAGTAGAGTGATTTTAGCTTCACTACTTAATACTTGGCTTCCCAGGTGGCACAGTGGTAAAGAATCCGCCTGCCAGTGCAGGAGACACAAGAAACGAAGATCCCCTGGAGGAGGAAATGGCAACCCATTCCAGTATTCTTGCCTGGAAAATCCCATGGACAGAGGAGCCTGGTGGGCTACAGTCCATGGGGTTGAAAAGAGTCAGACATGACTGAGCATGCCCAGATGCACAATACTTGGAGCAGCAGACACCAAAAGGGTATACAAACCTGCTCCCTGTTCCACTCAAGTTAAAAGCCATTTCCCAAACCCAGGAAACCTCAATGCATTTGGAAGTTTTTCAATAATAAAGGCTATCAACTGCATAGTTTCTGACCAGGAGCAAAGTGGCCATCTTTTTCATTTTTCTTTTTCATTCTAAGATGCCAGCATCTGTTTCTGCTCTGTTTGTGAGGGTTTCATTATAAAAAGCACCATTTATACAAATTCTCTCTGATTAAAATGTATTGCCTTTTGTGAGTGATGAATTCAGACAAGTAAAATATCTCTGTCTTTATTTTCCATCATAGTTGGTCATAAATCCTGCAAGCTAGAAGTGATAATGTGCTCTGGCTTCATGTAATTGTGCTGGCGAGAGCTCTATGTGCTCATGTCTCCAGTTTTATTGTGTCGGGAAGACAGACAACTCTTCCAAGTTGCTGATGGAGATGCTGGCGGTGGCCCAGCTCTCAAGGGAGATGATATTTGGATTGCTTTCTCTAAGGGATTGCTTTTCTCTGGTCAGTGATTTCTCTCACAGCTCTGTGTCCATCCTTTAGAAGACCATATAGAAAGGAGAAATATTTCCCACCTTTACCACTTAATGAGGTGGTGGCCATGCTGAGCTTGAAAGCTTCAAAGAAAGTAACCAAGTCACTTTAAATGCATTCACATTAATTCAATCGCTCCTCCCTCCCTCCCTTCCTTTCTTTTCTTCCTTCTTCCCTCCCTCCCTCTATTCCACATGCATTTATTAAATATCTTACTTCATACTATCCTGAATGTCATGAAGGTCCTGAAGGAGTTTCGTGGTCTGGCATGGAAAAGACAATGATAATGGGAAATTTGGGGAAGAGTGTCAGCTTTGGCAAATGTATGTGTTAGGGTACTATTAGCTGCTATAACAATAAACTTCAAAAAAATTGACTTAACACACTAGAAGTTTATTTCTCACTCAGATAACAGTCCAAAGCAGATGTCCCTCAGCTGCAGGATACAGGATTCAGGTTTCTGTCTCGAGGTTCAGACTTGCCTGAGGTCTTCAGAATCTCTTCCAGCCCTCAGAGAGAGTAAAGATGCACACTCACATCTTAGAAATGCCATTTTTCTCACTTTCCACCAGGGAGAACTTATCACGCAACCCCAGCTAGATGCAAAGTACACTGGCAAGATGAGTTTCAGTGAGGCAACTACATTTTTATAGTATAGAAGGAGATGAAACAATGAGTGGAAAGTTAGCTACAAGAAAAACAAGGAACGAATTCTTTTTTTTTTTTAATCAACTGATATTCTGGTGATAATGGAACACTTAGGAAAATTCTGGTGGGCCTAGCTTTCCTATAAGCTAGGAAAAAGACAAGGAGGCCTGAGGATTTAACAGTGGAGATACAAGCAGGTCTAGGTTGTATTTCTCAAGAAATAAAATATGATAAAGTCTATGTCAGTTTCTAGGAAGAAGGGGAAGCTTTGCTTTTCAAATACCCATCACTGTGTGATTTGGCTCATTTTCTTTCTTTTTTTTTTTGAAGGGATCATAAAAATTAAGTCTAAAAGAAAAGCAGTTCTTCAGATAGCAGGTTTGGCTCCCTTTGAGATACCTAATTTTAAAACGTTCCCTTTAAAGGGTGTCATCTTACAGTCAGGGAAATGAGCCACTACCTTTGAAAGTCAGGTTTGTTAGCTGTTTTTTGCCTGAACCCCCTCCATTTTTCTCACAGCCTCAGTGAGCACAGTTTCTTTTCATCCTAGTGTGATGGGGGATAAAATGAAAGGGAATCTTCCTTTATTCAATTGTGAAACTTTCCAGTTGTGAAGCACTTTGAAATACAGACTAATTAATAAACACAACTCTCTTCTAAAGCCGTGAGGATCGCTGTTCTCATTTTTCACAGCTGAGAAGGCTGCAGTTAAAATAGTTGGCCCCAGGCTGTGCACCTTGTCGGTGGAAGAACTTCAAGGCATCAGCCTGCATTCTCGCAGGATGGCATGCGGCCTCGCTAGAGAATAATCAGTTTTTATATGGGTTGTAGCTAACAGCGACTTCCTCAGCGTCGCCACAGTGGCCCTGGCACCAGCTATGCAATTAGTAGTGTTCTTGTCACAAACTATGAGTGACTCACTAAAGAGAAAGGAGAAAAAGTGACTAACCGGATGGCCCTATAGCTCATGAACACTTTCAGAGATAGAAGAAATCTTTTGTGATTATCAGCTCTGTGCTAAACCAAGAGTCAGAAAGATGAGAAGTGTTTGTTCATGTCTGCAAGGTACTAAGACCTCGAGGCCCAAGCTGTTATCACCATCGCAGAGACAGAGGAATTCAGAGCCTGAGACGGCTCACCTGCCCAACAGTGAACTGTTAACAGGACTTTCTTCCTAATATCAGTCTTCTGTTTTGATTCACAAAATGATAACATACTGTATACAAATAGACTATTTTGATAAGAAAGGAGTTAGCATCAGTGACAGCAAGTGTGAAGCTTTGCCTTGATGACATCTTTTCTGATGGAATAGTTGGTTCTGAATTACCTCACAGGTACAAACCAGCCCTTGTGGTAGTGTATAACCAGAGTTTTGGAATGTATAACCAGACTTTTGGCTCTCCCCACAATTGAAACACTTATATTTCAGAGACTGTATGGATAGTTTGCTTATGAGGTACAGAGACCTGTCATAAACTGTTGACTGTCAAGTACAAGAGAAATACCTAGGCCAGAATATAGATCTTTGTAGAAACTTTGTTTCTCCCTTCTTCAAGAGGTATGTGTTATTTATGTAGGTGAGGGAATAAACAGCCATGAATAAACCCAGCCAGGATACTCTGGTTTCATTTTCAGCTGTGACCACAGTGAGATTAGATATCGTGAAACCGCACTGTTCAGTATAGGAGCCACCAGTCACTTGTGCCTCCTACGAGCTGAAATGTTCTCTGAGAGTAAAACACAGACAGGAATTTAAAAAAAAAAATCATTTATTTTATTTTTGGCTACGCTGGGTCTTTGTTGCTGCATGCTGGCTTTCCCTAGTTGAGGTGAGCAGGGACTCCGCTTTGTGGCAGGCTTCTCATTGCGGCTGCAGGCTTCAGTAGCTGTGGCTCGAGGGCTTAGCTGCCCCATGGCAGTGATGCCCCAGAACAGTGGTGGAAGCTGTGTCTCCTGCTTTGGCAGGCAGATTCTTAACCACTGGACTACCAGGGAAGTCCCAGCCTGAATGTCAACATCTTTTTTTGTTTTTCATCAACTTTATTGAGATACAGCATATGCCCAATAAAATGCATTAATTGAACTCGCAGTTCAATGAGTTTATAAGTGAATAAATAAATAAAAATCAAGATATAGAACACGTTCACCACTCCTAAAGCATACCCCATTCCATTCCCTCGTCACCCTCCCAACTCAGACACCGTTGGCCTCAGACAATCTCTGAGGCAATCACTTACTTTAAAAACTAAGATTTTAAAAATCTTAATGTGAAAAAAGTGAAGTGCCAAAGTGAAGTCGCTCCGTCGTGTCCGACTCTTTGCGACCCCGTGGACTGCAGCCCACCAGGCTCCTCCGTCCACGGGATTTTCCAGTCAAGAACACTGGAGTGGGGTGCCATTACCTTCTCCAGGTGAAAACAAGATAGCAAAACATCTCATTTTTTATACTGACTCCTTGTGGAAATGATAATATTTTGGGTGTACTGAGTTAAGAACAACTTATTATTAAAGTTAACTTCACCTGTTTCTTTTTACGTTTATAACATGGCTACTAGAAAATTTACAATTTCACATATGGGTGACAACTCTCTATTGGAAAGTGCTTCAGTAGGATTCTAGCTTTTTAAGAGTCTCCTAATTAGGAAAGTTTATTCACAGAGTTCCCAAGAAGCCTCCACTAATAGAAACAGCTTCCTTTAAAATCAACAGGAACACATCAGAATGTTTCCTGACTTCTGAATTTGTCTTTCTTCTTCTCTTTTCTTTCTTTCTTTCTTTTTTTGTTTTGTTTTGGCCTTGTCTCATGGTTTTCAGGAGCTTAGTTCCCCGACCAGGAACTGAACTCAGGGTTCCAGCAGTGAAAGAATGGAATCCTAACCATTGGACTGGCCAGGGAATTCCCTGTTTTTCTTATTTTCTAATATTAGAAAAGATCTGAAAGAGAATGTTTTTCACATCTTCCTCCCTTAGCTAACTCCTCTGCATCCTTTAAGATCCATTCCAGGGTCTTCCCTGGTGGTCCAGTGGTTAAGACTTTGCCTTCCAATGCTGGGGATGTGGGTTTGATGCCCAGTTGGGGAGCTAAGCTCCCACATACCTCTTGGCTAAAAAACAAACCAAACAAACAAAAAAATAAAACGATAAGACAGAAACATTATCGTGACAAATTCAATAAAGACTTTTAAAATGGTTCACATTTTAAAAAATCTTAAAAAAAAAAAAAAAGAAAGAAGAAAACCCAGTCTGCATCACTGCCTCTCGATTGCCTTCCCCACCACCTGGTCCCCTTCCTTCCAGCCTAGCGGCCTCACTGCATTAAGGGCTCCTGTTCCAGGCTACCACGAGCAGATTGTCATCGCTGCCTTGTCTCTTTACCTTGTTTTCTATGATTCCTTGAGCTCAAAGAGATTGCCTTTCATTTTCATCTTTTCTGTATCTAGCATCGTGCCTGGAAACATTATACAAATGTTTAATGTTTGAATAATTGCTTAATTGAAGAATGACTGAATAAAACAATTCTTTATTTGTCATTATTTCAGAATTATTAATAATAGTAGCTTCCATTTGATTGGCACTTTATAAAAAATTATGTTAGTTGATCCCCACTAATCCTTCCTCATTAAAATTATCACATTTTATAAAGTACAGTTCTTTGTAATGAGTCTCCCCTCATGTCAGGAATGCCCTGAAAATGATATTGATGAATATACATTGCTGTGTGAAAATTATAAAGTAAAACTTTATCTTTATTTGTATAGCATAAACAACTAAGCTGAGGACGGAGGGGATATTGGCAATAGACATGAGGTATTTGTTGAGGGTGGAGAAGGTGCCAACAGAAAAATGAATCTGTTGTATTTGGGGTGTCATATAATTTATTGTCCAAACTCAAACACTTTAAGAGTTGGTGGGAGAGCTATTATATGTATTCTGTCACAAAATGCACAAAGTGGGCTGGTAAGGGCAAATCAGGATATATGTCCACCCTAGTTATGTTACATAAGAACCATTTTTCAAGGCAAGAGGCCTCTGGTACAGACAGCATGAAGGGGGTGTCCTTCATGATGGGGAGGAAAGACCCTCTTTCTGAATGGAAGACCTGAGCGTTAAGAGCAGCAGTCTATGATTCCATCTCTCTCCATCTGGCTGCACCATCTGCACATAGATGGTGCACACACCCACAGATGGGGGGATGAGGCATCTCTGGGGGTCCACTCCGGATGAAGCAACTTCCTGGGCTCTGTGAGCAGAAGTCCTATCACCCACTGGTCAGCTCACAAACCCACAACACTGCTCAGAAGGACTGCCCTGTGAGTCGTGGGAAGAGAGTTTCCTTAACTAGGGCTTACAGAGCCAACCCTGTCATCTCACCTTCCTGCTCTTCATCGAAGGGGCTGGAAGGAGGGTGGGGCTATCATGCTGCCACTTAGTAATGCCACACGCCTCTGTCATTGCGTTCAACTTGTTCCCACTAGCCTGGGAGAAAAACTAAAAGCTAAGTTCTCTTGACAAGGGCTTTCCATTCAAACCACCACATATATTATTATTATCTTTGCTGGAAAGATGAAGACATGGAGGTACAGAGATATTATGAGATCTGCCCATTGGGAGAGTCATGGAGATTTCTGAGTCCCAGTCTTGGGCACTTCTCGCCACGACACACTGCTTCATGGAAACACCCCAGGAAGACGGCACTGCCTTCATTTAATTTGCAGATATGCTTGAAATGTTCAAATGCAAAAAGTGTGCCGTTTCCTCTGTTTTTCACAGGCGTGGTCTCTCTGTGCCATTCCTGAGGCTGGTTCTCTTTGCACAGATGTGACTTTGCACCTCCTAACCACAGCAAGTCTAGCAGAAGCCTTGCTGTGAGCTCCGTGGATGCCAACTGGCATTATGTAAGTTTTCATTCAAAGCCTCCTTTAGGGTAACTTCTGGACATCTGAAGTGCCCATTCAAGATGATCAACAAATGGCTGAAGACAGATTTTTCAGCCAGAGGAAAGAATTATTACCTTAGCATCAGTCTAATGAAAACAGAGGTGAAATACCAGCCTGCACTAAACAGCACACCAAGCCATCCATCACACTCAGCCATGCTGAGCAGAACACCCTAACCCATGTCACCTGACTTCCCTCTTCACTCGCATCTGAGAACTGGGACCTTTCCTCACCAGTTTCTGTCTGAATAAAGACCTGGACAGGAATCCTTTAGGCTCTCCCATCTCCCAATCTATTTCCCTTTCTCTCTAGTCACAGGCAGCAACGGCTTCTCAGGGGCCCACTTCCCACTTGCATGCTCTAAGCTGGTGTCCCCTCCAGGACCCAGTTGATACAAGGGGTCTAATCAGCACCTCCAACGGCAGCTTTCTTTCTTGGACCCAGTTGGTTCATAATCAGTGTATCCAGTCATTTGATACAACTGCCAGCCCACTATGCAGCAGGCACCCTGGGTAGAGAGACAGAAGGTCCCCTTATCTAGGAGCTCACAGTCTAGGGGAGGACAGAAATCTTGCATGTTTAGACTTTATTTTGCTTTTTACATATATCATTACTCATCTTGGCCCAACCATTTCATATGAGGGAATTGTTCAGTCACTCAGTAGTATTCAACTCTTTGTGACCAGGAACCACAGCATGCCAGGCTTCCCTGTCCTTCACTATCTCCCGGAGTTTGCTCAAACTCATGTCCATTGAGTTGGTGATGCCATCTAACCATTTCATCCTCTGTCTCCCTCTTATCATCCTGTCCCCAGTCTTTCCCAGCACGTGGAGCAGGTTCTATTAAACCTACCTGCAAGAAGAGGAAGCTCTGACTCAGATACGTGGTATCGCCCAGTCATAGAAGAAAACGAAAACTGAGTCACTTCTGAATGTGTCATCAGACTTCAGCTGACCAACCCCAGCTCAGTGAGCTCCCCCCACCAGGTGAGACTGCTTTGGTTTTGTCTTCAGAGTTCTCCTTTTCTTTCAGAAATCTGGAAATCAAATCTTCTGTAGCATCTACCAAGCCAGCCCTGATGGAAGAACCTCTACCCAACTGTTCCTCGTCTATTATTTTTTCCCAGACACTAATGCTTTGCTAGTTTTAAGGAAGCTTGATAACTTCTAAAATATGTACTTAAATTTGGTAGCAGCTTCTGAGTGTGGCCATTCCTAAACACAAGTCTGTGGCAGGTACACAGAATATGGCTCCCGTTTCAAGACACAAGTATGTTTTGTTCGGGATTCTCATTCCATGGGGTCCCGAGCCTTCAATGTGCCAAAGAGCTGGTTCCTCCAGCAGTAGTGGCCCTGGCAGGACAAGCATCCCTACTGCTGGAGACTGCGATAAGTAGATGGAACCAGGTGGTTATGAATCCTTTAAGTCAACCGAACAGAAAGACCCAGTGACAGGCACGAGTCACTTCCTAATCCTGGGTAGGAACCCACAGAGCTCCTGGGTCGCTTGGGAGCATGAAAGCCATCCCTAATATGTGCTTCCTTGCTTCTTCGATTGCACATGACTGGCACCAGACAATGCATTTTACTAGCATTGCCATGTTTGTGTGCCCAGGGTCATCAAGTCAAATGTTGCTTAAAAAACATTGAGCCTGTTTATTGGAAAGCATGATGTCTATTTATACAGAAATAAATCTAACAGAGTTTTAAATATATAAAAGTGAATTTAAAAGTGTTTACTTGTTCAAGCCCATCTCTATGTATTTGGCCAGGAGGGCCAAGGTCAGAGAGCTGATTCCTTATTTTCCCAACTCAACATCACTCGCAAATATTTGGTCTTCTAAAAGAAAAGGTGTGACACCTAAATAACCATATCCTTACCTGTGTTCTTATCTTTCAGGAAAAAAATCCACTGTGACCTTCATTGCCAGTGTAATGATGTTGATGTCACAGATACTACCAGGGAGTAAAAATTCTTAAAGCAGAGACTCTAATTATATCCTCTTTGGGTTTTGCAAGATGAGTGACACTTGTGAGTGACTGCTGTGAAAGCTTCATGGCATCATGTTATATGGCGAGTAAAAGAAAGTGATGTAGTTTCATTAACAACGGCCTTTTGAGGAACACGCTAAAGAGCTCTAGCACATTGGAAAACATGTTGATGTCTGTCAATCACTGAAATAAAAATCATTGTAGAAGTAAACTTTAAAGCTAAATATCTTTATGGAGTGCTTATGATGTTAATGGGCTAAGCGTATATTGTATAATACTTAAGTAACCCCACATTTCGGGGAAGGCAATGGCACCCCACCCCAGTACTCTTGCCTGGAAAATCCAATGGACGGAGTAGCCTGGTGGGCTGCAGTCCATGGGGTCGCTAACAGTCAGACAGACTGAGCGACTTCACTTTCAATTTTCTCTTTCATGCATTGGAGAAGGAAATGGCAACCCACTCCAGTATTCTTGCCTGGAGAATACCAGGGATGGCGGAGCCTGGTGGGCTGCCGTCTATGGGGTCACACAGAGTTGGACACGACTGAAGTGACTTAGCAGCAGCAGCAGCAACCCCACATTTTAGTAACCTCAATCTGCAAATGAAGAAATTGAGCCATAGATTTCAGTCTATTTCTATTTTCTGTGTTCTATATTCTAGTAAGTGGCAAAGTTGTTATTTAGCCCAGATCTTTTTTTATTTTTTATTTTTTTAACTGTGGGAAAAGTCACATAATATAAAACCATATTGACCTGTGTGGTTCAGGGGTACTATGTACATTCACATTATTGCACAACTCTCACCATCATCTGTCTCCTGAAGTTTTCAGGGCCAGATCTTTTTAGGGTATTCAGAGATGGTCATATGCTAGTTAAATCAGGAGACACTGATGGCTAAATGAAAACGTTAACTATTTGTGGATGACAGCCCTTCCCAAAGGACATAATACCTTTTCTCCTGTCCATGACAACACTTGCCTTGTGTTGCCGTATCTGTGAAGCTGTGTCATTATTCAGAAATCTCCAGAGGGACTCTATAGTGTTGGAAGATGTTTCAATTGTCTCTCTCTCTTTCAATCACACACACACACACACACAGAGACACACAGACACACACACACACACACACACAATCTCTGATGACTAGAGTGATTTTCCTCCTCACTCCACCCTCTCTTGCCTGGGGCTGCTCTGGACAAGTCACAAAACTCTGCCTCTGATTATGTACTTTGTGCCTGGAACACCGCACTCGTCCAATGGTGTCTTCTTTCTTTAGATTGGGTCCTGCTGTATTCCCACAGTAGATATGCTTTATAAATCAGTTCTTCCTGTGGTGTGCTGTGATCTTAAAAACAAGCAAACAAAAAACCAAGAAACAGGGAGGTGATGGAGGTTCATTATTTTTTAAGTTTGATAGAAACACAAGTGTAAACAAAGTGAAATGTACATTGTGACTATCAAAGATTGTCCTAAACTGACCTGAGAAGCATCTTGCAGGACGTGTGTTCCTCAGGGTGCTGGGCTATCTTCCTGTTCCCTCTAAATCATTTTTTCCCGAAGGATTAATGAAACCTTTTGCCTCCTTCACTTATGCAGTTATTTAAGTAGCTTAATGCTTAAAGGTCAATCACTTGCCCTCTTTCTAAGCTTCTGAGAGACACCTGGCTGTCATCTCCCCCCTAAACACCATCTATCATTTGTTTACTTCCATGGTCTCTAACATTTACACATTGTAGATGAATACACTTTCAAGCACTAAGTTCAGTTTACTGGAACTGTGTCTAACCATATTGCATCTCACCTGCAGTGGCTGCCCCATAAAATGTCAAATGATAAGAACTGCTGGAGTTTGGGACTTCTCTTCTGTGCTGGGGAAACGTGGAAGTAATCCAGCTGTTGAGTCAAAGAGAAACCTCACCTGTGGTGTTTCAGATCCATCATGGGTTGAAAATGGAGAGATAAGGTTACACCTAGGGAGGTGCTCAAACACAGGAAATCCAACCAACCCAAGGGCCATGTTAATTAAAGCGGAGCTCTGCCGAGCAGGGTTTATCAATCAGGGACCTGAGACTCCTCAGTTCAAGATCAAACCCAGCCAGCCTTTAACCGCGGCCAAGAGGCACTCAAGCCCCATTTGAAGCCCAGCCTGAACTTTGCTGGCACCAACCCAAATGCCTATGATGGACTTTGATCTTATAGCTCTAAGTGTCATGGGATTCCAGACCAAACCGAAGCTCAACTACCTTCATGAACAATGACAAAAGAAGGAGACCAGAGAAAAGCAAGGCAGGCCCCCAGTTCAATCACATGCCAAGGAAATAACGCTGTGTTGAGCAGCAGCCAGTGTCTCCCAAGCTGCTCTTTGAGCCTTGGGTCACAACAGGGACAGCTGTTATCTCCCACATAGGTATTGGTCTTTGCACATTTCCTGCTTGTTATGGGGGTCTTGTGCATCAATAGCTTTTGCATAGTAATTCTTCTTTCTCTAGTGTGCTTACACTCTCCACGCCATGTCATGTGCTGTGCAGTCAGAATTTTCCTGTGGCTTAGATTGTGGACAAATGTTATAAAGGTTTTTCTTTGTTGTAATGGAGCTGGAATCAAGCCCTAGGCTTGGAAAGCTGTTCTCATGAGGAGAGCTGGCTGGTCTCGAGGAAGACGTGGTGTGTGTTCAGCCCTCATTTCTTACGTACCTTTTTCTTAGGAGGCTCTGTTCCTGGGGTCAGCATGGCAGGCAGCCAAGTGTTGAGAGAAGGAAAGCTGCTGTGCGGTGGGTACTGATGGAGCCGGCAGGCACGCTGAGTGACGCTCTGCACCGCAGGCCCGGCCCAGGTGTCCAGGACAGAGGGATGTGTGTGACCCACAAGTCATGAACTCAGGAGTCTGTAGCTCTGGGGGTGGGGGTGGGGTTCAGAGCGGGAATTCCTTCTGCTTACATTCACTTTCTGGCAGAGCTGAACCCTTTCCTGTGCAAGGAGCATTTCATTAGTTAAGATACTAAGTGTCACCTGGAGAAAAGATTACTTTAATTACTAATGACACCAGGAATGGCCAAAGAATAAAGCCCCGAAGAACTGAGTCAAAATAAGAACAAAACCACAGCTATCTTCTATATGGTTGCAATGAGATAACTGCGTGTCTCCTGCCTTCCCTCTGAAGGTGATTCTAAAATGAAAACCTTGGTCATTAAGTTACCTACATTCATGTTCTTTCACCTCTATGTGTTAATCTCCTGCAAAGACAGGAGTTGGGGTCATGGGCTCACTACGTGTTACGTGGTCCCTCTGCATTTTGCATTATGATCCTGGAGCTGGAGGAGGAGACTTGATTGCATTGATGTCCTTTCACTCAGTAAGCTAATGAGAGCAGGCTTTGTTCCACGTTGAATTACTGGCATTACTTTAAAGCATTAAAAAGTCATTTAAAATAGTTTTTTAAAGCAGGAAAGGACATAGCCTATTCTCTTTGGGTCTTCTAGTCCAAGGACTAGAAATAATAGCCTAACAACAGTCCTACACCCATTTATTTCTGTGCGTGATTATCGCCCTTCCCTTGCTGTCTCCTCATTTTGACCATGCCTCTCCCTCTCTCCTCACTCTCTGCACTCCAGCCCACTGACCTCTGAATACTCCCAAGGTGCCCCAGACTGCCTTTGCACCTGCTGTTTCCGCAGTCCACCTGCTCTTCCTCAGCATCTGTATGGCTCAGCCCCTCATTTCCTCCGTTCCCTCCAGGTCTCTGTTCAGTTGCCTGCATCTGTCTTAGCGAGGCCCTCTTCCCTGGCCGCCGGCCTAAAGAGTGTTCTGTACTAGACACGTTCTGTCTTCCTTCTTGGCTTTGCTTTACTCCTGAGCATTTACTGCTATACTATAAATATATACACGTTATAGATTTTATTTTTAGGTTGTTATGTGTTTGGTCCCCAAGCAGACGGTTAAGAACAGACAGTGCTTCTTTATTTTGCTCCCGGTTGTATTAGAGCCTGGGACTTAATAGGAAGTTTTGAATGAATGGATGGTGCCAGGCTCTGTGCCAGCCACTCATGATCAAGCCAAACATGGTTTCTCATTGCAAGAAGTGTCTAGTCTCATGGGAAAGACAGTCTTTAAGGAAGATATTCAAATGAAACTTGCTTCCTGTAGGGAGCTGCAAGAGTGAGCAGCCAAGGAGCCTTATCTGGTCTCCCGATGTTTAAGCTGAGATCTGAGCTCACAGGAAGGGCAGGAGACAAGAGAAAACACGGGCAGTTCCAGGTGGCTGCAGCCAGATTGTGAGAAGTGGGATGCGTCTGGAGGTGCAATGAAGCTCACAGGATGGGCAGGGGTGGGAGTGAGGAGGTTACGGAGACCGAGCAGTACGCAGTCAGGCAGGGCTTCTAAGCAGGGAGATCACATAATCCAGAATAGCATTTTAAGCAGATTTGAGAGAAGTCAGATGAAAAGTTTCAAGGAAGCAGACCTTTCAGTGTGTGCAGACTGTCTAACACGTCTCCAGGAAAACTGGGTGACTCTGAATGAACAGAAATAGTAAGGACAGAGGGTGCGTGCAAATGGAACGATGTCTTCAGGCCCTTGCAACTCTAGGACCAGAACAGGCTCATTCCCAGCTCAGGATTTCCACCCACCGTGTGCTCCTCGCTGGACATGTTCTTTCCATCCATCCAAAGCTGCCCCTGCTTCCTGAGCACAGGTCAAGTCCACCTCTCCAGAGAACATGTCAGGAGCTCGCTCTGTCCTCACTGATATTTCTTTCCTTTGATCTCCCGAAACACTCAGGTACACACTGCACACAAATGGTCTACTTTCTTGAATAAACAGATACCTTATGACCATGAGTAGAATGTCCTCTCCTTGCAAACAAGGACCACCCCCCCGACATCCCACCCACCTAGAGAACGGATGAGACATACTAGGGTCTTCCAATATAAACCAATTGATCAAGGTCCAGATTATTAAGGACACATTGGTATTTTGCCATCTTACAAATGACACTTTAAAAGAGTCTCACTTTACACATGAGGACATCTAGGTCAGCAGGAAAAACAAGGTAGAAGAACTAAGTGTTCACATGATTATCCAGCTATAATTTAGTGGAATGAAAATGAGCCAGAAAAGAAAAAAAAGACTGGAAAGTTCTCTAATATGACAAGACACTTGTAAAGGATAAAAGTAGAATATCCAAAATTTAAAGGCAAATCAGGCAGTTGTCACAATATACAGTAGGATCTAAAAACCCAAATTCAGTGGTTTGGCCAACTGTATAAACAACCAAAACCCTCAAGATGTATTTATAGCCAAGGTAAGGAAGTGAAATATGTAGGAACAGTTCTAGAGCGGCGGGGTGGGGTGGTGGTGGTGATACTACAGCATTTCTTTCTGTTGTTTTGTACTGATTCAACAGTGATTACTTCATTCATATATTCTCCCAGTGTCTTTTCCTCAGCTCCCAAGGACCAGTGAATGGATCAACACAAAATAATGTGGTGTTTCTTGATTCCAGTTCAAAAATCATAGTATGTTGCAATAAACTATCCTTTCTATCTTTTGGTGAAGATTTGAGGTTTTGTTAAGACAGACAGTAAATGGGAATCACATTGCTGATCCAGATCGAGCAGTTTGTCAAACTGTTACAAGGTGCTCAGACATATTGCTCTGTTGCTCAAACTGTGCTGCAATTATCCTAAGTTTATTTTGTGTGTCAGTTACAACATGATGGGGATGTCAATCACACAGCTCTAGTTACAGGCGTGTCAGCATTTCTATTCTAGGTGCTTATAGTCAAGAGTTTATAACTTGACCATAAAAACTAACCATGGAATGAATCTAGGCACATAAAAGCCACTTCCCAGAAGAATTTTTTAAAAATACAAATTAGGAAAAAAGCTTCACATGTTCTGCTATTTGTACATTACCTGCCAGTCTCCAAATAAAGTAGCAGATTGTTTTCCCTCATTTTCATTTCTTAAAAAACTTTCTTTAAATAGGGTACTTCAGGGCCTTTTGGTGAATTTTTGACCTGACTTGTCTAGTAAAGATCAATTGGAGTGAAAAGTACTAAACTCATTTTTTGTTATGCAAAGGTATTTTCCTGGAGGTTGTGAAAGGAGGAGGCAAGCTTGGCTGATATTAAATCTCAAATCTGAGTTCAGGACACTATTTCTGGGTGCAAACAAGATACTAGTATTACAAACATGCATTTCGAGGCTCTCTCTTTTTGAAAGATCTCTAAATTTTTAGGTAATGAAAAACTGTGAGATCAAAGATTTAATCTTGTTTTCCTTGCAACTTCAGTAACAGATATTTGCTGCAAACTGTGTTCCAGATACTTTATGAATATTAGGCCATTCAGTACTCATTAGTAGTCAATACTCAAACTAATGGTGCAAAGAGACACGACTGCTCTCATTCTATAACTGAGGAAACAAAGGCTCAGACAAGTTAAGTAACTTGCCATAGGTCACATAGCGGAGTGGGAGCAAAATCCTAGCCCATGGATAGAGAGGCTCAGTCTTTGGGTATTCTGTATAGTCATAAGAGAGGCAAGTCATGCCAGAAAGTTCCAATGCTTCACTGGAACAAACTATTTACAGTTAAACACATACTTGAAAGGGCTTAACACTAACATATAGTAAATGTTTGAATGGCAGCTTGTAAGACTCTGCAGGGCTGGGTCTAAGTAACATGTGGACACAGGCAGCCCCTCCAATTAGAATGCCCATTTTTGCCCATGTTGTGGAAATTTGGCAATTGCCCCAGTGATCTTCAATATGTTAAAAAAAGTTTGTCATGATCCAAAACTGACTATGATGGTGGTAAGTAGCTCTGACTCAAAGTTAGATACTCTCTTGCTCTCAAAGAAGTCTCCCATTCTGGGTTTGGTCAAAGCTGGTCTAAACATTGATGGGTTGGCCCCAGGTGGGGATTCATATTCGTGTATGCTGAATTTGTCCTCATGCAGCTGCTAGATAATGAAGTTTTGATTTGATCAGATCTATCCACAATACTTGGGGCTTCTCTTGTGGCTCAGTGGTAAAGAATCTGCCTGCTATTGCAAGAGACATGGATTTGATCCTTGGATCAGGAAGATCCCCTGGAGAAGGAAATGATAACCCACTCCAGTATTCTTCCCTGGGAAATCCCATGGACTGAGAAGCCTGGCAGGCTACAGCCCATGAGGTCACAAAGAGTCAGATACAACTTAGCAACTAAATAACAACAGACACTCCCAGTACTTAGTCACAAGTCAAATTCACTATTTTTTCATAGTTTTCAGAAAACACTTTTCCTTCTAATCATAATTTTATGTGAAGGAAAGAAAGGAAAGGAAGGAAAAAAAAAAGAGAAGAAAAGGGAGCAGGATGGAGAAGAGGAGAGGAGATGTGATCTGTATGAAAAGCATTTTAAAAACAATCATTGACCAAACGGGACCTCAGATACACAAAATTCATTATCATCTTTCATCTTTTTTATAGTGCATCTATTTTTATCATAAGCCCTACAGGCAAATACCAAGTCAGCTTCACTATTTGGCAAGGAGCCTGCAGTAATATTGATGATATAATATCAATCATGATTCTGTTACCCTGTTATCATTATGTGAATATTATTTTATAAGCTTAAATAAGTTGCTTGAGAATTTAAGATGAAGGGTTTAAAAGTCTAAATTCATATTCATGCCAAATATGTAGGACATATTTTTCATAATTGTTCTTGTCCCTTGGGTCAGTAATAGTTTATAAGCATCATAAAATTTCATCCTTAATTCCTTTTAATTTATCAGAAGGAAAATATGGATGGTTATTACCCAATAAAAATACTCCTGATGCTTTTAAGGTAGACATTATGGGGGTTTTGGAGTTTCACTGAAGACAATTAAAAAAAGAAAGAGCACCCCATGACTTCAAACTGTTTTAAGTGCTCGAGTTTGCAGAGATATTCAGCTGTTCAGTATCCCATTTCCACCTGTCTGTTCTCTTAGCATCTGTGATGTAACCAAGGGAAAATTGGAGCATTTTTAATTTTAACCACACAAAAGGTGCACAAGTGTGTGGCTTAAAGACAAGACTGTTATTTAGTGGCTAGAGAATCTGTTCTGATACTACACATCCTAGGCTTATACTAGTAGTTGCCTAGGGCAAGGACCAGGAAGATGATCAGTGAAACACTCACAAAAACCAGACAGATGCATGGATCTATGTCCTTGGCTGGACCAAGTGCTACTCACTTTGTGAGAGACACAGAGGTGTGCCCTTTAGACGGATGTTCTGTAGTGATGATACATTTTTTCCCAGATGGTTCCAATGCTACTAGCCAGAAAACAGCCCAGCAGGGCAGCTCAGTTACAATGATTATGATTTCTTCCAGAGAAATTAAATGGGTCAAAGTGATAGCCACAAGAAGAAAAAGTGATAGCCACAAAAAGAAAATGCCTAGTCATCAGAATTTCATTCCAATTCATTAGGAAACAATCGGCAGAATTTAACCTCATACCTCTTTGACTTGCTCAATTTCTACCTCCTTTCTTCTCTGTTTGATCATGACCTTATTTGATCGCAAACCTAAACCAGAACAGTACTGAAATCTCTTTTAACTTCCTTCCCTTATCAGAATATCTTAATTTCACGCACTCATGAGTCCAGTTCTCCAAAGAGAAAGCCCTCCAATTCCTAAATTTCTAAAGGTTTACTTACAAAAAAAAAAAAGAAGAAGAAAATGCTCTTGGGGAGGGGGATACTGTGAAGATGCCTTGGCTTTCTTGCCCAGGCTTTCAAACAATCAAGGAACTGCTCTAGCAAACAAAGAATAAGTTGAGTCTTGGCAGTGATGAGTTGGTGGATATGCTCAAGGTAGGCAGAGTCATGTAAATATATGCAAATAGCATTCACCTGTTGTATTGTATACAGAGGACAAGATGGTTGGTTGGCATCACAGACTCAATCGACACGAGTCTGAGCAAACTCCAGGAGATAGTGAACGACAGGGAAGGCTGGCATGCTGCAGTCTATGGGGGTCGCAAAGAAGGCTGGCATGCTGCAGTCTATTGGAGTCGCAAAGAGTTGGACACAACTGAGTGAGTGAACAACCACAAACTGCATTGTATCTCATCTAGGGTATGCTGTAGCTCACAAACAGATCTGGAGCCTGTTGCCTTATTTGGCAAAAATAAGCATTGCTCTAGTTCCTAAAAGCAACTCACTGCTGTCTTCTAATGCATCGGTCATTTGTGAATGACATTTTCTAATTAAATAGGCACATTTTTACTAGGATCCATATCAGAAGAGATGATGAAATACTGGGCATTCTTAAAAAAAAAAAAATGGAGCTTTCCCCAAAGGCTCAGCCTAAAGAATCTTCCTGCAATGCTAGAGACACAGAAGACCTGGGTTCTATTCCCAGGTAGGGAAGATTCCCTGGAGAAGGAAATAGCAACCCACTCCATTAATCATGCCTGGGAAATCCTATACAACTCACTGCTGTCTCCTAACGCATCGGTCATTTGTGAATGACATTTTCTAATTAAATAGGCACATTTTCACTAGGATCCATATCAGAAGAGATGATGAAATACTGGGCATTCTTAAAAAAAAAAAAAAAAAAAGGAGCTTTCCCCAAAGGCTCAGCCTAAAGAATCTTCCTGCAATGCTGGAGACACAGAAGACCTGGGTTCTATTCCCAGGTAGGGAAGATTCCTTGGAGAAGGAAATAGCAACCCACTCCATTAATCATGCCTGGGAAATCCTACGGACAGACGAGCCTGGCAGGCTATAGTCCATAGGGTTGCAAAGAGTCAGACACAGCTGAGCAACTGAGCAAACGTCAGTCATTTCTTAGGTGGGTCTCACCCACGTGGCACATTTGGCCTCACTTGTTATGTTCTGTTTTAGCATGAGACTCTAATGCCTGAACACAAGTTACTCCAGTTCTCAAAAGTTATGAATTTTGATATATGGCCCCTCATTATGAAGGCTTACCTCTTTTTGGCTTCACCCAGGTAAGCGCATGACTCTGGGCTTTTCTTGAAGGTTCCAACCTGGAATATGGGCTCTGCAGGCACCAACTTGTAAAGCAAAGTCCCACAAGGGCAGGTATCACTGTCTTTAGTGAGCTGGGAAACTCTAGCCAGAGAACATGGAGTTGCAAGTCTTTCAACGTAGGACGGGAGCCCCAACTTTTAAAGAGGCTAATCCAAACAAGTGACAAACTGCCGTACTTCAAAGACAGGAAATCCCTTCAATCGTTAAATTGTAAGGACAGAAAATGACCTACATTCAGGAAAATGGGGAGCTAGGAATTCAACATCATGTTTGTTCCAGTTTAATGAAGCGCGTATTAACTGGTTCTGAGGGTTCCTATTCTGAGTAGCCACCAGAAACCCACATTTTCAAGATCTTATTTTTAAAAGTCACTTTAAAAAGTTCACAGCAGCTTGAAGTTATTGTGTAAAGACTCTCTCTGGGCCAGTTTTCACTCTTAAAATTTGTCTGGTTTAAAATTACAAATTACTCAGCATGTTTAAGAAACTGTATGAAAATGTCTTAACATCTTCCTAAACGTCAAAGCTAAGGGATGGCATCCCCCTACAGTGCAGCTTTGGAAAACAAGCAGATGGATTGTTTCAGGTTTGACAGACTGGAAGCTCCTCAATGGCAAAGCACGCGATTCTTCAGTAGTTTTTCCCAGCTCAGAATACAAAGTCTGGATGGACTTCTTGCCAGCTGCCAAAAGTACTTCGGGCTGTGGATCTAGCAGTTTGAACGATGTGAGTATAAGTACTAAATTCTTGCCCAGCTTGCTCAGAATAAACAGAGGGCCTAGGGTAGCTAATGGGGACAGAGATTTGGTGAATGCTGTTTTCTCACGGCAGGGCCTCTGTGCTCCCCCAGCACTAAGAATTCCTGAACAAATATGTGAGCAGGAAGGGAACGGGTGGGTGAAAGTCAGCCCCATCTCAGAACACAAAAGTTGTCCTGTGTTTACGTTTTCAAAAAGCGAAAATCCAAAAAAGGATTGAGATTGGAAAATTCCTGGGGAAACAAAAAAGCTTAACCTACATTCCACGGTTGTATCAACTTAAGCCTTTCTGAGCAAGGAGGTCAAATTTAACTCTGCTTCCCTGTTTACCAAACAAGTCAACTTATTTTGTATGTATAGCTATAAACTGTGTGCAAGTTTCCTAAGTCAGGCACTCAGGATGAATTATGAATGGAATTAGCCAGCTTGACTTGGAATTTCCTCACTTTTACTGGTCTTTTAAACAAGATTTTTATACCTTCATATGTAATCAATGGGACCAACACATGAAATGGTCCTTAACGTGAAACACTCTGTTTTAGAGTGATTTTGCAGTTAAGGAAACTTAAATATGAACTTCTAATGTGGAAAAGGTAGTTTTTACATGCTGCTTTAAAAATGATCTCGAAAACTGATGAGCTGGTCACAGTATTTCTGTCAAAAACTGAAATCAAGTTTATATTTTAAGGTACAATTTTAAATACCTGCTTTCTTTCATGAAGTCAATCTGCTTCTTATATCCTGAGCCTTAGTCACCTTAAAATACATAAATCTGTTATTTGGCTATTGAGTTTTTAAGTTGCAGGAGAGAATAATTTAGATATTCATAAATACAGAGTATAAGGAAATCTTTCCTGAGTGCAAAACTACCTTTTAAACTCTCACTCATCTAAACGAGTGAATGATACAAATACACCTCTTGATTTAATTTTGGCTAGTAGTTATTTCATATCTTAATATATATTCTTTCATATTAAACTTGCACCAGCTTAAAATTTCCCTATAAACCGGCATGTCCACATTGATTTCCATAACACTTTATGTACATAAAAACTAAGAGATCAGGATCAATGTCAAGTTTTGGAGAGAAAAATGAACTTGGGATTGTTTTTTACTCCAACAAGGCACATGTTCAAATTGATCCCATATATATATAAAAGATTAAAATATTTCTCAACTGTTCATGCAGGAAGTAAAATGTAACACATGCCAACTATATTTTTATTATATAGATAATATAATAAAATACTTGGAATGGTTGAAAGGCAATCATTCAAGAATACATAAAAATTTAAAAGAGTAAAAAGCCGTTGGAAAAACATACTTCTTAGTCGCTTAGAATCTAATTACTTCATGTTTTAATGGTCTTGTGTATTTTGATAGTAAAGTGTTTTTACAAACTTCTTGCCTTTTCAAGTACCTCAAATACGTGAAGGACCAAAAATATTTTTTTCTTCATAATACATTCAAAAGTATCCATCATCTTGACAGAACTGTTATTATAGTAATAATTTTCTTATAGCTTATTATAATATTTCTATAGAATGGAAAACTCTGACTTTTCTTTGGAAGAGGGAATAGTTAGGGTTTAAAATATACTTTAATAATCATATAAAATGTATTCATTCCCAAGTTTCTTTACAAAAACCTTTGATATTACAATTTTATCTAGGTTACATTTATAGTTTTGGAATAAACCAAACCTCTTGAATAGGGTTGTGCTAATCTTGGTTAAATTTAAAAAAAATTACTTCAGTGATATCTACTTGAAGAGAGTTAAAGAAATATTAATCCTGATGTTTTTAGTAGTTATGGAAATACTTTTTTCTGAGGGACAGCTGAACTTCAATCTGAAATGTGAACACAGAACAAAATAACACAAGTATAAAGTTTCCTTTTGAATTTAATAAGTCAACGAAGAAATCTTTATCGTGAAATTTTAAATACAAAACTTTTAGTCTGAACTCTTGAGAAAATCCTATGCAGTAAAATATTTGTTTCTATATTCCTTAAACCTTCTTGTCCTTCATTTTTCAAAGGAGCACTGACTGACCACATTCACAACTGCTGTCTGCAGGGCATGGCTCAAAGTCACCGCCATGTCATCTGTCCTTTCTCCCCAGCAGCAGCCACGGTTGTCAGAAATTTTCTTATTTATATCCATTCTTTTTAATTATGTTTTTATTAGTTCTCAAAGTCTTTGACAACAAATGTCAAACCATATTTAAACTGTTTTGATTTTTAACTCCATGCTCCAGGCCAGATTTCAAATACTTTGCACATGATTTAAAAAAAAAAAAGGGGGGGGGTTGTTTAAAAAACGGTTAAAGAACACTTCATTCAGATAACTTAAGACCAACAAGTCTAAAAAATGGACTATAATTTCCATTGTAAGTTAATTATAGTTATTTTAAGCTAGAAGTGTCAAGTGAACACTCCTTAGCGAAAGATCCTCGGGTCTTCCATTTGCCTTGGACATTACCTGGCCACACAAAAAATCAAATGCTCTTGCCATCTGGAAAATTAAAAATACAAGGTATTCTCTTCCTCGTAACCCGCACAAGCCTCGACAGGAAACTAAAGGATCTTAGGCGGTAACTTTTAACTTACCTCTTCTGGGCTTTAGCAAGTGGTTTACTTAAAAGTATTTACTTCCTTGCAAAGGCAACTCATTCTTAAATGCAGCTGAAAACCTTGAACAACCCTGAGAAAAAATGATGCCCCGAAATGTGTCACTGCCCATTTACTTCCTGTTTCGCCAACTTATAAGTAATTCACTCCTGATACTGACTCCTCAGATGGCAGCGTTTGCGTCTTTTTGGACTACAAAACGTGGCCCGTGGTTACTTCTAGCTTAAAAGCACCCATCTTTCATTGGGCGCCGTCACCGTCATCTTTCTTCCTGGAAGACAAATCCTTTGCAGACCTCGCACCCCTCTTTACAAACCTGCGCGGGGCTTTCGGGGGGAGAGGGAGGCAAGACTTGGGTGGGAGCTGCTTCTCTTCACCAGAGCGAGGGCTGCCTGCAAAGGCGCGGGCTGGGTTCTCCAGCAATTTCCTGCTGATTCCAGATTCCACTCGAAGCAGCGTGGAGAAGTCGGACTTCTTTTCCATGCGGAGTCTCCTCGTTGGACTTGGAGAGCCCGTGGCCGTGAGCCCGGGGCTGAGTCCCTGTCCCAGGCCGACGGCCAGCCCGACGGGGAGGGCCGAGGAGAGGGGTCCCCGGGGCGGCGCGCCGCGCTGGGCTCCGGAGAGGGGGCTGCACGAGGCAGAGCTCGCTCCCACCGCCGCGGGCTCCAGCCCCGGGGATGCACTTGAACCCGCCGCGAGGCCGCCCACTTGCCCCGCTCCGAGCGCACCCGCGCCCCGGGCGGAGCCGGGCGCGGGCCTCACGCGCTGCTCTGCCTCGGTCGACCGAGAGGCCCAGCCCGGCCCGCGGCGCCGGGGGCCCCACCCAGTTCCCCGGGGCTAGCCCCGCGGCGGACGGCGCATCCCACTCTCGGACCTCGAGTCTGAAAGTGGAGACCGAAGGCCGCCCGTGGCAAAGCTCGGCTTACACTTCATTTTCCGATTTGGAGAAAATGTCACAGGAGAGAGGGGAAAGTGGGGGGGGTGGGGGGAAAGAACCGTAAATTCGAGTTCGAGGGGGGCGAGGGCTGCCTGCTTGCGGCCCCGAGCGGCGCGGCGGCGGGGGCGCCCGGCGGGGATTCCCGGTCTCGCAGCGCACCCTAGTGGCCGCCCTGCGCCTCACCCGGTCCCCGCGAAGCCCGCCGCGTCTCCCCGAGCTCATTACAGTCCGCAATATATTATTTCTTCCAAAGTATTGACAATGTGTGAGACTCCAGTAACCCCGCAGCTCTTGTCTGTAATCAGCACATTTATTCACATTTAGGGACGAGAATCCGAATTAAATCCCCGTGACCCAGATTGGGTTACAGTGTCATTTTCCCTGGATCCTCTTTTAAATCCACTCCACACCGCTTCTGTGTCTATTACATGCTAATTTAATTTTACTGTGGACGATATTTTCAGCATTTGCTGAGGACAGTAAATTTTGTAGTTTATGTTATTTCACTTTTTATGACTTTTTAACACTTAATAAAATTTTATTAGAGCACTTTTGTGTTTACAAGGCCACAAAACTCTTGGCAGGTTGTCAGAAGTCCTTTTTATTATGATCCTACTGATATACTGCGAGTAATGAAATAATCATGTCCAGAAATGTATCAAAGGCCAGAGGGATTATCCCACTTAATAGCTCCACAGATGCGCCCAGAAGAATGTGGACACGCGGCAGGACGGGCTGAGAGGCGGCGGGAGGAAAGAGGCAGCCCCCGCGTCTCTTTACCATTTCGGTGCTTTCCTAAAAGGCTACATGCAGGGTCATGTGACTTTCCGCGGTCTCAATAAAAAAAAAAATTATTCTATTGCAATAGTGCTTTTCTTTTTATTCTCCTTGTGTGGGCATTTAAGGCTGTTCCAGTGGCAATGAGGCTGGCCCAGCATATCAGTGTCAGTCACTTTCTTCTCATTTCTAAGTGTACTTCTGTGGCATGTAAGCAGCCGATGGTGACACTGGTGTTGATCCGCAGGACTTCTCCAGCCCTTGCCGAGAGAAGGCACGGAGAAGGGCCCCCGGAGGGCTGGAGGTGTTTGAAGGAACTCTCCCCCAACCCCTTCTGGCAAACCGCACCTTTTACAGTTGCTTTTTGTTTCACAAAACAGGGGAATAGTCACTTGAGGACTCTGCTTTCTGCCTTGTACAAAAGAACCACAATATGCTGCTTTTATTTTATTTTGGTTTTGGGGGGATAAGACTTGCTATAAGGACAGATACTGTAGCTCTTTTTTTAAAGAACCATTTCCTTTTAAATATCCTTGTAGTCATTTAACACGCTGGTGTTCATTCTTGCTGCAAAAGAAGGCCATTGTGCTTCCTGACCCCGAAAGCAAGGTGGGTGGCTTTGTTTTATAATTGCATTTTCTGTCTTCAGCTTCGTATTTCTCTTGCTCTGTTATTTCCTAAGTGGTGTGCCAAAGTGATCAAAGAGTGAGGCATAGAGTCATAAATGGAGTGATTTTGAAATTGCTGTTGCGGTATCCAGGGCACGTGTTCTCCTAAACTTTGGCTTTGAGGGGCTCTGGCAGTATTTTTCACAAGTGTGTGTGTGCGCATGTGTGTTGCATGTTCCAACACATCACGTTTGGATTTTGGAATCTGTCATTGTTTAAAACAACCCCTGGGAAAGCGTGCCTCTTTGCCTGGATAGCCTCTACTACACACACGTGTGGGCTCTCGGGTTCCGATGTACACAGGGGCTGCTCCCCAGGGCTCTTTGATTTCAGCTTCAAGGGAGCAGTTTTGTTCTTTGTATGCCATTTGCTAACTGTGGGCAAAACTTAGTGCCTGGTCTGTCTACTGTGTACAAGATGGTCTGGGTTCTAGAAAGAGCAACTGAAGGCTAGCAGTCATCCTTTAAGAAAAATGTATGTCCTGAGACTATCTGGGCGGCCATGTTTGTCTCTACAGTATTTTCCATTTGCAGATAGGAGGTGGTTTTTCTTTTTTACTCTTGTTCAAATGATTTTTCTGATGTAGCTGAAGAACTTGGAAAGAAAGTGATCTTAGGCTGGGAGTAAACACTCTTGCTTCATCCTGGTTGTTACCGATGATTCGTATGTTTTGCCTTTTACTGCAAGAAACAGAAGGCTGGACAGAGAAAAGGGTTCAGATTTTAGCCCTCCAAATTTCAGAGCATTTTACTTAAGGGAATTTATGCCAAAGTACAGGAATCAGGAAAGCATATTAATTTTAATTCTGCTATAAAGTGACAGTTCAATTTTATAAGTAATTTCTGACTAGGACAATTTAAATAACATTTCAAAGACTGTAATAGCCTTCAAGTTAGAAATATGTTTTATTAGATTATGAAGTAAACCTCTGCTAAGATAGATATTTTGAATGCATCAAAGTGTGTTTTGTAATTCTTATTCAAAAGAGCGGGAGATTGCCTTAAATATGATAACTGATGACATACATCTTGGTCAGTGGAGAGCCTTGCTAGAGTGCACAGGGATTTTACAGCTCTACTGAAGTGTTAAAAGCTGAAAGTAAAGAGTAGAGCCCCAATCCTCTCATCTAGAGACTCCATCTTTGAAAAGAGGAGTAAAGGAACCAAGCTAGAGGCAGGAAATCAGGAAATGGTCCCCTCACATGACCAGTGTGTCAGAAAGCAGGCTCACATGCTGTCAGAAAGCAGTCTCACATGCTGTCAGAAAGCAGGAAGGTGTGCAGGTCCAGAGGACAGACCCTAGAACCACACTGCCTGGGTCTGATTTCACTCTGTTGCATACTCCCTGTGTGGCCTTAGACAAGTTGTTTAACCTCCTTGTGTTTAGTTTCTTCATCTGTAAAATGGGACTAATGAGAGTACCTCCCTCCTAGTGTTTTTGAAGAGTTAAGAGTTAGTTTATATGAAATACATAAAAAGGATCCTGAATGCTACTTTAACACTAGGGAGACTAACTTATCCATTACCTAGCATGTGCTGGTACAGAGTAGACGTCACTGAATATTAGTCCGGTGAGTGCGGACTCTTATTTCTGCTGTTCAGGCTGCTCAGGTGTGACCCAGGGCCGGTAACTAAGTCAGTGCCAGCACCAGTGTGAGCTTGACTTCACCGAGAACGGCCCGCACTCCAGGAAAACGTGTGTCTAACTGCTCGTTTAGTTTTGTATGGGAGTCTCTCAATTAGCAGTTGAGGTATAAAGTTTCCGAGGAAAGGAGGAGCTCACATTTGAGGAGAAGGGTCCCCATATTCAGTGTAGTGCTTTGTAGAGAAGTAAAAGATAACCAATAAGATAATCTAATTTAGGAACACATATCAAAGCACCCTTATCATCATTTGTTATTCAATAAACTGTAGTTACAGACACTGTACTAAACTCTTTGATATATGATCCCACGTCATTTTCACACTGGCCTTCAAATAGGTAGTTATCATAATTTATCTTTTACAGGTAAGAAAAATGAAGCTCAGAGAAGTCAAGTGACTTTCCCAAGGTCACACAGCTAGTAAATGACAGATCTGGAAGCTTAACCCAGGTCTCCGGGAATGTAAAATTTATGCAGTTAATCAGCCTCTGTTCTACACGACCTCCCAATCTGTTTGGTTTTATAGAGCTCCTAATCAATGTGGCCATTTATGATTTATAGTGTAAACCATCATGAAAATGGAAATAATGAAGGCTAGGACCTAGACCTGTTAAGTCTTGAGTCATTAGCATCTTGCACAGTGATTTGAATGCCTGCCAGACTCAGGGGAATGAGACACAGGCCTGCCTCCCAGGGCCTTGCCTACCTCAGTTCCTCCCACGGCTACAAGTGGATGTTTGAAAAAAGCCAAGGAGAAGTCAGGATTACTTTTCCCCCCTGTTGGAAAATCATGATTAAGATGAATTTACCTGAAGTATTAACACAACAAGTGAATGGAATTGCGTGTGTGTGTGTGTGTGTGTGTGTGTTCAGTTGCTTTAGGTGTGTCCGACTCTTTGCAACCCTATTGACTGTATCCCACCAGGCTTCTGGCAGGTGATTAAAGACTTAAAAAGAAGAATTCAGACAAGTGGGTGGCAGAGCACTTTTTCCTTTTCACCAAGAGTTCTTCATGGACTTTAAAGATAGTCATTCTCCCGAGCCAGTTGACAGGTTTCCTGACCAGTTCAGGGGCTAAAGAACAAAATGAGACAATAAGGAAAGCCTTGATCCACATACAAGGTCACTTAATGGCAGGCAAAGGTGGTGCAGGCGTGGTCTGCTTTAACTACATGACTGCATGATGGTACCTTTAAACACATGTGTGCAGAATCCCAAAAGAGGCCATCAAAGAGCCCACGAGAGAGAGACACTGTAGGGAATAGTCAACACCCCCTTAGTAAAAAATACATCCAAATCTAAATTTCAAAAGTGGACGATGAAAAGACGAAAGCTGGTAAGCAGTATACTTTTCTTGAGAAGAAAAGACTCAGTCTTGGGTTGGTGAGATTCTACCACCACCAAAACAATTAGAATTCAACTTTGACTTGTGACTTCACTGCTGGGAGAAGGGGAGGGAAAGGGGAGGAAACGAGGCGCCTCCAAGGGGCTCATGACTCCACACAGCTCCAGCTCCCTGCCCTAATGGAGAGGCTTGCAGCCTCACCAGTCCGGATTCGCTGCTGGCGATGTAAGACCAAGCACTGATGGGGGTGCTGGGCAAGGTTCTGGGTTGACCAGTCCTCTGAGCACTCAACTCACGGTTCTATCTTGGGCTTCTCCTTTTTTGAAAGATAAAAGTAATCAGAATTTTAACTCACATTTACAGAGTTTGGGGAATACAGACTGTATTTAGAGTTTACTTTGAGCTCTTTGCCATGAAGTCTGAATGAATTAAAAAAAAAAAAAAAAGACGAGTACCATATTGTGCCTTGCTGAACATTTGATAAGAACAAGAGAAAACTAAAAAGCAGCGTCAGTTGCTGAATTTAACCCCACTGACATAAAAACATAGCGTGATGGACAGCAGAACTGAAGCTGAAAATCTCTGGAAAGAAAGAACTGATGATGCTCCAGCCATTTGGCAGCAGATGTAATTTTAAGCCATCAAAACTTTTAAGGACCTTGAGTCATTTTCTTCAAATTTGACTTGCCTTTCTTTCTGCATCCGTGAATTTGCCATGTTAAAGTTTATTGCTATAGCCAGTTTTGAATGATAGTGCATCTTTTTTTGAAAAGGTCTGAGTACTTTTTGATTATTTGATGGAAAGGATATACACTTTTCCTTCTTATGCAGCTTTCAAACCAACTGCTCTGATATAAATAAAATCTTGAAAAAAATGTATGCACCCTTTTTAAGCTAAGAGCACACATTCTGCTCCCTGAAAATTATGTGATTGCTGAAAGCATGTTATGAATGAGATGGTTCTCAGCTCTAGATTAGTCAGTTAGCCGGCAGATCAGATCTTATGCCTACAGTTCCAGAATCGAGCATGAATGCAATGATCAGCAATGCCCAAATGTAAACCTCAAGGCAACAAAGCAGTGAGCCCCCAGGGCAGGCTGTGAGGACAGGAAGCCACTGGAATCTGGTTGCTAGGAGACACTGGTCTTGCTTTCGCTGGCGGCAGGAAGATGTCCTTGAGCGTGGTTTCCCCTGGGGTCGGCTTTGGACAAGCTGTGAGTCAGTCTGTCCTTGCTAGTGCCACCCTCCCAGTAGGATTGGCCAGCCCATGGTTGCAGGTGACACGGAGGGGCAAGGATGGGCTCTGTCACCTCAGCAAGTTTCTCACACATGCCCTGCCTTTCTGATAGACTCTTGAAATCAAGAAGTATTTCATATGTCTATTCTGGGTTATGAGGATATGGCAAAGGCAGATCCCTGTATGATGCTTACATCTGTAAGAATTTTGCAACATGAAATTACATGAAACAGGGGGCTTCCCTGGTAGTCCAGTGGTTAAGATTCTGCTTCCACTGCAGAGGTTGCGGGGTCGATCCTTGGTCGGGGAACTAAGACCCCACATGCCATGCTGGGCTGAGGTCAAAACAAAACCAATAAATACATACATAAATACACAAATAAATAAAATTACAGGAAACAGCCTACAAGTGCCGCAGGGGAAAAGAGGGATAGGCTCATTAGTTAACAGGAATAGAAAGGGATGTCCTGGGAGAGAGAACTGGGGCTGGGGGGCTTGCTTAGGGAAAGATGACTCTGACAGGAGAATAACATCGACCTGGGAGAGCTCTCTTGGGGGCGGGTGGGTGGAGGACAGTGAACCTTTTCTTTCTTGCTCGCAGAAATATCCCTAGTGCCTAGGTCAGTGACTGGTAGAAGGTGCAGCCTCAGTGCTCAAGGGCGTTAAAAAATTAGGGTGCTACTGGCAGATTCTGAGCATGGTAGAGAAGAAAGTTTTGTGGTTTATAAGTGCTCTTCCTTTTTTAAAAAAATTATTTATTTTAATTAGGGGATAATTGCTTTACAATATTGTGATGGCTTTTGCCATACGTCAATATGAGTCAGTCACAGGTATACATGTGTCCCCTACATCCTGAACCCCTATCCCTCCCTCCCTCCCCACCTTATCCCTCCAGGGTATCACAGAACACCGGCTTTGGGTGCCCAGCTTCATACATCAAACTCGCACTGGTCCTCTATTTTACATATGGTAATGTGTATGTTCCAGTGCTGTTCTCTCAAACCATCCGACTTGCCCCTTCTCCCACTGAGTGCGGAAGTCTTTTCTTTACGTCTGTGTCTCCTTGTTGCTCTGCATGTGGAATCATCGGTACCACCTTTCTAGATTCCATACAAGTGCTCTCTCAAATGCATTATTTCTCAAATACATGTGGTTTATTTATATGCCAATTACAACTCAGTGAAGCTATTGAAAATACATGATCTCGTTAGCTATTTGGAACTTGGTGCAGAGCACCTGCTCGTTATTTCATGTCTCAGAGGAAGAAACAGAAGGACCCAGAGAGGTTCATGGCTTGCCCGAGTTTAGATGCTTCAGAAGCCGAGACTTCTGCGTCTCCTGTCTCCACACACCTCGTTCGCTCCCTTCTGGGAGCAGCTCTCTGCTGAGGGGCTTGGGACAAGGCCAGCCTCTGGCGGAGGAGGCCAGCTGGGAGGCGGTGACAAATGGCTGTTTATGAGGTGACTGTGGTGCTGGCTCGGGGGACTGGAGAGAAAGACAGGAGAGCAGGGTTCTCTCTCTCTCTCTCTTTCGCCCTGTGCTTTGCTCTTTCCTCCCCATTCTCCCTCAATCGCTGCCGGGGTCCGGACCTCTGAGGACATTCCTTGCTAAGCATCACGTGTGTGGACTCCATGACTGCCACAGTGGCCACAGGGCCAGCTTTGGGACAATACTGTACTGTCCAGAGAGGAAAGGGCAACCTCCCCCTCCCCAGTTTTATTGAGATAGAATCGACAAATAACATTGTCTAAATTCAAATTATGCAATATAATGCAAATTGCATGTTTGCATATTTGCATATTGCAAAACGGTTACCAAAAAACCAAAGATTAGTTAACATTGATCACCTCATATAGTTACAGTTTGTTTCCCTTGTGATAAGAAGGGAAAGATCTATTCTCTTAGCTATGTCTGAATATATGATACTGCATTGTTAACTGTAGTCACCATGCTATATGTTGTATCCCTAGAGCTTATGGATCTTATAACTGCAAGTAACTGTAACTTTTGACCGTTTTCACCCAATCCCCTCACCCACTGCCCCTGTCTCTGGCAAGTGCAAATCTGACCTCTGTTTTGAGTGTTTTTTTAGATCCCACGTATAAGTGAGATCATACAGTATTGTCTTTCTCTGACTTATTTCACATAGCGTAATGCCCTCGAGAGCAACACCTTTTGGATCTGAAGCATGATATCTGTGGCACCTCTTGAAGAGGTCTGATATAAAAGAGGATACAAAGAATTAGATTTGGAGCCCGTTAAATATTGCTCGTATTTGGACTGCACTTATGACTGTTGCATTTAAATAGGTATTTAAAAGACCATCTTAATGGGCTTCCAGATCTGGTTTCAAAAATAGTCATGCAACTCTCACATGTGGGAATGAAAATCACCTAGATTTTGACTTGAAAATTAAATGGCCTCACAAATATAAGCCATTAGACCATGTGAGAGAGGCCATATAGTCCCGGGTGCTTTGGAAGCAGATGACTGAAGCTGGAATCCACATTCTACCATTTATTGAATACTAGGTGTTACTTAACCTCGTCGAGTCTCAGTTTCCTACTTAACAAGTTTGTGTGCCAATTAAATAATAAACGAAATATAAGGAATTGTTTGCAGCTCCAATGATCACCTTCTGGCTGGTCACCACCGTCACCTTCATCATCAGCTCACCATCTTCATCAGCTGCATTACCCCCAACAGTCTGTCCTAGCCCGTGGCACTAGAGAAAAGCAGATTTGCTTCCTTTAGCATCTGGAGTCTCCCAAGGCTGAAGGTTATCTTCCTAATGCTACAACTTTCGGCAGTCTTTTTCTCCCCTACCAACTTGCTCATCCAGAGCTGTTCCACCTGAAGGGCTTCTTGGTACACATTTGTTGAGTAAACGTATGAAATGAATCGCATCACATCCAGTTAGGATTCTTCCTTTGTGAAGGGTTGTGGTGGTGGTTGGTGAATAGTGTTGATAAACAGGAGTGACTTGGGACAAGGGTTTCTGTGGGGTTAGGTGCTAGATTCTCAAGCCAGTCATTCAGAAATTCCTTTGCATTAAACTGCAAAGCAACCAACTGGAAAAGAAAAACTCAGTCAACTAGCTCTTTTATGGAAAACATCCAGGTTAGCAAGCTTTTTTCCCCACTCTGACGTCCTCTCATCGGCCTCTGCAGTGGCGTGGCTAGATTGAGTCATTGTCCCAACCACAGCCTTACCTGAGACTCCTGTGACACAGCCCCCAGTTCATTGGGCTTTCCAGCCCCAAAGCGCTCAGCCAGCTGCTCTAGAAAGAGCAGGCTTGACCATCTTCAGCCCCTGACCAAGCCTCCATGACCTGTTTGTTCTCAGAGTCATTCTGCTGAAGCCCAGCTTGCATCAGAGTACAGATAAGGGGTAGAACAGCAATATTAACCGCCTGCATAAAAGGCAAATGGGAACAGGATTATTTAAAAAAAAAAAAAAAAAGCCAGCAAGGAGCTCAAGAAATCAGCCCGTGTGAAAGGCAGTTTGGGGCCAATAAGACGTATCTTCCCAAGAGGTATCATACCAATACCTGGAAACAAGAGGTCTCCTCCTAATAACAGAGTCAAACAGACATATACCCACCCTTTAGTCTTTTAGTCATACTTCAAAGTAAAAAACAAAATTTTAAGTATTAAGCCTGTATTTTCCTTTATTAGCAGAAGCACTTCTTCATATTCTCCCAAGAATGCCAGTGGCTAACAGTGACCTTGAACAGGTTCTAGGAGCCTGGCAAACTCACTTAACTCCGGCTGCTGCATCCCCAGGAACTCAGACTGCCAGTCTTGCGTCATCTCAGTTGGGCATCTGGCTTTACATTTCTTTGCATAAATTCAGCCCATGGGTCTCATTCTAAAGTAATATCAGATCTGTATCCAAGAGACACTTTTCTTTTACATTTATTTGCCTATCCACCAATCCAGTCCTTAAATATTTTCACACAGTCTATATATTCCAAAAGATACTTTGTCTGTCTTCTTGACTACTGTATCTCTAAAACTCAGCCTATATCTGGAATAGCATAATCACTGAAAGAATTCAGTAAATAATCAAAAGATTATCAAATGCCCACTGTGTATTGAAACTGGAGGGTATCAATATGATAAAACACGGTTCCTGACCTCTTGGTATTCACAATTCTTTTTCAGACTGGCTTTGTACCTCATCAGAAAAACAGATTTCAAGGCTGCTAATGCTCTCTTTATATTCAATTGACTGGCCGTTTCAATAACTGACTGTGTAGTGCATTGAAACAGATACAAAATTCCCTTCAGAGACAAATGAGGGGAAAGAAAAATAATCAGCTTCACATCAGACAGATTCTCCTCATTTCTCCCTAAAGTGCACAGCACCTACTCACTAATGGCTGTAGGAGACTTTGGAGACACTGATCTAATGATGGCACCATTTCCTACAGGTCTTGTTAGTTCCGAAAAACATATGTGAGAAGTCATTGTATTTGGCTTTCTTAAGCCGTATTTTTAAAGCAAGGCATTTAATTAGTGCTTGTTAAGATGCTGCGAGTGCTCCGACCGCTTCTGTCACCCCGCTGTTTCTTCTTGGTCAGCATATTTTCTGGACGTGTTGTTTCCAGGAACGCGCACGAGATGCTTCTCTGTTTGGAAGCTGTGTGTGTCCACACGAAGCCGGTTTGGAATGGAGACCCAGGACCTTGTCAGACTGGCCATGCAGGAAGGGCCTCTGTGTTCCCAGCAGCTTCTTTGAAAGACCTCCGGTTTTGACATATTTATTGAGAAAGCTGAGACCTCAAAATGGGTTTAGGACCAGTATAGGAGCCCTAGAGAAGAAGGTCACAAAAGGGAAAATGTATTCGAAATATTAAATCTAAATGTGTTTGTAAACATTTCATAAAAGGGGAGTTTGCTTGAAAGGATGTAATTTTCAGTTACTCTAAGAGATTCTAGGAAAACTGCAGAACAGTTCATGGCACTGAAAAATTCACTGATACTAAAATAATAAATATGTTGAATATGGTTCTATTAAATTTGCAAATACGTAATACCATTAATTTAATTCAATTAATTAAATTTAAAATACAAGCTGGTTTTAAACAGTCAGACAATTTTACTGAGTTTTCCCCAGAATCCTTTATCCACATTCAGATTAGAAGGGCTTGATATCTGTGGTTTATGAATCACAAATGCATGCCAAATCCAGTTCTAAAAAATATTACAGGACAATACAATATGGAATATGTGGATATGAAGAAATACATGTGTCTAGATAGGTTAAGGAATGTTATATAACCTACTAAGAGAATTTACTTATATCCCCCCTCCCACATCCCAAACATATATTTAAAGTTTCATGCTGGTTATTGCATAAGTGATAATTTAAAAAACTTTCCACTCTCTTTGAAATGTGCTCTTTTAAGGTAATCCTTAATTAAAGAGGAAGTCCAATGAATGTAATATACACTTAGCCAAATTATTAAATCTCCATATTCCCTAAGAAATTTCTATTGGAATCCCTTTTGCCCCGATAACTGAAACCTTTAAATATACAGAAAGGCCTCAGTGAAGGCTTAGCATTTGGCACCGGGTGTAAACATTTCCTGTTGGGCCCTCAACCACTAACAAGCTTCTTGTTTGGGAAAGAGGAGGCAGGAAAGTGGGGAGGGAGGGAAGATAGGGGAGAAGTTGGCCAACTCAGCGTCTGAAATCCTGATCATGGTTGTCGCTTTGCACTGATGGTCAGTGGTATTCGTGTCTATCGTGTATCTTTCCCTGTTTGGATGGAGAGGACCCAAGACCGTCTGCAGTCAGATGGTTAGTAGAGCAGCCCAGCCAGACATCTGGCTGCATCCCTGGCCCCTGCAGTAGTTGTTGGCTACTCCTGATTCCCTTTGAACGCATTACCGTGATTCACCAGTTTCTTGATGTGAGCGAGAGTCAAGTCCTGGCTTCAGTCTAGTTGGAAACAAGATTTATGAAATGAGTAGGGATATCCCCTTTGCTGGAAGAGTGGCTGTTGTCGTCGCCATAGGGTTTAATGATGCAGCAGTTTCCTCTGCACCCTGTACAACTCACTCTTTGAACACGGAGAGAAATAGCAATGTGAGCGAGAGTCAAGTCCTGGCTTCAGTCTAGTTGGAAACAAGATTTATGAAATGAGTAGGGATATCCCCTTTGCTGGAAGAGTGGCTGTTGTCGTCGCCATAGGGTTTAATGATGCAGCAGTTTCCTCTGCACCCTGTACAACTCACTCTTTGAACACGGAGAGAAATAGCGCATCAGAAAATTATTTTCATGGTGTTGCCATGTTTACTGTTTCCTGTGGTCTTTGCCTGAAAGTGTTCTAAACAAAAATGAGAGTTGAGCAAAGAAATATTTGAGCCAGGGGATGAAAGGGGTTGTTATTATGTTTCCTTTTCAGGCTAATGTGGTGGCCTTTGATTTAAGCACCATAGACTTAAGACAGGATATGACACCAATTAAAAACATGAAACAATTTTTGGACTAAACGATTATATACTCTTTTTTCTGATATCTTGTTGATGGTTACTGACATGACATTTATTTCTCAACCACAATCCTAAATTTATTGGATTGGATTGATTTAAAGTACATAGGGTAAGCGATAGTAGTTCACGTAAAAGTCTAGACACATCTCCAAAACTGTAAAGTAGCTCTTTTAGAGGGAACATGCTCTTCCCTTGTCAACACAAGGTCAAGAACACAGGCCAGCTGGCTCCGTGAGCCCCAGACCCACTCATCTTGGTTGGAGGCAGATTTAAATTTAAGATCTAAATATTAAAACAAAATAATTGATTTTACCTCCTAAAGTACAGTAAGGGGAAAAAAATTAACGAATAACTTCTCTTTAGCTTTACATTTAAATTGCGTTTTTTCACAAGAGTTTTTGTATTTATTGAAAACCAACTGTAAATAGTAATCACAATATACTACGTGATGAACTGTTAAAAATAGGAAAAGTAGTGTGCTATATCTGGGTGACAATAGGTTTAAATAATAAAATTGAATATTCATATTTAATTCAATGCAAAAAAGAATGAAAGTGAAGGCATGCAAATTAACAAGCCAGGTCAAACTCCTCATCTTTTCACTTAGGTAGCTTGTTTCACTCTAACTAATGATCCCATGGAAGAAGGATTAGTGGTTTCAGTTCAGCCCCTGGTGGTCTATGTCACATATTACATAACCTGCTGGTGGGTCCTCCAAGGCTATATTCTACTGATAGACAGTAAGCTTTTATAATTCTGTCTGTGTGTGTGTGTGACCTACCTATTATACACTTGAAAATACTGGAAATATTTATTAAAAGGAGACAAGTTAAATTTTGTAAGACCTTTCAATGAGTTTAAAAATTTCAAACCTGCAACTCTACACTAAGTGCTCAAGTTATTATGTTTAAAGAAAAAAAGCTATTCGTAACTTTGACTCCTTGTGGAAAATTACCAAACACACCGCAGTTTTTTTTTAACCACGAAATTCCCTATTTCCCCTGTGTGGTTAGCTCCTCACTGTGTCTCCAGGGAGTCTATGGAAGTCTGAAGCATTGCAGAAAAATGAGAATTTCCACACTTAAATGCAGCCAAAGCAGCATTTTTAATGATTAAAAATAAGAGCAGAAGCGAAAGAGGAAGGGACCCTGGGTCCTTGTTCTGTTTTGTTTTTTTGCTCCTCTAAAAAAATAAGAGTGTGGGTGTTCCAGGTGAGAGTCAAATGTGGGCCTGTTTTTAATTTTTACAGGACATTTTTTTAAGGGAAAAAACTCCCTTAAATCTCCTCACTGTCATTTGCATGCCGTGAACGCTAAAATGAAAGGAGGCATCAAGGCCAAATTCACCGTTACAGCTTTTGTGAGCTGTCAGAAGCAGTTCTCAGGATCTGGGCTTTTATTTCAGTTTGCTAAATAAGTATGCATTTTTGACGAGTTCTTTCCATCGTTCAGTTAGATGCTTCCAGTATGACATCCACCCACCCTCCCGCACAGGTTTTATATATTTAAAGAAGATGAATATCTTTAGCCCCTTAGTAATAACATTTTTAAAAGCTCAATATTTGGATCAGAGAGTAGAATACTTTCATAGGCAACTCTCGTGGGCACAACGTGCTGTTTTCTATGCCACCATTTCATTGTGTGCGAGCGGATAGCAAAATGGTGGTTCCAGCATTTTGTTGTATGAGGGCTTCTTTGCAGACAGCCTCCCATCTCTGATCGCAGAACCAGTTCGTGTAAGAGAGAAAAGCCAGATTTCTCATGCTCAGGCACGGATTCAATAAAGCATACACAGATATTCCTCTACTTACTGCTCTGCAGATGCTCAAGCACAATTTTAGATACATTCTATACAAAGAGAGTAAATCCTGGTTAAAATTTTAAAAATGTAACAGAAATGATATTTCGGTTAAACACATAACTCCATGGTGTTGGTAAATGCAGATATTATGCATAGACTAACATCGCAGTTAGTAATCTACCTTGAGAAAAGATCCAAGACAGTGTGAGCATAGAGAATATGAATGTTTTACTTGTGAATAAATGATCTTTCCAGATCAAGGTTGAGGTCATTGGCAAGCAAGTTTAGGTGAGCTCATTCCACAGTTATTTGCACATGCAAATCAGGCTTTTAAATTTTTCTTACCTTTTTCTGCCTTTTGCTCATGAAAAGATCTTTGATTAATCTCTTAAAATAAAAATATTCAAATAATTGAGCAATATAATAATTAAGCTTTGCTTCTAGTATCCATTATGAACTAGCTCCTAAATAGAACCAAAGGTAAGATAGATTTTGACTTACCTTTTACTGGACCTCAAATCGAAGAGAGATAAATTTGACTGAGAGAAGAATTTGACATTGCTCTGTATTGCCTACAGCTGAATCACCACTCTCTTTTGTCTGAAGGAAAACATTTTCTTCTCAATGAGGTGTATATTTTTAAGCCTGAGAAAAACAGAGGGGTATAGCTTTTTTTTTTTTGCCATTTGACTGAAATTTCCAAACATTGAGAGTATAAAAACAATGGTGCTACATAAAATGGACCTGCAGCAACACTGTTTATGGCATACACAACAGTACTATTTCTCTGTTTGGTGTGGAGAAATTGTAAATAGGAGTGTGTAAAGCTATTAAATCTAGTAGCAGGAGGACTCTTACGGCAAGGTTTATTATACCAATGTCTGAAAAAAAGCCTTACTTTTTTATCTGTGGGTGTTAAATTTTCGTGTTTGCAACAGTATTTTAACTCCGGAGCTATTTATCTGGTAGCATCTTCGAGAAAAAGGAAATAGACAGATGTCCATAAACAAAGGGCTCCACCTGGTGGTAAAGGGAAGGTATGAAATGCTGATGAGAATTAATGCTGTAAAGGGCGAAGAGATGGAAAGGCAGCATCTACGTGAGGTGTATGTGTGTGTGTGTGTGTGTGTGTGTGGCAATAAATATATTTGATGCAGAACAATAACATATCCCCCAAATTTGGATTTCAATTTTGATATAGCTTTACAGTTAACACTTTATTATTTCTTTCAAATTCAATCCTTCTAACATATTTACAAGTTATTTTATTCCAAATGCATCCATCAGAACATACATGTGACCCTGACAGACAGGAAGCAGAATAGAAGGCAAACTATTAATATCACTTGATCATCTTACTTTTAAGTACAATACCAACCAGTAGACAAATTTAAACAAAGAAAGCATTTGTTCCAACCCAAGGGTGTTCCTTGGGTAACTTTGTGGCTCACCTCATTAGGAAGGACTGGAGAGCATGTGGTACAGAATTCAATCGGGAGGAAAGGAGTAATTTCAAATCCATGACCAAAAAACAGAAAATTGCTCATTTTAAAATGGCATTTCTGGCTGAAATGTTGAAGAATTTGAATCTACATATTGTGACTTTTCCACCTTTTCAAACTCTCAAATTAGACGAGGAATTACACATACCAAATGCTATGCTAAATGTAAAATAGGCACACCGTTTATGGCTCTCGACGTAAGGTGGAAATTAAATCTTCAGCCTCCAATAAAATTGTATTTCTGTAATAAAACTGCTGCACCTTGACACTGGACTACATTGAATCCCAAATTAAACACCCCATTTACTGTACTGTAACAAGAAAAAGAGTTCGCTGCACTGAACACTATTACAGATAGAAAAAGGTATTATATTTTGCCTTGCCATCTAGGTGGGGTCCACCTCAAACAGGCGCTTGCCCCACCCCTTCTTTCTTAGAACATAGCATGTTTTGACGAGGAGAAAATGGAAGGTTTGTCTTTCATTGCTAAAACGTCTGTTTGTTCCTTAATTATACAAACCTGCATAGGAGGGTAGGTCTAAAAAAGTCCATCAAGTACAATACTTAGTACAAAATGTCCTACTGCATTTCATGGATAACTCAGCCCCGTAAGCAGAGACAGCCGGTGTGCTAAGGGCTGGGGACGTTTCTTTATGCGTTATATACAATGGAGGTGTTCTCCCCGAGAACTTACACCCACCGCCTCCTCCAGAGCTGCGTCTGCAGTGTACACATGTTGCTACAGAATCTACGCGGGTTTTAAACTTAGGATCTGTTCATACAGGTTATGTATTTATCTCACGCAGTGTTGATTTAGAAGAATTAGACTGCATATTGTTTTAAGATGCTGGTTGCTTCCGCACCCCCCGCCGCCCCCAAGCCTGCACGGCCATCCGGCATTTCTGAAGGGGCTTTATGAGAAGTTAAAATCGAAAGAGGTGAGAAGTAGAGAACGATGAATACTAACGTTGCTTCTTACCAGCTAAAGAGCAGGCCAGCAGCACGGATGCTGCGTCGGTGTCTCTGCCTTCCTCCCGCCGGCCCCGCGGAGCCCCCCCTCTAGTGGACGGAAGGGGGAATTGCCTCTACCCGCGGCCTTTCTCCTTGGCACATACACCTCCCCTCCCCCTCTCTCAGGAGATGGTGGATATTATTAACCTTCAAGCACGATACAGCGAGATGAATGTTAATCGTGAAGGGATTTCTAATCAAGTTTAATGGAGTAGGACAGAGAGAAGTTGTGTTAGCAGTTTTAATTCTGCTAGAATGCTAATTGTTGCATTTCGTGTAATAGGTGAGGATCATATGAACGTGGTAACAGCTCTGTTTCCATTTGGAAGTTGCTGCCTGTAATTTTGAGACAAGTACGGAGGAAAGACAGTCCTTAGTGCTGATGACTTATCAAGAAGCTAATTTCTTGGGAAGCATTAGATATTTAGGGCTTGATGTCTACTCAGTTCAAGAAAAGAGTGAACTCCTGGGAGAAAAATTTCTGAGTATGAGAAGCCCTGGGGAGGTTTTGAATCTGCAAGTATCACGTCTCCACTAAAGGATGCAGAGGTTACAGTATTGAGTACCGATGATAGGAGTGCTTCCATCTTTTACGTTTCCCTTTATGGTTCATTGCCATTTTTGCCAACATGTGAAGATAACTTAAAAAAAAAACAACTTATTTTGTATTGGGGTATAGCCTATTAATAATGTTGTGATACTTTCAGGTGAACAGTGAAGGGACCCAGCCATACGTATACATGTATCCATTCTCCTCCAAACTCCCCTCCCATCCAGTCTGCCACATAACATTGAACAGAGTTCCATGCGCTATACAGGAGGTCCTTGTTGGTTATCCATTTTAAGTATAGCCGCGTGTACAATTTTTTTAAAGCAGGTATTTCACCCTGACTTAGGAAATAGGGCACTTAAGAGTCCTAGATGAACAAGGGGAGAGTCCTCATTCTCTGGCCTCTGTCTCTCTCATTGACTCATGAGTCATTGCCTGTGCTCTGATGTAAGCATGCCCTACTGTGCCCAGCGCTGAAGCTCCCAGTCTGGTGAAGTTGGCATCTCCTGTACTTCTGTTGTCTGTCCTGGTCCCCCGGCTACTTGAGCTGTGGTTCTTGCAGGGCAGATATGTACAGGGAAGTGAGGGTGCTGTGCTGTGCTTGCTCAGTTGTGTCTGACTGTGACCCCGTGGACTGTAGCCTGACAGGATCCTCTATCCAAGGGGATTCTCCAGGCAAGAATACTGAAGTGGGTTGCCATGCCCTCCTCCAGGGGATCTTCCCATTCCAGTGATCAAACCCAGGTCTCCCACATTGCAGGCATATTCTTTACCATCTGAGCCACCAGGGAAGCCCAAGAATACTGGAGTGGGTAGCCTATCCCTTCTCCAGGGGATCTTCCAGAGCCAGGAATCTAACTGGGGTCTGCTGCACTGCAGGCAGATTCTTTACAAGCTGAGCTACCAGTATTAGACGTTAAATGAGCAATGTCTNTCACAGAACACCGGCTTTGGGTGCCCAGCTTCATACATCAAACTCGCACTGGTCCTCTATTTTACATATGGTAATGTGTATGTTCCAGTGCTGTTCTCTCAAACCATCCGACTTGCCCCTTCTCCCACTGAGTGCGGAAGTCTTTTCTTTACGTCTGTGTCTCCTTGTTGCTCTGCATGTGGAATCATCGGTACCACCTTTCTAGATTCCATACAAGTGCTCTCTCAAATGCATTATTTCTCAAATACATGTGGTTTATTTATATGCCAATTACAACTCAGTGAAGCTATTGAAAATACATGATCTCGTTAGCTATTTGGAACTTGGTGCAGAGCACCTGCTCGTTATTTCATGTCTCAGAGGAAGAAACAGAAGGACCCAGAGAGGTTCATGGCTTGCCCGAGTTTAGATGCTTCAGAAGCCGAGACTTCTGCGTCTCCTGTCTCCACACACCTCGTTCGCTCCCTTCTGGGAGCAGCTCTCTGCTGAGGGGCTTGGGACAAGGCCAGCCTCTGGCGGAGGAGGCCAGCTGGGAGGCGGTGACAAATGGCTGTTTATGAGGTGACTGTGGTGCTGGCTCGGGGGACTGGAGAGAAAGACAGGAGAGCAGGGTTCTCTCTCTCTCTCTCTTTCGCCCTGTGCTTTGCTCTTTCCTCCCCATTCTCCCTCAATCGCTGCCGGGGTCCGGACCTCTGAGGACATTCCTTGCTAAGCATCACGTGTGTGGACTCCATGACTGCCACAGTGGCCACAGGGCCAGCTTTGGGACAATACTGTACTGTCCAGAGAGGAAAGGGCAACCTCCCCCTCCCCAGTTTTATTGAGATAGAATCGACAAATAACATTGTCTAAATTCAAATTATGCAATATAATGCAAATTGCATGTTTGCACATTTGCATATTGCAAAACGGTTACCAAAAAACCAAAGATTAGTTAACATTGATCACCTCATATAGTTACAGTTTGTTTCCCTTGTGATAAGAAGGGAAAGATCTATTCTCTTAGCTATGTCTGAATATATGATACTGCATTGTTAACTGTAGTCACCATGCTATATGTTGTATCCCTAGAGCTTATGGATCTTATAACTGCAAGTAACTGTAACTTTTGACCGTTTTCACCCAATCCCCTCACCCACTGCCCCTGTCTCTGGCAAGTGCAAATCTGACCTCTGTTTTGAGTGTTTTTTTAGATCCCACGTATAAGTGAGATCATACAGTATTGTCTTTCTCTGACTTATTTCACATAGCGTAATGCCCTCGAGAGCAACACCTTTTGGATCTGAAGCATGATATCTGTGGCACCTCTTGAAGAGGTCTGATATAAAAGAGGATACAAAGAATTAGATTTGGAGCCCGTTAAATATTGCTCGTATTTGGACTGCACTTATGACTGTTGCATTTAAATAGGTATTTAAAAGACCATCTTAATGGGCTTCCAGATCTGGTTTCAAAAATAGTCATGCAACTCTCACATGTGGGAATGAAAATCACCTAGATTTTGACTTGAAAATTAAATGGCCTCACAAATATAAGCCATTAGACCATGTGAGAGAGGCCATATAGTCCCGGGTGCTTTGGAAGCAGATGACTGAAGCTGGAATCCACATTCTACCATTTATTGAATACTAGGTGTTACTTAACCTCGTCGAGTCTCAGTTTCCTACTTAACAAGTTTGTGTGCCAATTAAATAATAAACGAAATATAAGGAATTGTTTGCAGCTCCAATGATCACCTTCTGGCTGGTCACCACCGTCACCTTCATCATCAGCTCACCATCTTCATCAGCTGCATTACCCCCAACAGTCTGTCCTAGCCCGTGGCACTAGAGAAAAGCAGATTTGCTTCCTTTAGCATCTGGAGTCTCCCAAGGCTGAAGGTTATCTTCCTAATGCTACAACTTTCGGCAGTCTTTTTCTCCCCTACCAACTTGCTCATCCAGAGCTGTTCCACCTGAAGGGCTTCTTGGTACACATTTGTTGAGTAAACGTATGAAATGAATCGCATCACATCCAGTTAGGATTCTTCCTTTGTGAAGGGTTGTGGTGGTGGTTGGTGAATAGTGTTGATAAACAGGAGTGACTTGGGACAAGGGTTTCTGTGGGGTTAGGTGCTAGATTCTCAAGCCAGTCATTCAGAAATTCCTTTGCATTAAACTGCAAAGCAACCAACTGGAAAAGAAAAACTCAGTCAACTAGCTCTTTTATGGAAAACATCCAGGTTAGCAAGCTTTTTTCCCCACTCTGACGTCCTCTCATCGGCCTCTGCAGTGGCGTGGCTAGATTGAGTCATTGTCCCAACCACAGCCTTACCTGAGACTCCTGTGACACAGCCCCCAGTTCATTGGGCTTTCCAGCCCCAAAGCGCTCAGCCAGCTGCTCTAGAAAGAGCAGGCTTGACCATCTTCAGCCCCTGACCAAGCCTCCATGACCTGTTTGTTCTCAGAGTCATTCTGCTGAAGCCCAGCTTGCATCAGAGTACAGATAAGGGGTAGAACAGCAATATTAACCGCCTGCATAAAAGGCAAATGGGAACAGGATTATTTAAAAAAAAAAAAAAAAAGCCAGCAAGGAGCTCAAGAAATCAGCCCGTGTGAAAGGCAGTTTGGGGCCAATAAGACGTATCTTCCCAAGAGGTATCATACCAATACCTGGAAACAAGAGGTCTCCTCCTAATAACAGAGTCAAACAGACATATACCCACCCTTTAGTCTTTTAGTCATACTTCAAAGTAAAAAACAAAATTTTAAGTATTAAGCCTGTATTTTCCTTTATTAGCAGAAGCACTTCTTCATATTCTCCCAAGAATGCCAGTGGCTAACAGTGACCTTGAACAGGTTCTAGGAGCCTGGCAAACTCACTTAACTCCGGCTGCTGCATCCCCAGGAACTCAGACTGCCAGTCTTGCGTCATCTCAGTTGGGCATCTGGCTTTACATTTCTTTGCATAAATTCAGCCCATGGGTCTCATTCTAAAGTAATATCAGATCTGTATCCAAGAGACACTTTTCTTTTACATTTATTTGCCTATCCACCAATCCAGTCCTTAAATATTTTCACACAGTCTATATATTCCAAAAGATACTTTGTCTGTCTTCTTGACTACTGTATCTCTAAAACTCAGCCTATATCTGGAATAGCATAATCACTGAAAGAATTCAGTAAATAATCAAAAGATTATCAAATGCCCACTGTGTATTGAAACTGGAGGGTATCAATATGATAAAACACGGTTCCTGACCTCTTGGTATTCACAATTCTTTTTCAGACTGGCTTTGTACCTCATCAGAAAAACAGATTTCAAGGCTGCTAATGCTCTCTTTATATTCAATTGACTGGCCGTTTCAATAACTGACTGTGTAGTGCATTGAAACAGATACAAAATTCCCTTCAGAGACAAATGAGGGGAAAGAAAAATAATCAGCTTCACATCAGACAGATTCTCCTCATTTCTCCCTAAAGTGCACAGCACCTACTCACTAATGGCTGTAGGAGACTTTGGAGACACTGATCTAATGATGGCACCATTTCCTACAGGTCTTGTTAGTTCCGAAAAACATATGTGAGAAGTCATTGTATTTGGCTTTCTTAAGCCGTATTTTTAAAGCAAGGCATTTAATTAGTGCTTGTTAAGATGCTGCGAGTGCTCCGACCGCTTCTGTCACCCCGCTGTTTCTTCTTGGTCAGCATATTTTCTGGACGTGTTGTTTCCAGGAACGCGCACGAGATGCTTCTCTGTTTGGAAGCTGTGTGTGTCCACACGAAGCCGGTTTGGAATGGAGACCCAGGACCTTGTCAGACTGGCCATGCAGGAAGGGCCTCTGTGTTCCCAGCAGCTTCTTTGAAAGACCTCCGGTTTTGACATATTTATTGAGAAAGCTGAGACCTCAAAATGGGTTTAGGACCAGTATAGGAGCCCTAGAGAAGAAGGTCACAAAAGGGAAAATGTATTCGAAATATTAAATCTAAATGTGTTTGTAAACATTTCATAAAAGGGGAGTTTGCTTGAAAGGATGTAATTTTCAGTTACTCTAAGAGATTCTAGGAAAACTGCAGAACAGTTCATGGCACTGAAAAATTCACTGATACTAAAATAATAAATATGTTGAATATGGTTCTATTAAATTTGCAAATACGTAATACCATTAATTTAATTCAATTAATTAAATTTAAAATACAAGCTGGTTTTAAACAGTCAGACAATTTTACTGAGTTTTCCCCAGAATCCTTTATCCACATTCAGATTAGAAGGGCTTGATATCTGTGGTTTATGAATCACAAATGCATGCCAAATCCAGTTCTAAAAAATATTACAGGACAATACAATATGGAATATGTGGATATGAAGAAATACATGTGTCTAGATAGGTTAAGGAATGTTATATAACCTACTAAGAGAATTTACTTATATCCCCCCTCCCACATCCCAAACATATATTTAAAGTTTCATGCTGGTTATTGCATAAGTGATAATTTAAAAAACTTTCCACTCTCTTTGAAATGTGCTCTTTTAAGGTAATCCTTAATTAAAGAGGAAGTCCAATGAATGTAATATACACTTAGCCAAATTATTAAATCTCCATATTCCCTAAGAAATTTCTATTGGAATCCCTTTTGCCCCGATAACTGAAACCTTTAAATATACAGAAAGGCCTCAGTGAAGGCTTAGCATTTGGCACCGGGTGTAAACATTTCCTGTTGGGCCCTCAACCACTAACAAGCTTCTTGTTTGGGAAAGAGGAGGCAGGAAAGTGGGGAGGGAGGGAAGATAGGGGAGAAGTTGGCCAACTCAGCGTCTGAAATCCTGATCATGGTTGTCGCTTTGCACTGATGGTCAGTGGTATTCGTGTCTATCGTGTATCTTTCCCTGTTTGGATGGAGAGGACCCAAGACCGTCTGCAGTCAGATGGTTAGTAGAGCAGCCCAGCCAGACATCTGGCTGCATCCCTGGCCCCTGCAGTAGTTGTTGGCTACTCCTGATTCCCTTTGAACGCATTACCGTGATTCACCAGTTTCTTGATGTGAGCGAGAGTCAAGTCCTGGCTTCAGTCTAGTTGGAAACAAGATTTATGAAATGAGTAGGGATATCCCCTTTGCTGGAAGAGTGGCTGTTGTCGTCGCCATAGGGTTTAATGATGCAGCAGTTTCCTCTGCACCCTGTACAACTCACTCTTTGAACACGGAGAGAAATAGCGCATCAGAAAATTATTTTCATGGTGTTGCCATGTTTACTGTTTCCTGTGGTCTTTGCCTGAAAGTGTTTTTAACAAAAATGAGAGTTGAGCAAAGAAATATTTGAGCCAGGGGATGAAAGGGGTTGTTATTATGTTTCCTTTTCAGGCTAATGTGGTGGCCTTTGATTTAAGCACCATAGACTTAAGACAGGATATGACACCAATTAAAAACATGAAACAATTTTTGGACTAAACGATTATATACTCTTTTTTCTGATATCTTGTTGATGGTTACTGACATGACATTTATTTCTCAACCACAATCCTAAATTTATTGGATTGGATTGATTTAAAGTACATAGGGTAAGCGATAGTAGTTCACGTAAAAGTCTAGACACATCTCCAAAACTGTAAAGTAGCTCTTTTAGAGGGAACATGCTCTTCCCTTGTCAACACAAGGTCAAGAACACAGGCCAGCTGGCTCCGTGAGCCCCAGACCCACTCATCTTGGTTGGAGGCAGATTTAAATTTAAGATCTAAATATTAAAACAAAATAATTGATTTTACCTCCTAAAGTACAGTAAGGGGAAAAAAATTAACGAATAACTTCTCTTTAGCTTTACATTTAAATTGCGTTTTTTCACAAGAGTTTTTGTATTTATTGAAAACCAACTGTAAATAGTAATCACAATATACTACGTGATGAACTGTTAAAAATAGGAAAAGTAGTGTGCTATATCTGGGTGACAATAGGTTTAAATAATAAAATTGAATATTCATATTTAATTCAATGCAAAAAAGAATGAAAGTGAAGGGATGCAAATTAACAAGCCAGGTCAAACTCCTCATCTTTTCACTTAGGTAGCTTGTTTCACTCTAACTAATGATCCCATGGAAGAAGGATTAGTGGTTTCAGTTCAGCCCCTGGTGGTCTATGTCACATATTACATAACCTGCTGGTGGGTCCTCCAAGGCTATATTCTACTGATAGACAGTAAGCTTTTATAATTCTGTCTGTGTGTGTGTGTGACCTACCTATTATACACTTGAAAATACTGGAAATATTTATTAAAAGGAGACAAGTTAAATTTTGTAAGACCTTTCAATGAGTTTAAAAATTTCAAACCTGCAACTCTACACTAAGTGCTCAAGTTATTATGTTTAAAGAAAAAAAGCTATTCGTAACTTTGACTCCTTGTGGAAAATTACCAAACACACCGCAGTTTTTTTTTAACCACGAAATTCCCTATTTCCCCTGTGTGGTTAGCTCCTCACTGTGTCTCCAGGGAGTCTATGGAAGTCTGAAGCATTGCAGAAAAATGAGAATTTCCACACTTAAATGCAGCCAAAGCAGCATTTTTAATGATTAAAAATAAGAGCAGAAGCGAAAGAGGAAGGGACCCTGGGTCCTTGTTCTGTTTTGTTTTTTTGCTCCTCTAAAAAAATAAGAGTGTGGGTGTTCCAGGTGAGAGTCAAATGTGGGCCTGTTTTTAATTTTTACAGGACATTTTTTTAAGGGAAAAAACTCCCTTAAATCTCCTCACTGTCATTTGCATGCCGTGAACGCTAAAATGAAAGGAGGCATCAAGGCCAAATTCACCGTTACAGCTTTTGTGAGCTGTCAGAAGCAGTTCTCAGGATCTGGGCTTTTATTTCAGTTTGCTAAATAAGTATGCATTTTTGACGAGTTCTTTCCATCGTTCAGTTAGATGCTTCCAGTATGACATCCACCCACCCTCCCGCACAGGTTTTATATATTTAAAGAAGATGAATATCTTTAGCCCCTTAGTAATAACATTTTTAAAAGCTCAATATTTGGATCAGAGAGTAGAATACTTTCATAGGCAACTCTCGTGGGCACAACGTGCTGTTTTCTATGCCACCATTTCATTGTGTGCGAGCGGATAGCAAAATGGTGGTTCCAGCATTTTGTTGTATGAGGGCTTCTTTGCAGACAGCCTCCCATCTCTGATCGCAGAACCAGTTCGTGTAAGAGAGAAAAGCCAGATTTCTCATGCTCAGGCACGGATTCAATAAAGCATACACAGATATTCCTCTACTTACTGCTCTGCAGATGCTCAAGCACAATTTTAGATACATTCTATACAAAGAGAGTAAATCCTGGTTAAAATTTTAAAAATGTAACAGAAATGATATTTCGGTTAAACACATAACTCCATGGTGTTGGTAAATGCAGATATTATGCATAGACTAACATCGCAGTTAGTAATCTACCTTGAGAAAAGATCCAAGACAGTGTGAGCATAGAGAATATGAATGTTTTACTTGTGAATAAATGATCTTTCCAGATCAAGGTTGAGGTCATTGGCAAGCAAGTTTAGGTGAGCTCATTCCACAGTTATTTGCACATGCAAATCAGGCTTTTAAATTTTTCTTACCTTTTTCTGCCTTTTGCTCATGAAAAGATCTTTGATTAATTTCTTAAAATAAAAATATTCAAATAATTGAGCAATATAATAATTAAGCTTTGCTTCTAGTATCCATTATGAACTAGCTCCTAAATAGAACCAAAGGTAAGATAGATTTTGACTTACCTTTTACTGGACCTCAAATCGAAGAGAGATAAATTTGACTGAGAGAAGAATTTGACATTGCTCTGTATTGCCTACAGCTGAATCACCACTCTCTTTTGTCTGAAGGAAAACATTTTCTTCTCAATGAGGTGTATATTTTTAAGCCTGAGAAAAACAGAGGGGTATAGCTTTTTTTTTTTTGCCATTTGACTGAAATTTCCAAACATTGAGAGTATAAAAACAATGGTGCTACATAAAATGGACCTGCAGCAACACTGTTTATGGCATACACAACAGTACTATTTCTCTGTTTGGTGTGGAGAAATTGTAAATAGGAGTGTGTAAAGCTATTAAATCTAGTAGCAGGAGGACTCTTACGGCAAGGTTTATTATACCAATGTCTGAAAAAAAGCCTTACTTTTTTATCTGTGGGTGTTAAATTTTCGTGTTTGCAACAGTATTTTAACTCCGGAGCAATTTATCTGGTAGCATCTTCGAGAAAAAGGAAATAGACAGATGTCCATAAACAAAGGGCTCCACCTGGTGGTAAAGGGAAGGTATGAAATGCTGATGAGAATTAATGCTGTAAAGGGCGAAGAGATGGAAAGGCAGCATCTACGTGAGGTGTATGTGTGTGTGTGTGTGTGTGTGTGGCAATAAATATATTTGATGCAGAACAATAACATATCCCCCAAATTTGGATTTCAATTTTGATATAGCTTTACAGTTAACACTTTATTATTTCTTTCAAATTCAATCCTTCTAACATATTTACAAGTTATTTTATTCCAAATGCATCCATCAGAACATACATGTGACCCTGACAGACAGGAAGCAGAATAGAAGGCAAACTATTCATATCACTTGATCATCTTACTTTTAAGTACAATACCAACCAGTAGACAAATTTAAACAATGAAAGCATTTGTTCCAACCCAAGGGTGTTCCTTGGGTAACTTTGTGGCTCACCTCATTAGGAAGGACTGGAGAGCATGTGGTACAGAATTCAATCGGGAGGAAAGGAGTAATTTCAAATCCATGACCAAAAAACAGAAAATTGCTCATTTTAAAATGGCATTTCTGGCTGAAATGTTGAAGAATTTGAATCTACATATTGTGACTTTTCCACCTTTTCAAACTCTCAAATTAGACGAGGAATTACACATACCAAATGCTATGCTAAATGTAAAATAGGCACACCGTTTATGGCTCTCGACGTAAGGTGGAAATTAAATCTTCAGCCTCCAATAAAATTGTATTTCTGTAATAAAACTGCTGCACCTTGACACTGGACTACATTGAATCCCAAATTAAACACCCCATTTACTGTACTGTAACAAGAAAAAGAGTTCGCTGCACTGAACACTATTACAGATAGAAAAAGGTATTATATTTTGCCTTGCCATCTAGGTGGGGTCCACCTCAAACAGGCGCTTGCCCCACCCCTTCTTTCTTAGAACATAGCATGTTTTGACGAGGAGAAAATGGAAGGTTTGTCTTTCATTGCTAAAACGTCTGTTTGTTCCTTAATTATACAAACCTGCATAGGAGGGTAGGTCTAAAAAAGTCCATCAAGTACAATACTTAGTACAAAATGTCCTACTGCATTTCATGGATAACTCAGCCCCGTAAGCAGAGACAGCCGGTGTGCTAAGGGCTGGGGACGTTTCTTTATGCGTTATATACAATGGAGGTGTTCTCCCCGAGAACTTACACCCACCGCCTCCTCCAGAGCTGCGTCTGCAGTGTACACATGTTGCTACAGAATCTACGCGGGTTTTAAACTTAGGATCTGTTCATACAGGTTATGTATTTATCTCACGCAGTGTTGATTTAGAAGAATTAGACTGCATATTGTTTTAAGATGCTGGTTGCTTCCGCACCCCCCGCCGCCCCCAAGCCTGCACGGCCATCCGGCATTTCTGAAGGGGCTTTATGAGAAGTTAAAATCGAAAGAGGTGAGAAGTAGAGAACGATGAATACTAACGTTGCTTCTTACCAGCTAAAGAGCAGGCCAGCAGCACGGATGCTGCGTCGGTGTCTCTGCCTTCCTCCCGCCGGCCCCGCGGAGCCCCCCCTCTAGTGGACGGAAGGGGGAATTGCCTCTACCCGCGGCCTTTCTCCTTGGCACATACACCTCCCCTCCCCCTCTCTCAGGAGATGGTGGATATTATTAACCTTCAAGCACGATACAGCGAGATGAATGTTAATCGTGAAGGGATTTCTAATCAAGTTTAATGGAGTAGGACAGAGAGAAGTTGTGTTAGCAGTTTTAATTCTGCTAGAATGCTAATTGTTGCATTTCGTGTAATAGGTGAGGATCATATGAACGTGGTAACAGCTCTGTTTCCATTTGGAAGTTGCTGCCTGTAATTTTGAGACAAGTACGGAGGAAAGACAGTCCTTAGTGCTGATGACTTATCAAGAAGCTAATTTCTTGGGAAGCATTAGATATTTAGGGCTTGATGTCTACTCAGTTCAAGAAAAGAGTGAACTCCTGGGAGAAAAATTTCTGAGTATGAGAAGCCCTGGGGAGGTTTTGAATCTGCAAGTATCACGTCTCCACTAAAGGATGCAGAGGTTACAGTATTGAGTACCGATGATAGGAGTGCTTCCATCTTTTATGTTTCCCTTTATGGTTCATTGCCATTTTTGCCAACATGTGAAGATAACTTAAAAAAAAAAACAACTTATTTTGTATTGGGGTATAGCCTATTAATAATGTTGTGATACTTTCAGGTGAACAGTGAAGGGACCCAGCCATACGTATACATGTATCCATTCTCCTCCAAACTCCCCTCCCATCCAGTCTGCCACATAACATTGAACAGAGTTCCATGCGCTATACAGGAGGTCCTTGTTGGTTATCCATTTTAAGTATAGCCGCGTGTACAATTTTTTTAAAGCAGGTATTTCACCCTGACTTAGGAAATAGGGCACTTAAGAGTCCTAGATGAACAAGGGGAGAGTCCTCATTCTCTGGCCTCTGTCTCTCTCATTGACTCATGAGTCATTGCCTGTGCTCTGATGTAAGCATGCCCTACTGTGCCCAGCGCTGAAGCTCCCAGTCTGGTGAAGTTGGCATCTCCTGTACTTCTGTTGTCTGTCCTGGTCCCCCGGCTACTTGAGCTGTGGTTCTTGCAGGGCAGATATGTACAGGGAAGTGAGGGTGCTGTGCTGTGCTTGCTCAGTTGTGTCTGACTGTGACCCCGTGGACTGTAGCCTGACAGGATCCTCTATCCAAGGGGATTCTCCAGGCAAGAATACTGAAGTGGGTTGCCATGCCCTCCTCCAGGGGATCTTCCCATTCCAGTGATCAAACCCAGGTCTCCCACATTGCAGGCATATTCTTTACCATCTGAGCCACCAGGGAAGCCCAAGAATACTGGAGTGGGTAGCCTATCCCTTCTCCAGGGGATCTTCCAGAGCCAGGAATCTAACTGGGGTCTGCTGCACTGCAGGCAGATTCTTTACAAGCTGAGCTACCAGTATTAGACGTTAAATGAGCAATGTCTTCAGTGCATACTTTTACTTGACTTTGATTACTTTGTATGGCTCAAGCCTAAACCACTCTAGTACTGTCATAAATTACCTGCCAATGAACTGGAAAGCCTTTTGCTGCAGTGCAATTTACCAATTCAGTGTGGACCTTGAAAAGTTTCCTTGTATTTTCATGGTTTACATGCTCAGTCTAAGTTTAAAAAACATCTAAGTGATAAATACAAAAGATAACCCATGAAGGCTCTGCACCTATGTGGAGATGGTTCATTTTAACTGGGTTGTGCCAGCCTCTGGTTTTGGCTATTGTAATCATTTTTTTTTTTTTTTTTTTTTTTTACAGACTCCTCAAAATATGACTCAATGTAGAGGAGATAAAAGTGATTCCCAGGTGTTAACATGAGATGCAAAATCAGTGACCAACATTAGTTTCCCATCAATAATGATAATTATGCTGATTAGTCCAGGCATCACACACCTGTGCAAAGCCCTTATCCCTATTTTACAGATGAAGTAACTGAGACACCAAAGGTTAATTGCTCGCACAAAGCCATGCCGCAACTCTGTCAGTACCACAGTTTAAATCTCCCACTCTTGCTTCCTTGGCAATAGAGAAATTATCCTTCTCTTCAAAGAAGGGAAATTTATTGCTTGCATCACAGGAGATAGGCACTGATGAACAACAGAACAAAAAGATCACATATTGTTCTAAATTTGTAGAATCTTTCTGTGTTAGTGGAGATTTTTACTGTATTTTCTAGATTGGAGTTACGTTAGTGTCTAAAATTCCACATTCTGTACTTTTAGCAAAATCAATAGTCACCCATCCGAATGAGGAGATGGTGGTTAGAAATGGCACAGACCCCCACATATCCTTGTTTGAAGATAGAATAAATTCAGTGAGATCATCTACTTTTCATTTTCTTTCCCAGAAGAATATGTGTTTTTTCCCCTCCCCAAATGTTTCAGTGAATGTTGCAGCTGTGCAGCAAGAGGCAGTTTTGCATGCATATATTCTGAGAACAATGTGGAGTATTTATCCCTGGGGATTAAAAAAACCCCGGCAACAACAAACTTGAAAACAGATGGTTCTGATACAATCTGATAAGAATGTAAACAGGAAAATATCTTTGTTGACTTATTTCTTAGTAATTAGTAATAATTAGTTATTGTCTGGAGATGAATTACAGTTTTGATTTCGCAAGTGTGGCCACCAACAGCCTCTGAAAGTGAAACTAAATTTCTGATATTGGTAAGGAATTACTGACTCCCACTGAAACCTCTCCATTAACATTCTCCTTGATTGATATATAAGAATGAAAACTCTGGAAAGGATCATTTCTGAATTCTTGTTTCATTTGTTACCATGTGATTTAAAGATATTAAAGCCCTATAATCAAGCCATAAATGGGTTCACTTGAAAAGTAACTTAAAACGTCTCTACAGCTTAGAGCACTAACGCTCTGCTTCCTTCCCTCCCTCCCTCTTTCCCTCCCTCCATTCCTTCTTTTCTTTTGCTGATCTTATTAATTTAGATGAAGATAAATCTTCTCTCTTTAGAGCCTGGACTGGTATTTCTTTGAATTCATTATATTTCTTTATCAAAGACTGTATTTAGACTGATTATTGAGATTCAGTGTTTTTGATATTTTTGCTGAATCTCTCAGCCTACAGGATGATTCCCTGTGTGCCTAGTTGCTCAGTCATGTCCAACTCTTTCCAACCCTTATGGACTGTAGTCCACCAGGGTCCATGGCGTTTTTCCAGGCCAGAATACTGGAGTGGGTTGCCAGGGGACCCAGGGGATCCTGGAACCCAAATCTGTGTCTTCTGCATTGCAGGCAGATTCTTTACCCGCTGAGCTATCGAGGAAGCCCTTAGATTCAATAAATATTTAATAAATGCTTCCTATTTGGTAGGCACTGGCAACACAAAGGTGAATCATACACACTTTCTTCTTTTATAGGACTTGTAGTTTAGATGGAGAGGCAGGCACTTAAACAAACAAATGTGCATGCCTGCCCAGTTGTGTTTGACTTTGTGACACACGGACTGTAGCCTGCCGGGCTCCTCTGTCCATGGAACTTTCCAGGCAAGAATATTGGAGTGGTTTGTCTTTCCTACTCTCAGGGATCTTCCTCACCCATGGATCTAACATGTGTCTCTTGCATTAGCAGGCAGATTCTTTCCTACTGTGCCTCCAGAAATAACTCTCCCTCAGTGGTGATGGAGTGGGTCAAGTGGCATAGAGAAGAGTGGGGAAAAGCATTCATTCGTTGGGTGAATTCATTCATTCATTCTTTTACAAAGGAGATATTAGATCAGGTCTTAAATATTATTGTGTCAAATCCTGGCTGCAGAGATCCACAGGTTGTGAGATCCTGAATGAAAAATTAACATTCAAATTGCCAGCCAGTTCTTTGGATAAGTTCTTCAGTTGAAACTGAACAATTAAAACATTAGTTGTTTGGGCAACATGTAAGACCATGGGATTCTGCCACTATCGGGAAGTTGTGGGAGGTACTTTTCTTTCAAAAGGCAATACTTGTAACAGAAAACTTAAGGTGCATTCCTCCATGATATTATACCATTGGAAAGAGTAACCCCTTCTTTAATATTGCAATTCAGCCATCTGAAAATATTTGCTAATAAAGTAAACGAATACAGGTAGTCTATGAAGTATATCCCAAAGATCCTTGGAACTTTTTTTTTGGGGGGGGGGACTTCTTTTTTTAAAAACAGTATTCAACAAACATTTAATAAATGTTCTAAGTGCCATATGCTGTGCTAGGCATGTGGATTAAGAAAATAAATAATATATGTAACCTCTCCTTGTGGAACAAGGTCTAGTGGGAAAGGACAATGTCAAACGGGTCACCACCCAAATTATTTACTAATTAAAATGTGACAAGCACTATTGTATATATTGTATGTGATACACACTGCTGTTAGGTCTACTCAGCTTGATCTGGTGACAGCAACTTGATTTTGTTTTTGAGAACTACCCTTCACCATTGCATGCAACCTTGATGGGGATGTCAATCAAGTTCCCTCCCCACCCCATCCTAGCTTGTGATCCAAAATAGGCCAGTCAGGGGCTCATTTTTAAGAATGAGCAGTATCTCTTTCTAGTTTTATAGTCTAATATCCTGAAAATCTGTACCTGATTCATTCCTAGCTTTTCCTTTGGTTTTGAGAGTTACCTATATCCTTCCAAAACATTTGTTAAGTTAATCAGCTTCCACTGCTTGCAACCAGTAATAGTATGCATAGAACTGCCTCAAAATCCAGGATTCAAACAAGAAGTAAACTAAGATGTGGCATGATTTTGAGGGTTTGGTGGAGTTTAAGAATAGAGAATTCATTTGACTCTGATGCTTAGAATACTCTATTTTACATAGCATGATTTTGGTGACAGATTAATTTCTGTTTTCTTGCATCTGTAACAAATACTATTTCCATGAACAAAAATACATTTCTTTCATTAAAAACTGAGCAAGTAAACAGAAAATATACACAAATTAATATCAGAATTAATAATATTTATAAAATAATGTAAATATTATAACCCTTAACAGCATGAAAGCTATACCCTGACAGAAGTCTGGAGGTAGAGAGGTGTGCTAATGTAAATAAATATTTTCTAAAGCTGCTAGATCTAGAAATAGAGAGATAACTATGTTATACATGCAGATAAGTTATCCATCTACCTAACTGAAGAACTAAAAATTCGTGAATTAAATTGGGGAGAAGATAGAGAAGGAAAAAATATAAATGAGTGAACTCTTTCATCATGTAGAGAAGTCAATAGCTACTGAGTGTTTAAGGTTGAAAATAAAAAAAGATAGATGTAAACATATAATTTATCTAGAGCTCATGTAGAAACTGCTGGAAGAACTAAAATCTAAATTTATTAACAGTGACTTCCTTTGGGGAGAAAGGGCTAGATAGAGAATATATTTTGACATGAACTTGGCTGTAGAAGATCTGGCATTCCAGAAATACACAAGCCGTTAACCTAGTGATGGCATTAAGACAGCCATATTATCCTGAGCCCTGTTAAGACAAGCATCATTTGTAACCAGAAACTAATCTTTGTTTAAATTCATTGACGATCAGGCTCTTATTTGAACATTACACTTTAGGTCTGTAACTTGAACCATATGTATGAAAATGGCATAGAATTCATGCATAGAAAGAAGGAAACGATGACAGGGATTGGAGGCTGTGTACACAGGGAAGAAGGTGGGTTATTTATCCTGGAGAAGAGAAGGCTGAAGAGAGACAAAATTAATAAGCTCTGAGCAGTGAGGTGGAGCTGTAGAGAACACAAGCCAAGCTTCTCCCTTCTCCCTGGACGGAGCAGAAGAAAGGGAGTTTCAGTGGACAGCACCAGGAGAGTCTGTTTTCAGACACAGGGAGACTTTATGATCTGTAAGTATGACCAAACTGTAGAACAGGGGATTGAAAGAAGTTTTGGAGTACTTTAGAAAGAAGACAGAATCACTCATTTTCAAAATATAGGGCTTGTATTAGAGTTCAGTTTCCTTTGGCGACGCAGCAAGCACGTTTTACAGTCTGATGTCTGTGAATTTACATACAGAGGAAGGTTAATGATAAAGTGGTCTAAACAGTCCTGCCTTGGCTGTGATTCCCAGGTAATAGCTCACTAGGGGGAAAAAAATCAATATTCACTATTTTTTTCTCTTCTGGTTACTTCATAATATATATTCACACATGTGTATGTATTACTTGATATATCATGTTTTAAAAGAAATGTGTATATTCTTAGGAGTGTGTGTGTGTGTGTGTGAGATTAGTCGTGTCTGACTCTTTGTGACCCCATGGACTGTAGCCCACTAGGCTCCTCTATCCATGGAAATTTCCAGGCAAGAATACTGGAGTGGGTTGCCATTCCCTTCTCCAGGGATCAAACCCGCATCTCTTGTGTCTCCTACATTGCAGGTGGATTCTTTACAGCTGAGCCACCTGGGAAGCCATTCTTAGGAGTAGTATATCAAATTCAATTTTTGAACTGCTATTAAAATACTCAGAGTTTATTTTTCTAACAATAAAAGTATATGTTTTTAATGCTAAGACACTTGAAAAACACATAAAGAACAAAAATACATTTCTTTCATTAAAAACTGAACAAGGAACCAGAAAACATACGAAACGGTCCTGCCATCTCCTGGCTGCTGCCTAGGTGGTCCAGCTGGGTCCTCTGGTTGGAATCTGCTCCTCCAGTCTGTCTTTCAAGAATGAGTTAGGAGACAGTGATGAGTTGCATCTTCATCCTTCCTCCTCATTGCAGTTGGATCTCATTTCCCATTCTCTGCTACATCTGTGTTGATACAACAAGTAGAGTGAGAATGGAGCATTGATTTACCTACACTTAAATCAGGGCCGCTCCCTTTCCAAAGCTGGTTGTCCAGTCTGCATGGGTAGCCCTGGCAAGACACTCAAAGGGCCATCCGAGTGTTGGTTCTGGCATTTGTGTTTAACATCTGAATACGAGTCTTCAATTTTGGATCTGAAGACAAAGCGTGACTATCTAAGGCTCATGCTTATTTGAGATTTGGTGTAAAGGGGCAGGAAGCGGGGATGGAGAAAATGACAATTGGTTCTTTAAGTGATAACAGCTGCCACCAAAGGAGTCCAGAGCTAAAAGAAGTTTGAAAATTGCAGACCACGCTGGTCGCAGGAACAGAGGCCTGACCTTACTGACCAGAACTTTCTAGTCATACCGCTTAAGTTATATATTTGGTCTCCTTCCAGGGCAGTCTGCCCATCACCTGTCTCTAATCTTTGATGTCAAAAAAAATACTCTGGTTTCTCTTGATTTCCCCTGGAAAAAAACACACTCCTTTCTCTCTACCTCTCCTATGTACACAACGGCTGTATGGAGTATGCAGGAGCGGAGGTCCTCCTTTGTTCAGCTGCTGCTCCAATGTGCTTAAATCTTGAAACTTCTTACGCCCACTTCACTCTAAGCTGGTCGCACTGTTTGGACCCACATCTGTCCTGAGCACGCACACGGAGACCAGGTGATTGCGCTCAGGCTCCGCATAATAAACTCAGGAATTTCAGAGCTAGAAGGAGGTGCTAAGGAATATCTTAAGCTTTTAATTTACAGATGAAAAGTCAGGACCGAGAGAGACTAGCTCTCTTGCCTGAGACCAGGCTGCCCAGTGGCAGAGCTAAGACTAGAACCCAGGTTGTTTATTTCTTAGGATTTTGCTGCTTACTCCAGAAAGCACCTTCAGAAACGACAAGGGCGGCTCCCAGTTCTTCTCAGCTCTTCCTTGTTCCATCCAGCTCTGGAGTTGCTGAGGGCACAGGAACCTTTGTTAGGGGGGCTGCTGGTCCCTACAAATCAGTATTTAAGAAACGTCATTATTAGTAGAATACAGAGAGATTCTCTATAACTTAGTATGGTTATTTTCCTAAATAGATCTATATCATTAATATTATGTGATAACCAGAAGTTTATATAAAAAGATCTATGCGAAGGTTACTTTAAAAAAATGACACCAATTAATTCCTTGTCTTTCTCACTGTAGTCTCTAAAAATCTCAGAGAGCTAGTGATTCTTGCCCTTTTGTTCACCAGTTTCCTTAGCCCTAAAATAAAGCAATATGAGATGGTCTCTAAGATCTTTTCAGAACCTCAATAACTTGGATCTCTGGATTTTGATTTTCTGCAGAGTTAAGATTTGGGGACTTTATCTTGGTTTTAAATACCTCATAATGAAGCCTTACTAAAATGTATGATCCTCGCCTGTTGTTGTAGACTGTAGTCAGAACAGTTCTCCTCTTGGTGAGCCCGTATCAGTGTGGGAGAGCATCCATGAGGCTGAGTTACACCAACAGCGATGTCCTCAGAACCTAAAACAACCTTCAGATCACCAGATTTTTTTATTTCTTTTGTCAGAGGGGATGTCATTTCTGAAAAACAGAAAAATAACAGGAAGAGAAATGAAGAAGTCTCAGAGGTTACTAATGAATGGGGAAATTGGCCAAAGGCAGAAAGCCAAGTGCCTTTTATGACCAAAATGTTTTCTTTCTTTCTTACTTCAAAATTTCTGGCTTTGACGCTTAGCTCCTGAGCACCTTCCTCACAGGCTGATCTAGGCCTAACATTTGACTGGTTCAGCCTCAAGGAATTAAAGGAGCAGACCCATGTGAGGTTTCAGGGTGATGGCAATCAAGAAAATTGAGAGGTGCAGTCACAGTTAAGAAGAAGCATCTAAAGGTGAACCATTTGTTGTCCCATTATATTGCCATCCTGGGCTTTTGACAGTATAGCTCATTCATGTAGAAGTATATACATGGTGTATTTAGTAAGACTCAGTTCATAAATATCCTCTGACATGAACAGTAGATTCTAATCTCTTTCACTGTGGGAACTACATGCCTTTCTTCCACTATTCCTGATGTCATTTGTGTGAAGAAATAACTTTTGATGTCCTCTGTTTAACTGGGCAAGGGGGAGGGGGCAAGGAAGGTGGACACTGATGACCAGGGCAGCAGAATATAACCCTCTAGTCGTGTTCTGAGTCTGCCCATGACACAACCAAGCATGTATTCTATTGTCACGACTGACATCAGCTTCAGTTATAGAAGCTAGAGAATATTTTAAAATATTCTTTATGCTCGAGATGACATAGGTAGCATTACATATCTCACACGCAAAGCTAAAAGAAGAGATGCAGATTTGAGAAGCCCACAGAAGGATACTTATTTTATACAATAAAAATGGTTCGGGAGGCTTAAAGAAGACAGAACTCACCTGGGACCGTAGGGATAAGTTTCAGAGGAGTTTCACAGCGAGGAGAGAGAAGCTGGAGAAGTGGTCAGAGGCTGTGAGACTTTGAGGCACAGACAAGCGAGCAGGCTTGGAGAGAACTTGGCTGTGTGTTAGTTACTCCACGTGCTGCCTCTTGACTATTGTCCACAATGATCTCAACTGACATGACTTATCCTTGGTTTTGCAGTCAGAATTTAGAGCCCCTCACTATGAGAAGGCTAACCATAAGTGAAACAGTTTTATTTTTATTATGAAGTTTTATTCAGGCTGCAGATATTTTCATTAACAAGAGCCTAAAGGCAACTTCTGAAGTCATAGCTGGACACACCGCTCTGCTCTCTGCCCCAGCAGTCTCATTGCAATGGTCACTTGTGATCTAGTTTACGTAATAGCTGGGAAACCAGTAAAGTTGGTGCTGAATGCTAAGCCTCATCCAAAACATTTAAAAAGGAATAATAAGATAAAACACCTATAAAGAAAGGCAAGAGCTTCTTGCTCAGCTACGATATTTTGGAAAAATTGTTTAACCTCTCTGGAGCTTGTTTTCTGTGTCTGTAAAAGAAGCTGAACTGTCGATGATTCTAAGCAGCTGGGAATTAAGCATATCAACTACCATGCCCATGGCACAAACACATTTTGGAACAGTAGTGGGCTCTGAGTTTAAACTGTTTGAATAAGAAATTGGTAAGAGAAGGTGATTCTACTTGTCAGCTCCCCTAAGGGGTGTTGACCTTTGTCACTGCCAGGCACCTGAGTAGTGGATCAGAGAACACTCTTACCATCTTGGCTCTGCTGTGAAATCAGTCTTACTCCAGGACCCAGTCCCCATTTGACCACCAAAATGGTAAGGGAGTAGGGCTGCAGGTTTGCCAAAGGAAACCCAGGGCAGTTTTATGCTTCCCTCACTGGAAAGGTGGAAAATTCCATTCCAAGAGCAAGACCGAGCCGTGGCTCAGGAGGCACTTAGTGTATTAAATGTAAAATTTCCTTTGTTCGGCTCGGATTTCATCAAGAAGCCTGTTCCTTAAGATCTGGCTGGCTGGTCAGATCTGCCTACAGGGAGAGAATGAGCTGGAGTATTTTGGTTCCTGTGATAGTTATAGCTCATTATAAATGCTTAAGCAAGGGCAGATGATATTAATGTTGAGAGAGAATTTAAAGGGATAGAACATGCTAGAGAAACAGTGAAGGGTGGAGGAGGGGCGGGGAGAGGGGTGGGCTAAAAGATCATCACCCTGTAGCCCTTAGAAACACTTTATAGAGCTTGGGGATGCAGGCTGGAGGATATCGATGTGTCTGTGTTGCTGGCATTTACATGTTTGGTGCAAATATCATAGTGGATATGCTTTATAATCAAGACGGCACTTTGCAATTCATCTCTCATAAAGAATGGGAATCATTTGTTAAGGACTGATGTGCATTTATTTACTGATGTGAATAGCATTTATTACAAATAAATATATAGCAGAGTGGTCATAGAATAAATGAGCAGTATCAATTTAAAAATTGAGCTAGCATGAAATTGCTGAAAAGCAACAAGCATTGTGAAGTCTCTTCTATGTGGAATTATCTCTGTGTTTACAGATTAATATACTTCCATATACTTCCAGTGGTACTAATAATAATGTCAAAAAAATCTTGAACATTTCAAAAGTTGAACAATTTTACAGGGACCTCTGTCAAGATATGAAGTATTACTGGTTAACAGGGAAACATATACTTCTTTTATATCATTTGAAATGTATTACAACAATTATTAAGTAAGTATCCAGATTTATATCTGTCTTTTAAATCTCAAACTAAAAATCCTCAAAAAACATAAACACAAATGCCCTCAACCACAGAAAGGGCTGCTTAACATCTAAGAAAAATACAATTAAAGAGGCCAATTTTTGGCATCTATGCAATTATTTTAAGATATGTTTAGAATTTGCATTTAGTAGCATGATTGGGTTATTAACCACACAACTTATCACCCTTAGTAATCATATTAACAGAAATAAAATACCCAAAAACTAGGAATTTGATTAGTAATCTACATTTTATGCTAATTATGGGAGGCCCATTATAAATTATAAATATATAAGATAAAAATCCCAGGTTACTGAGTGCAAAAAATAAACTTTCACATATTTTGACAAGCATTGCCTGGCCTGAACTATTTATAATAGTTTAGAGTGTGCTAGCACTTTTTTTTGTAATATAAAAAGTAATAGAATCATAGTAATATGAGGTCCCACTAGAGATATTTGCTATTAAATTGTTGCTGAGTGCGCTGAGGTTTGGGGTAGAATTATCGAGTTTGCAGATTAGCAAAGCAGGTTCAGGCAATGTTTTAAAATTGAGTCAGTGATGCTTTAAAATGAGGCATATTTTAAGGATTCACAAAAAGAATTTAAAAATAGATGAAAAGATTGGTTTGTTATCCTCAAGTGGCCTATGTTAATTAGTGCTTTTATGTAAACTAATTTTATGGCTGTCTACAGGTTTCAGCATACACAAGCAAGGGTGTAGGAATGAGACAAAGTTCACAAGAGACTAATTGAAAATGAGGTGTGACATTAATTTTAAATAAGTGTTTTCCCATTTTGCTTCAGCTTTCTTTTTATTTTTTTAGTCTTTCCCATTTCAACCATTATCAGAGTGAACCCAGAATGGCCCGATTATGTGAAATTAGCCTCTTGTCTGTTTCTGATCCTAAATTTGATATACTTTGAATTGCAGTGGGAGCTCCCTTCTCTCCTGGGCACTGTAAGGTTTGTGGGACACCAAAAAAAAAAAAAAAAATACAATATACTCATCTCTTCCCCACTTGCCATGGAGAAGCTTGAGTTTGTGCCTTTGTTTCTCCTTGCTTTGAGCAAAGTTGCCCAACATAAAAAAAGCCACTTGATAAGGGCTGAACAGTTAAATTGACTCCCTTCTCCCTGTCCACCAGTTTAAAAATGGAAGGGTCAGTGGTATAGCAAGAGAGGAATTCTTTACAGTTGCCAAATAATGGTTTTAAGGTGAGGAGATAATTACGGGAAGTACTAGTGGAAATCCTAGAAGTTTGGCAGAAATAATTTTTGAGTCATCTTCAATTTATTTCGAAACAATGTCTTAAGCCAGAATTAGGTAGTTGACTAGTCACATGTAAGGTAGTTAGCTTGAATGACATGATTAAACAGAGTAATTTTTAATTAACTATCATTGAAATATCTGTGCTGGAAAAGCAATCTTATACATTTTGCTAATTTCCATGGTATTAGTAGTTAAGCCTGTTAGAGGCCTGCCTGCATGCATACTGTCTCTTCAGTCCTGTTTGACTCTTTGCAACCCCATGGACTGTATAACCTGCCAGGCTCCTCTGTCCATGGATATTCTCCAGGCAAGAATACTGGAGTGGGTAACCATGCCCTTCTTCTGACCCAGGGATTGAACCTGCATCTCTTACATCTCCTGCACTGGCAAGTGGGTTCTCTACCACTAGCACCACCTGGGAAGCCCATCGGAGGCCTTTATTATACATACTAGAGAGCCTTTCTTTAATATTAACATTAATTGTTGTTAATTCTAATCTTAGAATTCCAAGGATCCTGAGTTGTTATCTTATCCAGCTTCTTACCTTCAGAGATTAGGTTAAAGCTCTGCCTCTTCCTTGAAAATGATTATTTCTGCCCCAAACCTTGGCAAAGACTTCCTGGCTTTGAATTCCATATGCTATCTGTGGTGGACATTTGGTACTTAGCATGGGTTACCCTATGTTACGGTTCAGGCATGTGTCCTATCTCCTGAACCACAGTCACACCATTCGAGGCAAAACTTGGGTTTAGACATTTCAGTCTATGTCCTGAAATCCTGGGGCTGTGGTCTATTGCAGAAGATCGTCATGATGGCCTGAGGGTGATGATATAAATTTATCTCGAAAACCCTGCCCTTAGCACTCCTCCCCTGATATTTGATAAACAGCTTGAATTAGACAGTGTTAGAAGGAGATGGCAACCCACTCCAGTATTCTTGCCTGGAGAGTCCCATGGATAGAGGAGCCTGGCAGGCTACAGTCCACGGGGTCGCAAGAGGAGGACAGGACTTAGCAACTAAACCACGCCCACCTAAAGTGGGCTTCCCCGGTGGCTCAGACGGCAGAGAATCTGCCTGCTAGTGCAGGAGACCCAGGTTCGATCTGTGGGTCAGAAAGATCCCCTAGAGAAGGGAGTGGAAACCCACTCCAGTACTCTTGCCTGGAAAATCCCATGGACAGAGGAGCCTGGTGTGCTACAACCCATGGGGTCACAAAGAGTCAGACACGACTGAATGAGTAACTCAGAGACGCCTGGGAACTTGGAGATGGTCTAGTCTAATTTCTGTTTTATATATAATGAAACTGAGTAAAACCCAAAGAGATAAAATCACTTGCCTAAGACTTATTGCTACTTAATGACAGAATTTGGACCAAAATTCCAATTTCATTGCCTCCGGGTCCAGAACTTTCTTTGCAGCATGCCATCTAATGTCAGCATCCATGTACATACCACCCCCACCCCCCCCACCCCCCGCCACCTTAGGTTTGTTCATCAGAATGAATGAATCCTTATAAATGTCTGAGGTGCCAGCCGTTTGCTTTTCCTTTGTGTTCATGAGCTGGCGGCAGCGTCTGATGCGACAGATGTGTTCTGATATCAGCCAGTGACCCTGGAACTGAATTTACAACATCCGGGTATTCTACATTCTTCTGAACATGTGATTTTTTTCCCCCCTCTGAATTCTACATTTTGTGGTTGCTTATAGAAGATCAAAGTGGAAGCTTTGGGAAATAAGTCTTCAGTATTCACTACTGTTCCAAATTGGGAAAACCAGGTCAGTGAATTGTTCCTCTGGTTTGGAAAGGCCATTTGAAGCATTCTTAGACATGTAGCTAAGCAAGTCTGGCGCTCTCTGACATTACATAATTTCTCTGCTAAACTAAAGTTCTCA